>VDCT01000279.1:0-348075 GCA_009763385.1 Coix lacryma-jobi var. lacryma-jobi | reverse complement strand
TGTGTGGCCCATATATCGTCACCGCATGCTGTTCCACCTCGCTAGGCTTCTGTCCTTGTGTTTGAGCTGTAACCTTGCGCCCTTATACTGGATCTATATTGTAATAAAAAAGGCCTTGTACTAGCGTTAACGGAAAAATCGGCCGAAACGGAGGAGGCCGGCGCGTCCGCGCGGGTTTGGCCACAATCGCGGAATAGGTAGCGGGGTGCCCAAGACGCCCCATGCGTTTCCCAGAGCGCGAGGCTTCCGTCCTTGGGGCGGAACCGGGCGCCGGGAGGGGGACGATGGGTAGAAATAGGCTGTGTACTAGCGTTAACGGAAAAATTGGCCGAAAACGGAGGAGGCCGGCGCGTCCGCGCGGGTTTGGCCACAGTCGCGGATAGCTAGCGGGGTGCCCAAGACGCCCCATGCGTTTCCAGCGCGCGAGGCTTCCGTCCTTGGGGCGAACCGGGCGCCGGAAGGGGGACGATGGGGTAGAAATAGGCCGTGTACTAGTGTTAACGGAAAATTCGGCCGAAAACGGAGGAGGTCGGCGCATCCGCGCGGGTTTGGCCACAATCGCGGATAGCTAGCGGGGTGCCCAAGACGCCCCATGCGTTTCCAGCGCGCGAGGCTTCCGTCCTTGGGGCGAACCGGGCGCCGGGAAGGGCACGATGGGGTAGAAATAGGCCGTGTACTAGCGTTAACGGAAAAATCGGCCGAAAACGGAGGAGGCCGGCGCGTCCGCGCGGGTTTGGCCACAGTCGCGGATAGCTAGCGGGGTGCCCAAGACGCCCCATGCGTTTCCACCGCGTGAGGCTTCCGTCCTTGGGGCGAACCGGGCGCCGGGAGGGGGACGATGGGGTAGAAATAGGCCATGTACTAGCGTTAACGGAAAAATCGGCCAAAACGGAGGAGGCTGGCGCGTCCGCGCGGGTTTGGCCACAGTCGCGGATAGCTAGCGGGGTGCCCAAGATGCCCCATGCGTTTCCAGCGCGCGAGGCTTCCGTCCTTGGGGCGAACCGGGCGCCGGGAGGGGGACGATGGGGTAGAAATAGGTCGTGTACTAGCGTTAACGGAAAAATCGGCCGAAAACGGTGGAGGCCGGCGCGTCCGCGCGGGTTTGGCCACAGTTACGGATAGCTAGCGGGGTGCCCAAGACGCCCCATGCGTTTCCAGCGCGCGAGGCTTCCGTCCTTGGGGCGAACCGGGCGCCGGGAGGGGGACGATGGGGTAGAAATTGGCCGTGTACTAGCGTTAACAGAAAAATCGGCCGAAAACGGAGGAGGCCGGAGCGTCCGTGTGACGGAACGGTCCTAACCCCATGGCCCACTAGTCCCTGTCAACCTCTGACAGCAGAACTTATGTTCCACGTGATTAAGACTGTTCGTCACCGGGCTACATTAGCGCCCGATGTCCACAGGATCACTCACCTTTCGGTTACAGCATTTGCTATTTTCACAAATAACAGCGGAATAAAGAGCGGAAGATTTAAATAACAATAGTTTTACAAACCGAGGTTGCAAATGAAATTAAAGGTGCAGTTATTACAGACCATGTTCTGACAGTTCAAAGTAGACAACGTAGCAGAATACAACAATATAAAGATACTTCACCCAGCCCGAGGGTGCACATCTATTCTTCGGCCTCATCGGCCTCTTCCTGGACGATGGTCACGCAGCAGGGTGCTAGACACATTGGATACTCAGGCATACCTGCAACAGGGGGTAACAAACCCTGAGTACAGGGGTACTCAACAAGACTTACCCGACTAAAGAAAAAGAGAAGACTCAGGAATGAGAGGCTTAGGGTAGTCAAGGTAAGGCTTTAGCAAGATCAAGTATTTTGCAGAAAAACATTTTTGTAAACCTTATTTTATTTTGGAAAGATTCAGCATTCCTCAATTCTTCATCGTTCATGATTCATTTTACATTTCAAAACATTCCTAGTTGAGAACCACTCTCCGTTGACAGTCAGTGAACCAAGTCTCCATAACCGAGGAGCAACGTTAATCCGGATAAATAATACTCAGCTGAGGATCCCTATCCACACTGCATATGTAGCACCCAAGCTTGCATATGCCAACTCGTCTACCACGATTCCTCCAAGATTGGGCCCGGTCCTACGCCACCCGGAAGTACAGTACACCACTCCAATCTGGGCCTCTAACCCACGTGGGTACATGCTACTTCCGCCATCTCTCCACTCCCAGTGCGCGGTTGTCGGTCCAATAAAGGATTTCTCGGAGCCAGAGCTTTCCGTAGTATGTGAATAGTTGCAAGTCTTGGCCAGCAGGCCCCCATACGGATGGTCCCTAATTTTCCAGCCAGGACTACACCTTGGTTATATCTCACCCAAGCGTAATAGTCCTGTCAGTTTTTCAAACCTGTCCCGGTCGGTGTCAACTGTTGAGTCCCGGACTACAACATGACGGCACCGTACGCGCGGACAACCTCTTCTCGCCATTGACTAGGTACGGATCAGATACTTAGCCAACAGTCGGGAAGTAAAACCAAATTCCCATAAAAGTTCTTTAAGTGATCACACCTTTGAAATTGGTATTTTTATTGCAAATCTACTGTGTAGCATCGCTAAGCATTTTGCAAAAAGTTTTGAAAAGCAGGTATCGGGTGTATCAGTGGTCAAGGTGGATAATGCATCAGATAGGATATCACTCAACTCCTATAAACCTAATGCAGTAGTTTACTCAAAAGCATTTAAGGAAATCATTTTATAAAATTCAACGAAAGGGTTAAATGCACCGGGGCTTGCCTTGAAGAGCAAAGACAGCAGACTCGGGGTTGGAGACGCAGAGGTCGGAGCTCGGGACTGCTTCGGGAGTCGGTTCGTCGGCGGCGGTCTCGACCTTGACTCCTCCTTCGGTGACTATACGAATGCAATGATGCATGCACATGAGTATGCTGACATGAACAAAATGCACAGGACAAACCTAGAGTATAGCTTTTCAAAGAATAATTGGTTGTTAAAGTGGACATAAAATTACTTATCCTTTTTAGCAATATTAGCCAACTTTATTAAACAACTTTTATTAAACCTAAGCATGGACATAGCAAGATACAGCAAACATCATAGACCAGAGGGGTATGGGTCTATGAACATCAAACAATCCAAAAGTCCCATCACAGGGCATTCAACACTAACCCTAATCACCTTTTTCTATTTTTCTTAATTATTTAAAAAGGTCATTTTATGAAGGTGCTCCAAAAATTACCAAATTAATCTCACAAGTTCATTATGGTACAAGTACATGGCAAAAAAAATTTCATAATTTTTGGAGGTCATTAAGGTGCTCAATTAAATTCAGACATTTAATTAACAAAAGGCACTATTTGGCAATTAAAATAAATGCTCAAAAATCAACTTGTTCCAAAAGGCTTCAGAATTGTACCAGAGACTTGTCATAGCATAAGAAGCTCACAAAAATTTATCTCATGATTTTTGGAGTTATAAATTATTTTCTAAAAATCCAAAACCATTCATTTATTAATTAAAAGGGAAATTTTAATTTTTAAAATTTTGCAGAAAAGTCAAGTTTTATATTTTTCTAAAATACTTCAAGGTATAAAGAGTCGACCCTGAATTTTTCAGAATTTTTGGGACAGTACAGAAAATCACACAAAAAGATGAAATTTGAACACTATTCAAATAACACTGAAAAAGGAAAAACGGACTGTTCATCGTCTTCCTCCCGCCGGCGGTCACCCGACGGCGGCGAGACGGCGTTCCGGCCACGGCAGGGGCTCGCGGCCGAAACCAAGGGCATGGAGAGGTTCAGGAGCTCACCGGCAGTCGATGACGCGCGGTGGCGAGGCGAGGGGATGGTCGGAGCTAGGAGGTCGACGGAGCGGGGGTCGTCGGCGGGCAGAACCGCGTCGCGACGGCGTTCCGGCGATCCTGAGCACCACACGGGGTCACCAAGGCATGGTTAGAATCGCAAGGAGACGAGGGAGATGAAACAGGGGTCGGGGAGGGATGATCATGGCCGGAGAGGGAGTATTTCCCGAACCCGAGCTTACCGGCGTTTCGCCGGAGTTGGGGAAGGCGGGGTTACGCCGGGCGATAGGAGGCGGTAGAGGTAAAATTGAGGAGTGGGAAAGCTTCACGAGCTCAAGGCGGAGCTGTTAGGCTAGTTGGTTGAGCGGCGGAGGGTCTGGAGTGGGCTGGCCACGGTGGCGGAGGTGAGTGGCTTCTCCGGCCAGCCGGAGGTGGCTTTTATAGGCGCGGGCAGGGACGGATGGGTGTCGCGCGGGCGCGGATAAGATCGGGTGTCGCGCGTGCTACCGGCAACATGATGAAGATCAGCGGATTTGGCGTTCGGGGACCTGGCGTATGGCTCGCCGGCGGCGAACACGCGGCGGCCGAGGAAAACAGGGTGGGGGACGGGTGCGCGAGGTCAGCTCTGCGCCGTGCGCGTGCGAAAAGATTGTGCGGTCGCAGGCATCGGGTCAGCGCAGGCGAACGGGGCTCGGACGCGTGGCAAACGCGAAGGCCGGCGGGGTTCCATGCTCGGGTCCCCCCCCCCCTAGCTCGCCGGGGAAGAAGAACAGGGCTATGCCCTAGGGTTTGACTTTTGGCTCATTTCTGTTTTTTGTAAATTACTCCCAAAATTTGAACTGAGCAGCAAAAACTCAAAACACCAAAGTTGTGCAGAAAAAAGAGATCTACAACTTTGTCAATATGAACATTTCCAAATTCCAAATAGTTTTTGAACTGCATTTGAAATCCGAAAAGGGGACACTTTTGGGATTTGAATAAATTCAAAATTGCTTTTGATTTTAAACTGAAACTTGAAAATTTGTAAATATGAAAGTTGTTTCTTTTGTCAAAACCTACAACTTTGCTAATACACACTTTTTCTGAAACTCATTAGTTTTTGAAATAATTTTGAAAACTCAAAAAGGGACAAACACTGGAATTTGAATGAATTTGAAATAACTCAAAAGTTTGTACTGCAACTTGAAAATTTGTAAATACCAAAGTTGTTTCTCTTGGCCAGATCTACAACTTTGCTTTTTGGACCAACCCCAAATTTTTAATAATTTTTGAATTACAAAAAGAGGGATAAAATCCAGGGTTTGGAAATCAGGGTTTTGCAAAGGGGTTTGAAATCTGATTTTGGTTTTTGAACTTTGGCCAACACAACAAAACTTCAAGACATCAAAGGAACAAGAATTACACCAAGCTAGTCACAGAGGTGAAATTACCATTTTGCCCCTATAGGAAGATTAGGGCTTTTAGGGTTTTTGAAAAGGGAATCACTACACACATAAGGGGACAAATGCACATGCATAACGGAAACACACAAGTATGATGAGGATGATTATGACTAATGATGATGACATGCCAGTTTAATTACAGACTAACACCAGAGGTGTTACAACCCTCCCCCCTAAAACGAATCTCGCCCCGAGATTCTGCGTCTTAAGAAGAACAAGGGGAAAAACTTACATCTACAGAGTATCGAGAAAGTCGGGATAGTTCTTCGCCAAGAAGTCTTCAGATTCCCAGGTGGCTTCTTCTTCAGAGTGCTGGTTCCACTGGATTTTGTACCATCTTGTGGTAGTTCTCCGGGTAACACGATCCTTGTGATCCAACACGCGAACTGGATACTCAGTGTATGACAGATCAGGTTCTAACTCAACACCTTCAACTTCCACCACATGTTCAGGTACTTGGAGACACTTCTTGAGTTGGGAGACGTGAAACACATTATGGACCGCGGAAAGATGATCGGGCAATCTTAACTTATAAGCTACCTTGCCACAACATTCCAGAACTTCAAAGGGACCAATGTAGCGTGGTGCTAGCTTTCCCTTGACTCCAAAACGAGTGACTCCTTTGGTGGGTGAGACCTTCAGATACACATAATCCCCGATCTCGAACTGCAGAGGTCGACGTCTCTTGTCAGCATAACTTTTCTGTCGAGATTGTGCAATCTTCATATTCTCTTGTATTTGCTTGACTTTCTCTTCCATATCTTTCACTAGGTCAACTCCAAAGAATTCCCTCTCTCCGGGTTCAGACCAACTGAGAGGCGTACGGCAACGACGACCGTACAATGCTTCAAAGGGTGCCATTTTGATGCTATCTTGGTAACTGTTATTATATGAGAATTCTGCCAAGGGCAAACAATTATCCCAAGTATCTGCGAAGGTTAGCACGCAGGCTCTCAACATATCCTCTAACACTTGGTTGACTCGCTCAGTCTGCCCATCCGTTTGCGGATGATATGCCGTACTATGCAGTAACTTGGTTCCAAGTGAAGTATGGAACGCTTTCCAGAACTTTGCGACAAACTGGGTACCACGATCAGAGATGATGGTCTTGGGTATGCCATGGAGTTTGACTATGTTGTTCTTGTACAAAGTAGCATAAGTGGGGACGGTGTAGCTGGTTTTGACTGGCAAGAAATGAGCTTGCTTGGTGAGACGATCCACGATCACCCAGATGGAATCATAACCCTTTTGGGTCTTGGGTAGCCCATTTATGAAATCCATACTGATATCGTCCCATTTCCAAGCAGGTACAGGTAAAGGTTGCAATTCTCCTCCGGGCTTCATGTGCACGGCTTTGACTTTCTGACAAGTATCACAGCGAGCGACATAGCGAGCGATTTCAATCTTCATCTTTGTCCACCAGAATCTCTGCCTCAGGTCCTGGTAGATCTTATTACTGCCGGGATGGATAGAAAACCTAGACAAGTGTGCCTCATCAAGAATTAACTGCCTCAGCTCAGGCACTTTGGGAACTACCAGACGATTCTTGAACCAAACCACTCCTTTATCATCAACCCTGAAACAATCAGCCTTTCCGGCTCGGACTTTTTCGATGATGTGCTTGATTCCAGGGTTATCTTTCTGTGCAGTGATGATCTGTTCTCTGATAGGGGTTTCTATCCTGACATTACTCAGGATTCCTTGTGGTACCATTTCAATACCCAACTTCTCCAGTTCATAACATAGGGAAGATTCATAGGATTTCATGATCGTACAGTTGCAATACGACTTGCGACTGAGTGCATCGGCGACCACATTCGCTTTACCTGGATGGTAATGCACTTCGATATCATAGTCCTTAATCAACTCAAGCCATCTTCTCTGCCTCATATTCAGTTCTTCTTGAGTGAAGATATACTTCAGGCTTTTGTGATCTGTGTACACATTGCAGGTACTACCCAACAAATAATGACGCCAGATTTTCAAGGCATGCACTACTGCTGCTAACTCAAGATCATGGGTTGGATAATTCTCTTCATGTCGCTTAAGCTGCCGTGAGGCATAAGCGATAACTCGGCCTTCTTGCATCAAAACACAGCCTAAGCCAGTACCAGATGCATCACAGTAGACATCAAAGGGTTTCTCAACGCTCGGCTGAGCTAGCACTGGTGACGTGGTTAGCAGTTTCTTTAGTGTTTGAAAGGCTTGCTCACAAGCTGGTGACCAGACAAACTTCACAGAATTCTTCAACAACTCAGTGATAGGCTTGGCGATTCTGGAGAAATCCGGAATGAAACGACGATAATATCCAGCCATTCCCATGAAGCTGCGGACTTTGTGAACAGTGGTAGGTGGCTTCCAATCCAGAATGTCTGCCACTTTACCAGGGTCAACTGACACACCTTCAGCGGAAAGGACATGACCAAGAAACTGTATCTGATCTAACCAGAACTCACATTTACTGAACTTGGCATACAGCTGATGCTCTCTGAGACGGGATAGAACGATACGAAGATGTCCGGCATGATCTTCAGGGGTTTTTGAGTAGACAAGGATGTCGTCAATGAACACGACCACGAATTTATCAAGCTCTGGCATGAAAACAGAGTTCATGAGATACATGAAATGAGCGGGGGCATTGGTCAAACCGAAGGACATGACCAAGTACTCATATAGGCCGTATCTGGTGGTGAAAGCTGTTTTAGGAATATCTTCAGGACGAATCTTTATTTGGTGGTAGCCAGATCTGAGATCAATCTTGGAGAATACTTTGGCTCCAGCTAGCTGGTCAAAAAGAAGGTCAATGCGAGGCAAAGGATATTTGTTTTTGATGGTGACTTCATTGATACAAAGGTTGATAGATTGATAAAGATGACTGACAGATAACTGACCGATAAGGGGAAAAAGGTACGAAAAGAAAGATACAGACTGACTTAACAAAGGACAGACTAACGCTCCCAAACCTAGACTAAGGTTTTAGGTAAGCAGGTGGTACAGACACAGGGGAACTCCATCTCCTAAAGACGGGTCTAGTCTTCATCGATGATGATCATTTCTTCGTCGTCGTCTTCTTCTTCGAGGATGAGCTCAGGCTCAACCTCCTCGTCCTCGTCTTCTGCGTGGACGTCCTCGGCAGGTTCAATTTTTTCGTCCACGTCTGGCTCTTGATCCACATCGGGTTCCTCCACTACTCCGTCCTCAGGGTCTTCCATAACTGGGGGTACCAAGGGGTGGAGTTGATCATACAGCTGATGCACTTCCTCATGAAGCATATCATTGAACTGTTCAATCTGAGCTGTGTACTGCTGCAGTCCGTGGAGCTCGGCTCTGGTGACGTCCTCGCGGGTCCAAGCATCATTGCGCTGCTCGATAGCGCGAACCGTGTTCCGGTTGGCCTGCTCCAGGGAAGCTCGTGTCTCGTAAAACTCCAGGCGTGAGTGGTAAAAGTCATGCTCCAAGTTCTCCAGCTCAGCCTTCAGATTCTTGATTTCCTCCTTTAGGTGCTTGCGGGTGCGGCGGGGAAAGCGACGACCATTGGAAGATTCGGCAGTCTCTTCTCCAACGCGTGGTGCCAGCTGGTGGCGCGGCACACCATGCGGTCCAGTCGACTTGCGGGCAGTCAGCTTGATGCGAGCCATGTCTGGACAAGATTAGATGGATGAGAAAGGCTAGCAAGAACAGGTAAAGGCATACTACCCCAACGAACTTAGAGAGGAAGTTAACTTAAGTGATTATGACATGATGCATGAATCGTTCCTACGGAACAAAGCAATGTAATACATAACATATATAGGGCTTAAGACACGTTGTCCTGCTACTAGTGTTGCCAATAGAAGACAAGATGAGAAAAGCAGTTTGGACCCAAAATAGTCAAGTTTAATTTGTTTGGACTCTAAAATCTTTTGAAGTTTTCGCAAACAACACTGCAACGTTAAAGTGAGATGCTCCGATACCAATCTGTGACGGAACGGTCCTAACCCCATGGCACACTAGTCCCTGTCAACCTCTGACAGCAGAACTTATGTTCCACGTGATTAAGGCTGTTCGTCACCGGGCTACATTAGCGCCCGATGTCCACAGGATCACTCACCTTTCGGTTACAGCATTTGCTATTTTCACAAATAACAGCGGAATAAAGAGCGGAAGATTTAAATAACAATAGTTTTACAAACCGAGGTTGCAAATGAAATTAAAGGTGCAGTTATTACAGACCATGTTCTGACAGTTCAAAGTAGACAACGTAGCAGAATACAACAATATAAAGATACTTCACCCAGCCCGAGGGTGCACATCTATTCTTCGGCCTCATCGGCCTCTTCCTGGACGATGGTCACGCAGCAGGGTGCTAGACACATCGGATACTCAGGCATACCTGCAACAGGGGGTAACAAACCCTGAGTACAGGGGTACTCAACAAGACTTACCCGACTAAAGAAAAAGAGAAGACTCAGGAATGAGAGGCTTAGGGTAGTCAAGGTAAGGCTTTAGCAAGATCAAGTATTTTGCAGAAAAACATTTTTGTAAACCTTATTTTATTTTGGAAAGATTCAGCATTCCTCAATTCTTCATCGTTCATGATTCATTTTACATTTCAAAACATTCCTAGTTGAGAACCACTCTCCGTTGACAGTCAGTGAACCAAGTCTCCATAACCGAGGAGCAACGTTAATCCGGATAAATAATACTCAGCTGAGGATCCCTATCCACACTGCATATGTAGCACCCAAGCTTGCATATGCCAACTCGTCTACCACGATTCCTCCAAGATTGGGCCCGGTCCTACGCCACCCGGAAGTACAGTACACCACTCCAATCCGGGCCTCTAACCCACGTGGGTACATGCTACTTCCGCCATCTCTCCACTCCCAGTGCGCGGTTGTCGGTCCAATAAAGGATTTCTCGGAGCCAGAGCTTTCCGTAGTATGTGAATAGTTGCAAGTCTTGGCCAGCAGGCCCCCATACGGATGGTCCCTAATTTTCCAGCCAGGACTACACCTTGGTTATATCTCACCCAAGCGTAATAGTCCTGTCAGTTTTTCAAACCTGTCCCGGTCGGTGTCAACTGTTGAGTCCCGGACTACAACATGACGGCACCGTACGCGCGGACAACCTCTTCTCGCCATTGACTAGGTACGGATCAGATACTTAGCCAACAGTCGGGAAGTAAAACCAAATTCCCATAAAAGTTCTTTAAGTGATCACACCTTTGAAATTGGTATTTTTATTGCAAATCTACTGTGTAGCATCGCTAAGCATTTTGCAAAAAGTTTTGAAAAGCAGGTATCGGGTGTATCAGTGGTCAAGGTGGATAATGCATCAGATAGGATATCACTCAACTCCTATAAACCTAATGCAGTAGTTTACTCAAAAGCATTTAAGGAAATCATTTTATAAATTCAAGGAAAGGGTTAAATGCACCGGGGCTTGCCTTGAAGAGCAAAGACAGCAGACTCGGGGTTGGAGACGCAGAGGTCGGAGCTCGGGACTGCTTCAGGAGTCGGTTCGTCGGCGGCGGTCTCGACCTTGACTCCTCCTTCGGTGACTATACGAATGCAATGATGCATGCACATGAGTATGCTGACATGAACAAAATGCACAGGACAAACCTAGAGTATAGCTTTTCAAAGAATAAGTGATTGTTAAAGTGGACATAAAATTACTTATCCCTTTTTAGCAATATTAGCCAACTTTATTAAACAACTTTTATTAAACCTAAGCATGGACATAGCAAGATACAGCAAACATCATAGACCAGAGGGGTATGGGTCTATGAACATCAAACAATCCAAAAGTCCCATCACAGGGCATTCAACACTAACCCTAATCACCTTTTTCTATTTTTCTTAATTATTTAAAAAGGTCATTTTATGAAGGTGCTCCAAAAATTACCAAATTAATCTCACAAGTTCATTATGGTACAAGTACATGGCAAAACAAATTTCATAATTTTTGGAGGTCATTAAGGTGCTCAATTAAATTCAGACATTTAATTAACAAAAGGCACTATTTGGCAATTAAAATAAATGCTCAAAAATCAACTTGTTCCAAAAGGCTTCAGAATTGTACCAGAGACTTGTCATAGCATAAGAAGCTCACAAAAATTTATCTCATGATTTTTGGAGTTATAAATTATTTTCTAAAAATCCAAAACCATTCATTTATTAATTAAAACGGGAAATTTTAATTTTTAAAATTTTGCAGAAAAGTCAAGTTTTATATTTTTCTAAAATACTTCAAGGTATAAAGAGTCTACCCTGAATTTTTCAGAATTTTTGGGACAGTACAGAAAATCACACAAAAAGATGAAATTTGAACACTATTCAAATAACACTGAAAAAGGAAAAACGGACTGTTCATCGTCTTCCTCCCGCCGGCGGTCACCCGACGGCGGCGAGACGGCGTTCCGGCCACGGCAGGGGCTCGCGGCCGAAACCAAGGGCATGGAGAGGTTCAGGAGCTCACCGGCAGTCGATGACGCGCGGTGGCGAGGCGAGGGGATGGTCGGAGCTAGGAGGTCGACGGAGCGGGGGTCGTCGGTGGGCAGAACCGCGTCGCGACGGCGTTCCGGCGATCCTGAGCACCACACGGGGTCACCAAGGCATGGTTAGAATCGCAAGGAGACGAGGGAGATGAAACAGGGGTCGGGAAGGGATGATCATGGCCGGAGAGGGAGTATTTCCCGAACCCGAGCTTACCGGCGTTTCGCCGGAGTTGGGGAAGGCGGGGTTACGCCGGGCGATAGGAGGCGGTAGAGGTAAAATTGAGGAGTGGGAAAGCTTCACGAGCTCAAGGCGGAGCTGTTAGGCTAGTTGGTTGAGCGGCGGAGGGTCTGGAGTGGGCTGGCCACGGTGGCGGAGGTGAGTGGCTTCTCCAGCCAGCCGGAGGTGGCTTTTATAGGCGCGGGCAGGGACGGATGGGTGTCGCGCGGGCGCGGATAAGATCGGGTGTCGCGCGTGCTACCGGCAACATGATGAAGAGCAGCGGATTTGGCGTTCGGGGACCTGGCGTATTGCTCGCCGGCGGCGAACACGCGGCGGCCGAGGAAAACAGGGTGGGGGACGGGTGCGCGAGGTCAGCTCTGCGCCGTGCGCGTGCGAAAAGATTGTGCGGTCGCAGGCATCGGGTCAGCGCAGGCGAACGGGGCTCGGACGCGTGGCAAACGCGAAGGCCGGCGGGGTTCCATGCCCGGGCCCCCCCCCTAGCTCGCCGGGGAAGAAGAACAGGGCTATGCCCTAGGGTTTGACTTTTGGCTCATTTCTGTTTTTTGTAAATTACTCCCAAAATTTGAACTGAGCAGCAAAAACTCAAAACACCAAAGTTGAGCAAAAACTCAAAACACCAAAGTTGTGCAGAAAAAAGAGATCTACAACTTTGTCAATATGAACATTTCCAAATTCCAAATATTTTTTGAACTGCATTTGAAATCCGAAAAGGGGACACTTTTGGGATTTGAATAAATTCAAAATTGCTTTTGATTTTAAACTGAAACTTGAAAATTTGTAAATATGAAAGTTGTTTCTTTTGTCAAAACCTACAACTTTGCTAATACACACTTTTTCTGAAACTCATTAGTTTTTGAAATAATTTTGAAAACTCAAAAAGGGACAAACACTGGAATTTGAATGAATTTGAAATAACTCAAAAGTTTGTACTGCAACTTGAAAATTTGTAAATACCAAAGTTGTTTCTCTTGGCCAGATCTACAACTTTGCTTTTTGGACCAACCCCAAATTTTGAATAATTTTTGAATTACAAAAAGAGGGATAAAATCCAGGGTTTGGAAATCAGGGTTTTGCAAAGGGGTTTGAAATCTGATTTTGGTTTTTGAACTTTGGCCAACACAACAAAACTTCAAGACATCAAAGGAACAAGAATTACACCAAGCTAGTCACAGAGGTGAAATTACCATTTTGCCCCTATAGGAAGATTAGGGCTTTTAGGGTTTTTGAAAAGGGAATCACTACACACATAAGGGGACAAATGCACATGCATAACGGAAACACACAAGTATGATGAGGATGATTATGACTAATGATGATGACATGCCAGGTTAATTACAGACTAACACCAGAGGTGTTACAGTCCGCGCGGGTTTGGCCACAGTCGCGGATAGCTAGCGGGGTGCCCAAGACGCCCCATGCGTTTCCAGCGTGCGAGGTGTTGGGGGAAGGGACCCTCGTCAGAGGCGCCACGCTGGCTAGCTCAACAAAACGGCCCGCGCACCTTCGCCGCATACCCCCCTCCTCCATCCTGCTAAGTCCCTCAGGTCACCGACCAAACCTCTGCTATACTGACCCAGCCTTCGGAAGTGTTCAGGAACCTTTTGCAGGAAAGGGGCGTGAAGAGCGCTGGGAGCGACCCTCGCGCATCCCGCGTACCTTCGCCGAGAGGTCCAGACCCAACCGGTGGCGAAGGACCTCAAACTCTCCGACCGGGCGGATACCTCCGCAAGACGAAGGTCGCCCCTCGTTTTTCCGTCCGGGGGAGCTTGGACCGAGCGGCGGCGGGCGCAGGGAAGGCAGGCTAGGGTTTTGGCTCCGGCTGTGTTTGTATGAGTTTGCCCTTCTGTATGAGTAGCGCAGAGGAATCTTTCTTGTATCCTACTGTAATTTGGCCGGCACCCCTTGGTATCCCCTATAAATACCGGGGGGTGAACAGTGTATGGACACGAATCTTTTTGGGGAACAGAGCCATAACAACTTTGTCCTCGTTTCCTTAACCTTCGCTATCGCTTCCGACGCTTGGTCACCTTCGCCACTCCCTTGCACAAGCGCGGAGGTGGGGCAAGTGTGTTTCCAACAGTTTGGCGCCGTCCGTGGGGAGCGAAGTTCGAAATGACAGGAAACAGGAGAGCGCCCACAGCTAGGGACCGACGCGTCGCCAGTGAGACAGCGTCGCTGTGGCTGAAGCCGAAGCCGGGGGATGGAATGATGAGGAAATGCCCCCACTGCAAGAGGGGAATGAGGTGCGGGATCAAGACAACCTTCGTCGCCATCCACCACCCCCACCACCACCAATTCACCCAGAACCACATCCTATGAGGCCACCAAACTTTCGCCAACTCTACCCAGATGAGAGAGAGCCTAACCTTCGCAACCAACGAAGACCTCAACAACACCAAATGCCCTATGACCCAAAGTCACCACTCTCCCAAATGCTCCAAACCCAACCCTGGCCACCGTGCTACAATCCACAAAACCTACCCCGCTACGACGGGCTCTCCGACCCTCGCCAATTCATAATGAGCTATGAAGTAGCAGTTGCGGCAACAGGCGAAGATGAATCAACAATGGCAAAGTCCTTCGTCATCATCCTGCGAGACATTGCACAAACCTGGTACAGCAACCTCCGCCCCGGAACAGTAGATTCCTGGGCCAATCTCAGAGACAGGCTTTGTACAAACTTCAAGGGCATTACACCAGCCTCATCAAACCCCATTGAGTTGTTCAACTGCAAACAAGAAGAGCGCGAACCACTTCAAGATTATTGGCGGAGGTTCATCCAAATCAGAGCAAGAACCCCGGGAATATCCGACGAGGCTGTCATCCTCGCTGCAGTCAGTGGCCTGCGCCCAGGCCCATGCTCTTCGAAATTTGCCAGGAAGCCGGCAAACACAATCGAAGAATTACACGAGACAATGGAAAGATACTGTAGAGCAGACATGGACTTCAGAGCGAAGTCCGATGCTCGGAGGTCACAGCAGAAGCTGCAGCCGGGGCCTCAACCAAGAGTAAACAACCCTCGCCAAGAACAAAGCAACATCGGTGCCATCAACAAACCAATGCACTATGAACACCAAGGACGGGGCACTCAACCCCCGAACAACCAGAACCCCCAAGGTTTGCCACCCCCGCCAGATCAACGGAACCAGCAAAAAGACTCCGCGAAAATGTATTGTCATTTCTGCGGTCTTGGAAAGGGGCACACCACCAAACAATGTGAATGCTTCACCAAGGGAAAAGAATTCCAGGAGTCCAAAAGAGCCGCTTCGGCAGACAACCGAACCATCAACCACACCAGGAAACCAAACTTCCACTCAACAAATCCTCCATACCACTATACCCCCATAAACTACGGCCTACCTTCGCAACAACCCATCTACGCGCACCACCCACTCTACAACCAAGCCTCTTATCAGCCAACCACCATCCCACAACGCCAAAATCCGCCCATACACAGTCACATACCCAACAACCCCCCGAACCCAAACCCCAACTACCCAACAAGTCAACAATGCTCTAGCGCCACCACCACCAATACCCGCTTTACCAGCGCCTCAACCTGGTAAATCCGAAACCCAGAGCCAAACGACCATCAACAACCCAACATCAACCTTCGGTGTAATACTAGCTATCACCGGAGGTTCAAATGAAGACCATGGCAACAAGCGGCAGAGAAAAGAACATGCCAGACGGGTGCACCATGTAGCCGTCGAAGGACCACACAAATTTGGTCGTAGGTCCCACATTCCCATAACCTTCGACTCCAGTGATATGAAGTTGAGAGATTACCCTCATACCGACGCCATGGTGATCGAGACCAATCTAGCAGGGTGGACTGTCACTAAAATTCTGGTCGACACAGGAAGCTCCGCAGACATCCTGTTCGCCTCAACCTTCGACAGCATGAAGCTTGATAGGAACCTCCTGCAACCTGCTGACAACCCTTTATACGGCTTCGGCGGTCAACAAGTGAGAGCCATCGGGAAAATTTCTTTGCCCGCGACCTTCGGCGACCAGATCAACTGCAGAACCGAGCATTTAACCTTCGACGTGGTCGACATGTTCTACCCGTACAATGCCATATTTGGCCGAGGGGTAACCAACACATTCAACGCAGTCATCCACCCCGCTTACCTCTGCATGAAGCTTCCCGCTCCGAAGGGAGTGGTCGCAGTATATGGAGACCAAGACATTGCAAGGGCAGCCGAGGGAACAGTAGCACCAGGACAACGTAATGTCCACAACCTATCGAAACCTCAAGCTACAAACCTCAATGACGAAGGTGAGGTGTGCACCGACAAAATAAAGGTGTCACCCAAGGAAGAAACCAAACAAGTGCAACTCTTCGAAGGTAACGCCGAAAGAAAGGTGTTCATCTCAGCCAACCTAGCCCCCCAATCAGAAAGCGACCTCGTCACTTTCCTCAAAGAAAACTCCGACACCTTCGCCTGGTCCGCGGAGGACTTAAGAGGAGTGAACAGAACCCTGATAGAGCACAGCCTAAACATCAAGCCGGGCTACCGCCCGGTCAAACAAAAGCTTCGCAAAATGTCAGAAGAAAGGAAAGAGGCAGCGAGGGCTGAGGTAAAAAGGCTTTTGGACGCAGGCGTCATCCGCCCGGTCAAATACCCAACATGGCTCTCAAACGTGGTACTAGTACAGAAAAAGAACAAGAAATGGCGAATGTGCGTAGACTTCACGTGCCTGAACAAGGCTTGCCCGAAGGATGATTTTCCCCTCCCCAACATAAGCACCTTGGTTGATAGAGCAGCCGGCTGCCAAATGCTATCTCTACTCGGCTGCTTTTCGGGATACCACCAGATTTGGATGAATGAAGAAGATGAGGAGAAAACAAGTTTCATCACACCTTCGGGAACATTTTGTTTTAGGAGGATGGCAGAAGGCCTAAGAAACGCGGGTTCAACCTTCGCTCGTATGACATCCGAGGTCTTCAAAAATGAACACTCCGTCTCCGCTTACGTTGATGACCTGGTTGTCCAAAGCGAGTTAAAAGAAAACCACATTTTGGACTTGTCGAGAGTGTTCAGCAACCTCCGGCGCGCTGGATTAAAGCTAAACCCCGAAAAATGTGTTTTCGGGGTAAGTGAAGGAAAACTGCTGGGTTGTATCGTCTCTGCAAGGGGAATTGAAGCTAACCCCGACAAGATTGATGCTATCATCAACATGGAACCCCCGACAACCAAAAAAGCAGCCCAGCGCTTATCAGGCCGATTAGCAGCTCTCAGCAGATTCATTTCCAGATCAGCTGAGCGAGGGTTACCTTTCTTCGAAACTTTGAGAAGCACTGCACCATTCCACTGGGGACCCCGGCAGCAGAAAGCCTTCGAAGAATTGAAGAAGTACCTCACCAGCTTGACTGTTTTAACCAGCCCAAGCAAAGGGGACTTGTTACTGCTGTACGTCACAGCCTCGCCTCACGCAGCGAGCGCAGTCTTAATCAAAGAGTTGCACGAGAACAACAAAACCAGGCAAGCCCCAATCTATTACGTATCAGAAACCCTCGAAGGCCCTAAACGAAATTACTCAGAGCTCGAGAAGATAGCGTACGCAGTGGTCATGGCATCAAGAAAGCTCAAGCACTATTTCCAAGCATACGAAATCCATGTACCCTCGGCTTTTCCCCTCGAGAACATTTTCAAAAACAACGAGGCAGTCGGAAGAATAGCTAAATGGGTAGTTGAACTCAACAGCTACGCCCTAACCTTCGTCAGTCGAACAGCAATCAAATCCCAGGCGCTAGCAGATTTCATAGCAGAATGGACCCCAGACCCTCGCAAAGATGAAACTCACCAAGACCCATTTTGGACTGTGTATGTTGACGGAGCCTGGGGTGCAACCGGCGCAGGGGCCTCGGCCATTCTAGTCTCGCCATCCGGATCTAAGCTAAGATACGCAAGAAGACTTGACTTCAAATGTACAAACAACTCCGCAAAATACGAAGCTGTGATACTCGCTCTCTCAAGGCTTCGGTCACTGTCAGTCCGAAGAGCAGTCATCTACATAGACTCACAGGTCATCGCAGGGCACATTGAGAAAAACTACAAGGCCAAAGATCCAGAGCTGCAAAAGTACTTCCAACACGTCCGAAGGTTAGAGTCCTTCTTCCTCGGCATATCAGTAAAGGCAATACCAAGGTCAGAAAATAGCGAAGCAGACTGCCTAGCTAAAGCAGCAGCACAACAATTACACCTACCGCCCGATGTTTTCCACGAAGTTGCGACCCAATCAGCTTTCGAAACCTTCGAAAAGAACGCCAAGTTGATCAATGCAATCCAGAGTGAGGACTGGAGGGCACCTATCATAGCCTACATCAAGGGGCTCCACGAACCAGACTCCAAAGAAGAAGCAAACAGGCTAAAACAAAGAGCACGAGGGTATAAGATTGTGGACAACATTCTGTACAAAGCTTCAGTAACCTCGCCCTGGCTCAAATGCGTCCCACAGTCTGAAGGAAATGACATTCTTAAGCTTATCCATGAAGGCATCTGTGGTTCACACAACGGCCCAAGGGCATTAGTTGGAAAAGCCTTCCGGCAAGGTTTCTACTGGCCAACGGCCCTAAAGGATGCAGAAAACATCGTCAAACAATGTGAAGGTTGCCAACTAATAGCAAAAAACCAAAACGCCCCAGGGGCTCCTACGACGCTTATATGCCCAACATGGCCTCTGCAAAGGTGGGCAATGGACCTCGTGGGCCCACTACCGACAGCTCCAGGAAACCTTCGCTACGCGGTGGTAGCCGTGGAATACTTTACAAAGGGGATTGAAACAAGACCATTGTCTTCCATCACCTCCCTCGCAGTGAAAAAGTTTTTCTGGCAACAAATAGTTTGTCGATTCGGTGTCCCCAAACATCTCACCGTCGATAATAGCACCCAGTTTGACTGCAAAGTTTTCAAAGAATTCTGCGCACAAATCGGTACAATCTTATGCTTCGCTTCAGTTCGGCACCCTCAATCCAACGGCTTAGTTGAAAGAGCTAATGCAACAATTTTCCAAGCCATATCCAAGAAATTGCAAGGCAGGCCTAAGGGAAAATGGGCGGAAGAGCTAACCTCGGTCACTTGGTCTCACAACACCTCGGAGTGCAGGGCAACCAAATTCACACCTTTCAAGCTCCTGTTTGGGGAAGAGGCTGTGCTACCAGAAGAACTGAAGCATGAATCACCGAGAACAACCCTCGAACCAATAGGAAAAATGAAGGACCGAGAAGCTACCCGAAAGCGACCAGAGGGGGGGGGGTGAATGGGAGCTTTAAAATTTCCTTGCGGAAACTAGATGCCACTGTCCCAAACTCAACCCCAAAAGCAAACCCTAGAGCCGACAAGTGTCCACGACCCTAGATGTAGGGTGGATGCTTCCTAGAAGCACAGCGGGACACTAGACAACCCTAGAAAGCCAACCCAAAAGACGGAACTCGAATCCGTTGACGAACGAACGAACCGCGAACGAATCGGCGCGAAACAGCTACGACCGGACTCTGGCCAGCGTCCGGTCAGCAGAGACCGGACGCGTCCGGTCGTCCAAAATCGGCTCTGGAACCTTACTGTTCGCGACCGGACTCACGAGTACGGAGCGTCCGGTCGTGTACAGTGCGTCCGGTCGAAACCGACAAAGCCAGGAACAGTGCAAGCGTAGCGTCCGGTCGAAATGCAAACAGAGCGTCCGGTCGAGAGCGTCCGGTCAGTACGCAGAAAAGCTTGGCGCCGTGCTCAACGACCGGACTCTGAAAGCGTGCGTCCGGTCAGCCCGACAGAGCGTCCGGTCACCCCGCGACTGCACTGAAACTCCGGCGATTCAACCCGATCTCCTCCGAATCAAGTGCTCTAGGCTTGGGATTCGATCTGAGGAGTCACAAGGAGGTTAGTGAGCTATCTCTAAGAGATCATGGCTCGAACCTAACTCCAAATCGGTGAATCGAAGGAATTCGGGGGAAAGAAGAAAAAGAGACCCGAAACTAAAACTTGATCGATCTCCTAGACCGTGAGGTTAGAGATGATTTCTTTCGGTGGAAAGAAGTGCCTCACGATCTAGAGCAACTCAGTTCAAACGGAATCGTAAAAGATGAACCGAGCACAAAGATCAAGCGACGGGAAAACTCAAGGCACAAAGCAATCCGCGAAGAACATGATGAACATGAAATCAAAACGCGAATTGACACCAAGAGATGGGATCCAAGGTGAGGATACGGCCTCACTTCCTCGAATCAACAGTACACAGAGTGGAGTCTCTCTGCGGATCTCAACTAGCTAAAGCAGGGGTGTGGGAGAGTGGAAACCCTAATGCTAGGAAGCAAATGACTGCGCTAACTGAGATAGGGAGGAGGGTGTCTCCCCTAGACTACTTATACTAACCTAGCCTAAGTCTATTTCCTACTCTACCCCTCTCTACTCTAATTACAGAGCGGACCAGCCTAACCCTAAGGCTATTCTAGTCCACCCGCTGGTGGTAGGTAGATCCGACGGCCACGCCCGCACGGTCTTCCGCGTCGCCTCCACGCAACCTTCAGATCGCCGCCACGTGCCGCCACCACTCTGCACCCCCGGTTTTGCGGCCCAAACCGGGAAACCAGCCTTTTCCATCAGCCCCCGGTTTTGAGGCCCAAACCGGGAAACCAGCCTCCAGCCCGAGTTTTGTGGCCCAAACTCGGAAACCCTCAGCGCCCGAGTTTTGAGGCCCAAACTCGGAAACCGGCCCACTCCCAGGTTTTGAGGCTCAACCTGGAAACCGTCACGCCCAGGTTTTGTGGCTCAACCTGGAAACCCAGCACCCAGGTTTTGAGGCCCAAACCTGGAAACCGTCCACCGTTGGTTTTTCCCGGGCTCTACCAACAAACCGGCGTCGTAGAGGGGATGCACCGCCTGTGCACCCCTTCCACCGACATGATCGCACTTCTCCGCTTGTCGCTGTCGCAGGCTGCCAGCCACCACAGCTGATCCTCCGGCCTCCAGTCCATCAGTCCAAGTCCACGTCCGCCCTTCACCGTCCGATACATCGGCATGGCACGTCCGCCGCACGGCACGCCCATCCTTCATCGCGCCCGGTCCGTCGGCACGGCACGTCGCAACTTGACCTTCACCCGCCATCGACCACTGTCTCTGTGCTCGACACCTGCACAACACAAGCCAAAGAACATGCGCATCATCTCCGTTGACAATCACTCATCACACAGAGACTCGGCATACACCCATGTATCCGCAATCTCCCCCTTGATGAGTGCATTGTCAACTCCACAACAAATCATGAATAAGAAGAAGGAGGTAGGAAGGAGTGGGAAGAGAAAACCCAACCAAATGACCCAAAAGCCTAACAAAAGCCGAAGAAGGTCAAGTGGATGAAGCGAAAACTTGGTCCCCAAAGACATGGGCAACGGCTCGACGCAACCAAGCAAAGCAAAGCTAGCCCTCAAGAAGAGGTAGAACAGGCTCAACACCGCTAGCAGATACCAATTGAAGATCGGAGGACAACAGAGGCAAAATGCTAGTCCCTCACGATAGAGGCACAGAGGCTCAACACAACTAGCAGGAAAATCACTCCGAACCAATTGGAAATCAACCCAAACCAAATGGGAAAGCACACCAGACGATACCAATTGAAAGCCAAATGAAAAAGCTTATGAAAGCTCATGAAAAGCTAGGAGCGTTTGCTAGTCCCTCAAGACAGAGGCAACGGCTCAACACAACTAGCAAACTCCCCCTCGACAGATGCAAGTAACTAGGACAAATGATTCTCCCCTTAGTTGATCAACACAGGGGCATATGATTTGCATAAATTTCTCCCCCTAGTTGAAAATGCACTTATCAAGGCCAAAAGGTATCGGAGAAGCAACTCCCTTCACATAAACTCCCCCTGAACACAAGATCTCCTTCCACAATGCATATGAAGTCAAAATGCAAGTTAGGAGCTTCAAGTATATAGTCAAAAGAGTGCAAAGATGCTCTAATCAGTATAGCTCCAACATCTCAATTAAGCACTCAAATAGCAAAGGCTCAAACTGATCACTTATACGAAATATGAAGCATAGGAGCATGTGAGCAGTTTTAAGCCAAAAGGATAGTCACCATCAAAATAGCACTAGACATGTATAGAAGGAATCCAAACAAGTGCTAAACATATATACAAGGTGAACTACCCCTAGCAAAGTTCAATCATCATGCATAGGAATGAAGCATATACTTGTGATTTCAAATTCATATCGGAGTTGCAGCGGTAAAAGAATTCACAAGTTCATTTTTGGCATGTGATTGCGAGAGGTTGAAAGCTTGTCATTGCCTAACTTTTCAACCGTGCGAAGCCTATGCCGAAGCAATCAGAAGCTTAAAGCAACGGTTTCGGTCATACACTACATGGCTCAAGTTTAACTCAAAGTGCAATGAGAAACAGTCTCAATACCATGAGGTGTTGACAAGCAATCCCATCTCGATCTTTTCAATTCAACAATACTTGGTTCAGATTTTTAAGCAAGTTATGAACAACCAAGCAAGTGAATGACTCAGAACTAGAGACATAGCAACCTAGCATATATGAAAAGCAGGAATGGACTCAACACACCCTACACATGCTAGTTGCATATCTCAATGGTGAACATTTTCAGATTTATATATATTAGGCATAATTCACCATTCCAAAAATAGCTCGCTCATAGCATGTAACAATGATCAGAAAGAGCATAAGCTACAAGCATTATCATAAGTATCGGAGCAATACTAACAAGAGCATAATTACATTCTAGTGAATATAGACATGAAGCTCAAAATGTAAATGCGTATGCCCGACACAAAACTGAAAGAAGGAAGATACCAAATGGAAAGACTCAAGAAACTCAAAAGAAAAGAGCCTCAAAATAAAAGAGTCAGTCTGTACATCTCAAAATGCTTCCCCCATCTAAAAGGGGAAACACACACCAAGCTCACCCCTCAACCTATTAAAGGTTGATTCGTCTAAAGGCTTGGTGAAAATATCAGCCAATTGGTGATGAGTATCGACATGGCGAAGGTCGATATCACCCTTCTCCTGGTGGTCTCGCAAGAAATGAAAGCGCACATCAATGTGTTTGGTTTTCGAGTGAAGCACGGGGTTCTTAGCAACGCTAATGGCACTCGTGCTGTCACAAAGCAAAGGCACTCGAGTAAAGCTCAAACCAAAATCACGCAAAGTGGCCATCATCCAGAGTAACTGGGAACAGCAGCTAGCCGCAGCAACATATTCAGCCTCCGTGGTAGACTGAGCGACACTAGACTGCTTGCGAGAAGACCACGATACAAGAGAAGATCCAATAAACTGGCAAGTCCCAGAAGTGGACTTGCGCTCAATGCGACAACCAGCAAAATCGGCATCGGAATAACCGCAAAGCGAGAGAGTGGAGGAAGCAGAATACCAAATCCCGAACTCAGGCGTGAAACGAAGGTACCTGAATATGCGCTTCACCGCCTGACGGTGAGAAGTGCGTGGCGAAGCCTGAAAGCGCGCGCACAGGCACACGGCGAACTAAATGTCCGGCCGTGTCGCCGTCAGGTAGAGCAGCGATCCAATCATGCTGCGGTACTCCTTCTGGTCCACTGCTTCTCCATCCGTGTCGGCATCCAGGGCAGTCGTCGTCGACATGGGCGTCGGAAGAGGCTTGGCCTCACCCATGTCAAACCGCTTCAGCAAGTCCCTCGTGTACTTGCCCTGGTGCACAAACGTCCCCTCTCGGGATTGCTTAATTTGCAACCCGAGAAAGAAAGTCAGCTCGCCCATCATGCTCATCTCGAACTCCCTGCTCATAGTATCTGCAAACTTGGCAACCAAAGCGTGAGAAGAACCACCGAAAATGATATCATCCACGTAAATTTGGACCAAGAGAGTATCTTTGCCTTGCTTGAGGAGAAAGAGCGTTTTATCTACACATCCCATTTTAAAACCCTTAGCTAGCAAAAAGGTTTTTAATCTCTCATACCAGGCTCTAGGGGCTTGTTTCAAACCATACAAAGCTTTGTGAAGTTTAAAGACATGGTTTGGAAACTTGGGATTTTCAAAACCGGGGGGTTGCTGGACATAGACCTCCTCCTCAATGTAGCCGTTTAAGAAGGCACTCTTGACATCCATTTGAAAAAGTTTGAAACCCATGGATGCAGCATAAGCCAAGAGTATCCTAATAGCCTCCAAACGAGCTACAGGAGCGAAGGTCTCCTCATAATCTATCCCCTCCTTCTGACTATAACCCTTCGCTACAAGCCGGGCCTTGTTTCTCACAATGTGGCCCTCCTCTCCTTGCTTGTTTTTAAATACCCATTTTGTCCCAATAGGTTTACAGTCAGGAGGTGGTGGCACTAGAACCCAAACCCGATTTCGCTCAAAGTTCTCTAGCTCCTCATGCATGGCATTGACCCAGTCCGGATCCGTCAATGCGTGTCCAACATCTCGGGGCTCAAAAGACGCAACAAAAGCAGAATGAGCAAAGTGCGAGATGTGCTGTGACCTGGAGCGAGTAACTCGCTCGTCGATGTCGCCGATCATCTGTTCAGGGGGGTGCTGGCGCTGGATATGTCGTGGCGCCTCCCGGGAAGAAGTGACCTCCCCCTCAACAGCAGCTGGTTCCACCCCGGGTACAAAAGGTACCGCGCGAGGTGGAGGATCCCACGGCCCCCAGGAAGAAGAAGTGTCGGGGCCGTGAGTCGTCGTCGAGGCCGCTCCTTGCGGCACGGCAGGTCGAGGGGGTGCTGGATCATCTATACCTTCAGCACCCTCGTCCTCGTCATCAAAAAGAGGTTCTCCAACCTCATGATCACCTGCACGCTCAAAACGAGAAGAAGGACAAACAAGAGTCTCGTCGAAGGTGACATCTGATGTCTCCATGACTCGGTTAGTGTCAAGGTTAAGTACACGATAAGCTCGAGTGTGAGTGCCATAACCCAAAAACACACCGTCAGAAGAACGAGACTCAAACTTGTCCAGGTTGCCTTTTTTCAATATAAAACAGTGGCAACCAAAAACTCTAAAATAACTCACCTTGGGCTGGCGACCAAAACGCAACTCATAAGAGGTCTTCTTCAAAAACGCTCTCAGAAAAATGCGATTCGAAATGTAGCATGCAGTGTTCATAGCTTCAGCCCAAAAGCGCCTAGGAGTCCTATGCTCATCGAGCATCGTCCTGGCCATCTCAACAAGGGTCCGATTCTTCCTCTCTACAACACCATTTTGGGGTGGTGTATAGGGGGAAGAAAACTGATGCTCCAAACCAAGGCGGTTACAAAACTTCTCAAAATCCGAATTTTTAAACTCGGAACCATTATCACTTCTAATCGCTCGCATCGAGTTCAAAGGGAACTCGTTCTGAAGACGCAAAATCAGATTGCGAGCGAAGGAGAAAGTCTCGGTCTTCTCAGCTAAAAAGAAGACCCACGAATATCTCGAAAAGTCGTCAACAACAACCAAAACATACCACTTGCCACCAACCGAGCTCACCCGAGCCGGACCAACAAGGTCCATGTGTAAAAGCTCTCCGGGGTGCGAGGTCATGACCTTAGTCACCGGATGGTGGGGAGCAGCAACCATCTTCCCATGTCTGCAAGAATGGCAAACTAGATCCTTCTCCATCGAAAGCTTGGGCAATCCTCGGATTAGGCCAAGTGAGCTAAGTCTTGCAAGCAAGTCGAAGCTTAAGTGACCGAGCCTCCTATGCCACTTCCAAAGATCGGAGGAGGAAGGACTAGCCAAAAGACAACGAGAAGAACCAAACGACTCCGAGAAATTCGCGCAAAAGACTTTCCCAAAGGGCGAAATCAGACATACAAGATCGCCCTGAGGATCTAAGATGCGACTAAGGTTCGGTTTGAAACGAATCTCATAGTCATCATCAAAAAGTTGCGAAACAGAAAGCAAGTTAAAATGCAGGTTAGAAACAAGAGCAACATCGCGCAACACAAAGTGCTCATTAACCCGCACCGTCCCACGAGACAATACCTTACCTTTACTATTGTCACCGAAGGTTATGTACTCCTTTCCGGCGACCGGGCTAAGGCTGGAGAACCACTTGGCGTTTCCGGTCATGTGCCTCGAGCAACCGGAATCCACCAACCAAATGTCCTCCAATCGTCTCACCTACATCAATAAAAAGACATAGGGTGAGCATACGGTCCAACACTGGGGTTAGTGAAATAAGGGGAAAACCAGTGTTGGGCCGGCTGCTCAAAAGAAGGGTTAGTGTAAAAACCATTCCTAGCACGTCTACGAGGGAAGCGATCACCACGCTGAGGAAAACGTGGTCCGCTAGGGAAGAAGCGCTCACCGCGGTACTCAAAACGCGGTGGGGGAAAGCGCTCAACTAAGCCTCCGCCACGGGGTCCGTTACCTGCAAAAGCAGGACCCCGTCGGGCACGCTCTCTACGAGGTTTACGCCTAGGAGCCTGGGGCTCAACTGCTCTAGCGTCTCTCCTCGAAGCTCTCTCCTGCCTAGGCCTAACAAACTGAGGTGCTGGACCTCTAGGCCTAGTCTCCCTCCTCGGGGCTCTCATCTCCCGAGCCCTGCGCGCCTCTCTCTTGCGCCTAAAGCAGAACTCGCTCAAGTGACCATCCCTCCCACAGAAATCACACTGGTACCTCACCGCACGCACAGGGGGTTGTTGGTGACCAGGGCTGTGGGTGTGGCTCACTTTGCCTTTGCCCTTCTGTGGCAACTCCTCACGAATGGGTGGCATAGCATCAAGCTTGTTTCTGAGGTGGTTTGGCTTGGGTGCCCAAACTGGGTTCTTGGGAGGAGCTCTCGGGGGTTCCTCAACCACACCATCTTTGGTGATAGGCTTGGCTGGCTCTTTGAGTGGAAGCTTGGCAAGTTTGGGAGTAGTGGTGGAATTGGGCTTCTCACATGGGTTCAGACCACTAGACTCTCCAATCTTACCAAAAACTGAGAGATCAACACTCGGGCCAAGACCTACACCAGGGGCACCAGCAGCTCGCTTGAATTGGGAGATCATCATCCCGAGCTGCGGCTCACTACAGGAGACCCATGACAAGATGGTCCGAAGGTATGTGTTTTCTTCCTCGGTTTGCATCTTGCCATGCTTCACATTGGCAATCTCCATCTCCAGGCCCTCACACAAAGCACACCTCGAGACACAAGTGCTATCTGAGCTGGCCTTCTCTAAAGACTCAAGCTTGGCATTCTTCTCTGCCAACTCAGATTGCAAGACAGGACAAGTCTTGCACGCACCCAACAGCTGCGGCCTAGCACGGAGCTCATCCACCTCTCCAACCAACGCAGCATACTTACCTCTCAGAGTGAGAAGGTCAGTCATGTGCGCGGCACAACTCTCGCACTCCAACTCCTCCGACACAACCACGGTGGACCGAGCGAACTCAAGCTCCTTCACCGTGTCCTCCCACTTCTGCCTAAACTCCTTGCGCTCTCTAGCGGCACGCCTAAGCAACTTATCTTGACTAAGGAGGGCAGCAGTTAACTTCTCAACCTCGGAGGAAAGCTCGTCGTAGGTGAGGGATACCTGGGAGGTGTCGTCGTCGTCGTCGTTCCGAGTGGTACGCTCCGGCTCGCCGTCGACCTCATCTCCGAGCGCCATGGTGCAGAAGCCGTCGTCGCCGGCGAAGAAGCAGAGGCCGTTCAGCTTGTCCTCGATCCTCTTCTTCTTCTCGGACTCGTCATCGCTCGAGCTGGCGGAGTCGTCATCCGAGCCGTCGACGTCGCTGAGCGTGGCGAAGAACGCGCGCTGCTCAGCTTGCTGCTTCTCCAAGTACTTCTTCTTGATGTACTCTTTGTCGAAGCCGCCCCGCTTCTTGTGCCTTGGGGGAACGTGCTTCTCCTTGTACTTGGAGTCGCGCCTGTGGCCGTGATCGCCCTTCCCCAGATGCTTGTTCTTCTTCTTGGGGCAGTCGGCGATGAAGTGGTCGGGGTCGCCGCATTCGTAGCATCCGGCGCGTCCTCCTCCACGACGGCGGTTCACGCGGTTGTTGTGGAACCGCGAAAACCGGTTGGCAAGTAAAGCCAACTCGTCGTCTCCCAAAGACTCCAGCTGGTCCTCTGTCACAGAAAAGAGAGAAGAAAGCGCAAAGCCAGCTGAGGGGTTAGAGGAAGAGCCGGAAACCAAAGCCATGGACGGGCGAGAAGGATTTTCAAAAGAAGCCCTCGCCATAGCATCAATCTCACTGTACTTGAGCTTACTGAAGAGCTCGTCGCAGGTGAGGGTCTCATAGTTCGGCGATTCGATGATTGCCTGAACCTTGGAGTCCCACACCGAACGGTCAAGAGTGTGCAAAAGCTTCAAAGCACGCTCATGATCGTCAAATGGCAACTGCTCTCTGTTAGCCCTCATCCTGTTGACAATCACCTGAAAGCGAGCGAATAAACTTTCTATGCTCTCGCCAGGCTGATGTCGAAAGTTCTCATACTCTCTCTTGAACAACTCGTAGAGTCGGGTTTTGACTTGAGAGGTGCCCTCATGAAAACGCATGAGGGTGTCCCAGATCTCCCGAGCCGTAGAGAGGTGAGAAACGCGATCAAACTCACCCACGCTCAAACAGGAGAACAAAGCGTTACGCGCCCGGCTATTGGCTTCGTGCTCATCGATCTGAAGCTGAGAGACACGAGCAGCCAGGACAACGTAGTTGGCGTTGTTGCAAATCTCCCAAACAGAAGAGCCCATGCTCTGGAGATAGGCCGACATGCGTATCTTCCAATACGCATAGTTCGTCCCATCGAAAAACGGTGGTTTGCCCACGCCGCGATCCATGTCGCCTTCGGTGGATCTGGAACCGGCTAAGGTGGAAGATCCTTAACCTGCTCCGATACCAATTGAAGGACCGAGAAGCTACCCGAAAGCGACCAGAGGGGGGGGTGAATGGGAGCTTTAAAATTTCCTTGCGGAAACTAGATGCCACTGTCCCAAACTCAACCCCAAAAGCAAACCCTAGAGCCGACAAGTGTCCACGACCCTAGATGTAGGGTGGATGCTTCCTAGAAGCACAGCGGGACACTAGACAACCCTAGAAAGCCAACCCAAAAGACGGAACTCGAATCCGTTGACGAACGAACGAACCGCGAACGAATCGGCGCGAAACAGCTACGACCGGACTCTGGCCAGCGTCCGGTCAGCAGAGACCGGACGCGTCCGGTCGTCCAAAATCGGCTCTGGAACCTTACTGTTCGCGACCGGACTCACGAGTACGGAGCGTCCGGTCGTGTACAGTGCGTCCGGTCGAAACCGACAAAGCCAGGAACAGTGCAAGCGTAGCGTCCGGTCGAAATGCAAACAGAGCGTCCGGTCGAGAGCGTCCGGTCAGTACGCAGAAAAGCTTGGCGCCGTGCTCAACGACCGGACTCTGAAAGCGTGCGTCCGGTCAGCCCGACAGAGCGTCCGGTCACCCCGCGACTGCACTGAAACTCCGGCGATTCAACCCGATCTCCTCCGAATCAAGTGCTCTAGGCTTGGGATTCGATCTGAGGAGTCACAAGGAGGTTAGTGAGCTATCTCTAAGAGATCATGGCTCGAACCTAACTCCAAATCGGTGAATCGAAGGAATTCGGGGGAAAGAAGAAAAAGAGACCCGAAACTAAAACTTGATCGATCTCCTAGACCGTGAGGTTAGAGATGATTTCTTTCGGTGGAAAGAAGTGCCTCACGATCTAGAGCAACTCAGTTCAAACGGAATCGTAAAAGATGAACCGAGCACAAAGATCAAGCGACGGGAAAACTCAAGGCACAAAGCAATCCGCGAAGAACATGATGAACATGAAATCAAAACGCGAATTGACACCAAGAGATGGGATCCAAGGTGAGGATACGGCCTCACTTCCTCGAATCAACAGTACACAGAGTGGAGTCTCTCTGCGGATCTCAACTAGCTAAAGCAGGGGTGTGGGAGAGTGGAAACCCTAATGCTAGGAAGCAAATGACTGCGCTAACTGAGATAGGGAGGAGGGTGTCTCCCCTAGACTACTTATACTAACCTAGCCTAAGTCTATTTCCTACTCTACCCCTCTCTACTCTAATTACAGAGCGGACCAGCCTAACCCTAAGGCTATTCTAGTCCACCCGCTGGTGGTAGGTAGATCCGACGGCCACGCCCGCACGGTCTTCCGCGTCGCCTCCACGCAACCTTCAGATCGCCGCCACGTGCCGCCACCACTCTGCACCCCCGGTTTTGCGGCCCAAACCGGGAAACCAGCCTTTTCCATCAGCCCCCGGTTTTGAGGCCCAAACCGGGAAACCAGCCTCCAGCCCGAGTTTTGTGGCCCAAACTCGGAAACCCTCAGCGCCCGAGTTTTGAGGCCCAAACTCGGAAACCGGCCCACTCCCAGGTTTTGAGGCTCAACCTGGAAACCGTCACGCCCAGGTTTTGTGGCTCAACCTGGAAACCCAGCACCCAGGTTTTGAGGCCCAAACCTGGAAACCGTCCACCGTTGGTTTTTCCCGGGCTCTACCAACAAACCGGCGTCGTAGAGGGGATGCACCGCCTGTGCACCCCTTCCACCGACATGATCGCACTTCTCCGCTTGTCGCTGTCGCAGGCTGCCAGCCACCACAGCTGATCCTCCGGCCTCCAGTCCATCAGTCCAAGTCCACGTCCGCCCTTCACCGTCCGATACATCGGCATGGCACGTCCGCCGCACGGCACGCCCATCCTTCATCGCGCCCGGTCCGTCGGCACGGCACGTCGCAACTTGACCTTCACCCGCCATCGACCACTGTCTCTGTGCTCGACACCTGCACAACACAAGCCAAAGAACATGCGCATCATCTCCGTTGACAATCACTCATCACACAGAGACTCGGCATACACCCATGTATCCGCAAAAAAGCCAGCTGCTCGACAAAGACTTACTCGAAGAAGCAAGATGCAACGCAGTGCACAACCTTCGCAAGTATCAAGAAGAAACCAAAAAATGGAGAGATAAAAAGGTCAGAATCAAAGACTTGCAGAAGAGTGACCTCGTCCTCATCCGGAAACAAAACGCCGGCTTGGCGGGGAAGTTCCAGCCAAAGTGGACCGGTCCATACCTGATATCAGAATGCAATCGCCCTGGCTCTTTCCACCTATTTGACAGTGAGGGAAACATCCTGCCTCATACCTGGAACATCGACGACCTTCGCAAATACTACCCTTAGCGGAGCCTTAGCGAGCCCTCGCATTATGTAATCTGTTGTTTCTTCCATCTTCTATGAATGTAACAAACAAAAGGAGCTGCACTCTTTTTCCTTACGAAGGGGCGTAAGGTTTTTTAACGAGGCAGTATCCAAACCCTTAATACAGGCTAGAACCCCCAAAAAAAGTAAAATCTCCAAGTTATTACTTTTACTAGCAAACATCGAAAAAGCACTTCATTTTCAAAGAGCGCTACAATCGATGGAAACCCACTAAGATTGCTTCGAAAAACAACCTTTTTTCTTTTCAAAGCAAACTTCACCTCCACCAAAGATAAGGGGAGGCGCGAAGTCCAAAAAAGTCGAGCACCCTGGCAAAAACGACAGGGGCTCGCACAAAGCAAACTTCACCTCCACCTAAGATAAGGGGAGGCGCGAAGTCCAAAAAAGTCGAGCACCCTCGCAAACACGCCAGGGGCTCGCAAAAAGCAAACTTCACCTCCACCTAAGGGGAGGCGCGAAGTCCAAAAAAGTCGAGCACCCTCGCAAACTCGCCAGGGGCTCGCAAAAATCAAACTTCACCTCCACCAAAGGGGAGGCGCGAAGTCCAAAAAAGTCGAGCACCCTGGCAAAAACGACAGGGGCTCGCAAAAAGCAAACTTCACCTCCACCTAAGATAAGGGGAGGCGCGAAGTCCAAAAAGTCGAGCACCCTGGCAAAAATGACAGGGGCTCGCAAAAAGCAAACTTCACCTCCACCTAAGATAAGGGGAGGCGCGAAGTCCAAAAAAGTCGAGCACCCTCGCAAAAACGACAGGGGCTCGCAAAAAGCAAACTTCACCTCCACCTAGGGGGAGGCGCGAAGCCCAAATAAGTTGAACACCCCCGCAAAACACGCCAGGGGCTCGCAAAAAGCAAACTTCACCTCCACCTAAGGGGAGGCGCGAAGTCTAAAAAAGTCGAGCACCCTCGCAAACACGCCAGGGGCTCGCAAAAAGCAAACTTCACCTCCACCAAAGGGGAGGCGCGAAGTCCAAAAAAGTCGAGCACCCTGGCAAAAACGACAGGGGCTCGCAAAAAGCAAACTTCACCTCCACCTAAGATAAGGGGAGGCGCGAAGTCCAAAAAAGTCGAGCACCCTGGCAAAAATGACAGGGGCTCGCAAAAAGCAAACTTCACCTCCACCTAAGGGGAGGCGCGAAGTCCAAAAAAGTCGAGCACCCTCGCAAACACGCCAGGGGCTCGCAAAAAGCAAACTTCACCTCCACCAAAGAGGAGGCGCGAAGTCCAAAAAAGTCGAGCACCCTGGCAAAAACGACAGGGGCTCGCAAAAAGCAAACTTCACCTCCACCTAAGGGGAGGCGCGAAGTCCAAAAAGTCGAGCACCCTCGCAAACACGCCAGGGGCTCGCAAAAAGCAAACTTCACCTCCACCAAAGGGGAGGCGCGAAGTCCAAAAAAGTCGAGCACCCTCGCAAACACGCCAGGGGCTCGCAAAAAGCAAACTTCACCTCCACCAAAGGGGAGGCGCGAAGTCCCAAAATGTCGAGCACCCTCGCAAACACGCCAGGGGCTCGCAAAAAGCAAACTTCACCTCCACCAAAGGGGAGGCGCGAAGTCCAAAAAAGTCGACCACCCTCGCAAACACGCTAGGGGCTCGCAAAAAGCAAACTTCACCTCCACCAAAGGGGAGGCGCGAAGTCCCAAAAAGTCGAGCACCCTCGCAAAAATGACAGGGGCTCGCAAAAAGCAAACTTCACCTCCACCTAGGGGGAGGCGCGAAGCCCAAATAAGTTGAACACCCCCGCAAAAACGACAGGGGCTCGCAAAAAGCAAACTTCACCTCCACCTAAGGGGAGGCGCGAAGTCCAAAAAAGTCGAGCACCCTCGCAAACACGCCAGGGGCTCGCAAAAAGCAAACTTCACCTCCACCAAAGGGGAGGCGCGAAGTCCATAAAAGTCGAGCACCCTGGCAAAAACGACAGGGGCTCGCAAAAAGCAAACTTCACCTCCACCTAAGGGGAGGCGCGAAGTCCAAAAAGTCGAGCACCCTCGCAAACACGCCAGGGGCTCGCAAAAAGCAAACTTCACCTCCACCAAAGGGGAGGCGCGAAGTCCAAAAAAGTCGAGCACCCTCGCAAACACGCCAGGGGCTCGCAAAAAGCAAACTTCACCTCCACCAAAGGGGAGGCGCGAAGTCCCAAAAAGTCGAGCACCCTCGCAAACACGCCAGGGGCTCGCAAAAAGCAAACTTCACCTCCACCAAAGGGGAGGCACGAAGTCCAAAAAAGTCGAGCACCCTCGCAAACACGCCAAAGGCTCGCAAAAAGCAAACTTCACCTCCACCAAAGGGGAGGCGCGAAGTCCCAAAAAGTCGAGCACCCTCGCAAAAACGACAGGGGCTCACAAAAAGCAAACTTCACCTCCACCTAGGGGGTGGCGCGAAGCCCAAATAAGTTGAACACCCCCGCAAAACACGCCAGGGGCTCGCAAGAAGCAAACTTCACCTCCACCTAAGATAGGGGGAGGCGCGAAGCCCAAATAAATCGAACACCCTAGCAAAAACGCGAGCCTCGCTAAAAAGAAAGGGGGCGTTGCTGTTTTTTACAAAACATCTCAGTTTAGCGAGACGCGAGCCTCGCTAAAAAGAAAGGGAGCGTCGCTGTTTTTTACAAAACACCTATCTAATGAAACGCGAGCCTCGCTAAAAAGAAAGGGGGTGTCGCTGTTTTTTACAAAATATCTCAGTGTAACGAAACGCGAGCCTCGCTAAAAAGAAAGGGGGCATCGCTGTTTTTTACAAAATATCTCAGTGTAACGAAACGCGAGCCTCGCTAAAAAGAAAGGGGGCGTCGCTGTTTTTTACAAAACATCTCAGTTTAGCGAGACGCGAGCCTCGCTAAAAAGAAAGGGGGCGTCGCTGTTTTTTACAAAACACCTGTCTAATGAAACGCTAGCCTCGCTAAAAAGAAAGGGGGCGTCGCTGTTTTTTACAAAACATCTCAGTTTAGCGAGACGCGAGCCTCGCTAAAAAGAAAGGGGGCGTCGCTGTTTTTTACTAAAACATTCCAGTTCAACGAAACGCGAGCCTCGCTAAAAAGAAAGGGGGTGTCGCTGTTTTTACTAAAACATCTCAGTGTAACGAAACGCAAGCCTCGCTATTTCGCTTTCTGAGCTAAACATTGCACACAACAAAACAACGCAGTGCCGGACAGCCAGCGAGCCTTGTCAATATCCGATAACGAATAAGGAATCGCAGCGACATAAAAACAACATTCAGTGTTCCCGTTCATTTACAAAATAGCTTCACAACGAAAAACAAATCATGAAAAATAAACAAAAATTACAAGGAACCTTCGCTCCCTTCAAGTAACATCGAATCACCAGAGCCCTCGCTACCTTCCTCAAACTCTGGCTCCACCGCAACGATGGGTCCCCACAACAAAGGAGCTGCCGGAACAATTGGCAGCTCCCCAGACAAAACCCTAGCCCGATACATATATGTACGGCCTACATCACTGACCTCCGAAGGTTCCTCCTTCGGGACCACTAACGATCCGTCCGAACCTAAATCTAGTTCGGTTCGCCCAAACAAGTACTCCAAGGCTGTGTTCTCATCAATATCATCATCAATTCCAACTTGCGAGGACGAAGAAGCACCAAATAAATAACGGGTGGCCTGCCAGTCAGTAAAGTCCACCTCGCGCCAAAAACGGCTCGACCTGCTATTTTTCAAATCGTACCTTCGCACCTTCGACCACCAAAAACGCTCGAAGGTCAGTGAGGGATGTTTCAGCTTAGCACGAGCCCAAGATTCACCAGTTACAAAAATATCTTGATAATTTAACGTCAGGGGCGTCACATCAAACACTTCTAGCACGGTTCCATCAGGAACCTGCATTACTATAGAATTAAAAAGTATCGTCAAGTCATTCCACCTACCTCACACATCACAAAATAACCTTCTCACCCATACAACCCTAAATTCTCACACCTGCTCGGCTTCCCCGTGCTTGCCCGCCTCAACCCCGCCAGTGGCAGCATCCACACCTTCAGCAGGTGCCTCCTCCGTGGCCACCTCTTCCTCGACACCTTCGCCAGTGGTCGGGGCATCCGCGACCAAAGAGTCAACCTCGACTGGTGGAACCTCTGCAGAACTAGGAGCAGGAACAGCTTCGGAGCTACCACCAGCATCAATGGCCGCAGGCGGCGAAGGCATCGCCTCCCTCCGAGCCTGTAAGCACAAATAAGAGAAAAGAAACCTAAGTTAACACCAACTCAATAATCATTGAAACAAAGCCAAAAAACCAGTCTATCCAATAACACGAACCTGACGAGTGGCCTCGGCAGCTTCCTCGAAAGCAAGAGCGCGACCACCGCCAGCAATCCAAAACCGGCGAAGCAAGCGCATCGCACAATTCCGAACTTCGGCGTCCGCGATCTTCATTTGACGCACCTCGTCCACGGTTGGAAACTTATGGCTGGGTTTCTTAATTTTGCGAAGGTGTTCGCAATCTGCCTGACGAAGCGTACCAGCCATCGCCAGTGCTCCGGCATACCCACCAAAATCTGCAGCATTCCCAAACAACGAGCTAAACACATCCAGCTCATTACATAACCAACCTTCAAAACCCGCTGCGTCTTCAGCATGCAGCGGTTCCCCGGCAGAACCTTCGGCTTCGGTCAAGCATGTATCTATCTTATTTTTAACCCTCGCCATGCTTTCCCTCCAAGCCTCGGCTTGGGTAGCCAGCTCCATGGACAGCTCCTCTATGCGCTTGTTCGTAGCCACCAAATCCTTGTCCTTTTGCCGGCTAACAGCCAGGAGCTCTGCGTTGCTATTCGCAACCTCTTGTGCTTCCTCTCGCGATTTCCTAACCTTTTCTAAAGCAGCTTTGAGCACAATCTCTTTGTTTTCCAAACTTTGGCGAAGCTCCTTATTAGCTTTCTCCGCGTCACTCAACCGGTCATTCAGGTAGTGGAGATTGTAACTTGCCCTCCGGCGCGCCGACCAGTTGAGAAGCATCAGCTCAGCCACTTTGACGTCAATATCATCGTGAAGTCCCTCCAAGGGCTCGTTGGCCAGCCGAAGCTCCGCCTCTGGCACACAAATACGGGTGAACACCCGACCCAGAAAGCGCCTTTCCTCCGGAGCACACTGCAAGTGACATTCTCGAAGGTCCGGACTCGTGAAAAGTTCAGTCGCCGGGTCGGAAACTCCAAGTTTCTTCGCATAATAAGACATGACCGGCTAGCCTCGCCATACAGCCTCTTCCCCGGGGTCCGGTCCGATTCGACGTCACCCTTAACCTCGAAACCTTCGACCCAAATGTGCGAGCCAGCAAACTCAGGAAACGACCCTCGCGGAGGACTCTCTGGCTCAAAATCCCGTATGATGTCATCAATGCTTCGCGCAGCCGCAGCACCAACACCGGACGAGGCTATTCCTTTTCCTCGAGCGTCCTCGATGGATACGTCTTCATCGGAGTTACCTTCGCTACTTGACGTATCACTATCCTCGCCGGAGGAGTCCTCTTTAGTACCGCCCTCCTTTTCTTCCTTCTCCCCTTCCTCCTCGTCATCATCGGAGCCACCCTCGTCATCCGAGATTTGAACCAAAGCACCAATACCGCCCACGCGGGGCACCCGTCCTCCAGTCTTCCTAGTGCCTCGGCCGCTCGAAACAATGGCCGAGGATGAGGAAGTGGCGGTACCTCCCGAACTGACGGCAACCTTCGTCGCAAGTGTTTTAACTCGACCACCGGCGCCGCCGCGTCCTCGGCCATGACCCCTCTTCGGCCGAGAAACAACTTCCCCCTCCGCAGAAGCACGTTTCCTTTTCTTTGGCGCATCTTCGCTCGACGGAGCAGGCCAATTCACATACTGAATCCCAAGACTATCAAACATCCTGTTAACCCGACCTCCGCTACCTACCGAGCTGTGGATCGCTTTAGTCTCCAACGTGGAAAGCTTTCCGACAAGTTCCACCGCCCACCCCTGAACACGCTTGTAGACTGCTTCGACCCCATCTTCTCACCTGGGAAATTTCTTCAAAAGTTTATCCCAAACCTTATCAAGGTCAACCTTCGGCTTCTTCAAGCCCCTACCCTCGTACCTTGACTCTTCCCCGACTGCAAACCACGCCTGTCTCCGGCTGAGGGGCCAAATCTTAGCACAACAGTACTCCTCGACCAAGTCGCGAGGACACTGAGACCGCGCCACAACCCTCAAACAATCAACACAAGCGTGAGCCTCGAAGCTCATCATAGCTTCGGCGCTAACATCACCAAGTGGCGAAAGCTCGCCGCAGAGCTCTGCATTCCCACTAAGCTTATAGTAAAACCAGGACTCCTGCCACCCACTGGTCCACTTATTTTTCTGGGCCTGCACCAGCAACTCCGACCCAGCGTGATGGCAAAAAGTGTATACTGCAAACTGTCCAAGACTGGTGTTACCTCCGCGATCCGAGATCTTGCGAGGTTGCATGTGCACTCGATGGGTCCGAACAAACCCCTCAACATGAGGAACAATACCCTGAGAGCGGCACGCCCAGATATAAACTGACATCTTTGTAAAGCACGAGGGTGTGAGCTGGTGGAAGCGCAAGTTGAACCTTCGCAGAACCGAGGTCAAAAAAGAGTCAACAGGGAAGCGAAGACCGGCTGAAAAAAATTCCTCAAATACAACAACCTCATCTGCGTCCGGCTTCGGCACCGTCTCCCCGGCACTGGTCCTCGCTTTACCTTCCTCAATCCAACCCCACTTGACGTAAGACGCAATCTCCGCGGTGCAAACTCGGCTGAGTCCGAACTCGAAGGTAATCCCCTCATCCGCGGCTGTGGGAGAAACAGCGCGAGCAGTTTGCTTCACCTAGCCATCTCTTTAGCTGCTAACGCTACCGAACAGCGAACGCCTGTCTCAACCCTCGCAGACAAGCTAAAACAAACCTTCGCTACAAGCAAATTGCAACAGCAGGATGGCTATGGCAGAGGAGGGCACAATCCAAACTCCTCACCCACCCCTTCTATTTATAGACCGGGTGGCGGAACGCCCCACCCGATAACACCGGCACGAAAACCAAAAAAGCCACGGCACAAAAAATGAGACGGACTCCTACAGTTCAAAAAAACAATACTACGGCCCGGCCCAAAAGCAGCCGCGGGCGTCGCTGCCGAGGGTCCCGTCTCTTTTCCCGTTGAAAAGCGCTGCTTGGGCCTAAACACTGTTCTTTAGATCCAAGACAACGAGGGGCTACTGTTGGGGGAAGGGACCCTCGTCAGAGGTGCCACGCTGGCTAGCTCAACAAAACGGCCCGCGCACCTTCGCCGCATACCCCCCTCCTCCATCCTACTAAGTCCCTCAGGTCACCGACCAAACCTCTGCTATACTGACCCAGCCTTCAGAAGTGTTCAGGAACCTTTTTGCAGGAAAGGGGCGTGAAGAGCACTGGGAGCGACCCTCGCGCATCCCGCGTACCTTCGCCGAGAGGTCCAGACCCAACCGGTGGCGAAGGACCTCAAACTCTCCGACCGGGCGAATACCTCCGCAAGACGAAGGTCGCCCCTCGTTTTTCTGTCCGGGGGATCTTGGACCGAGCGGCGGCGGGCGCAGGGAAGGCAGGCTAGGGTTTCGGCTCTGGCCGTGTTTGTACGAGTTTGCCCTTCTGTATGAGTAGCGCAGAGGAATCTTTCTTGTACCCTACTGTAATTTGGCCGACACCCCTTGGTATCCCCTATAAATACCGGGGGGTGAACAGTGTATGGACACAAATCTTTTTGGGGAACAGAGCCATAACAACTTTGTCCTCGTTTCCTTAACCTTCGCTATCGCTTCCGACGCTTGGTCACCTTCGCCACTGCCTTGCACAAGCGCGGAGGTGGGGCAAGTGTGTTTCCAACACGAGGCTTCCGTCCGTGGGGCGAACCGGGCGCCGGGAGGGGGACGATGGGGTAGAAATAGGCCGTGTACTAGCGTTAACGGAAAAATCGGCCAAAAACGGAGGAGGCCGGCGCGTCCGCGCGGGTTTGGCCACAGTCGCGGATAGCTAGCGGGGTGTCCAAGATGCCCCATGTGTTTCCAGCGCGCGAGGCTTCCATCCTTGGGGCGAACCGGGCGCCGGGAGGGGGACGATGGGGTAGAAATAGGCCGTGTACTAGCGTTAACGGAAAAATCGGCCGAAAACGGAGGAGGCCGGCGCGTCCGTGCAGGTTTGGCCACAGTCGTGGATAGCTAGCGGGGTGCCCAAGACGCCCCATGCGTTTCCAGTGCGCGAGGCTTCCGTCCTTGGGGCGAACCGGGCACCAGGAGGGGGACGATGGGGTAGAATAAGCCGTGTACTAGCGTTAACGGAAAAATCGGCCAAAAACGGAGGAGGCCGGCGCGTCCGCGCGGGTTTGGCCACAGTCGCGGATAGCTAGCGGGGTGCCCAAGACGCCCCATGCGTTTCCAGCGCGCGAGGCTTCCGTCCTTGGGGCGAACCGGGCGCCGGGAGGGGGACGATGGGGTAGAAATAGGCCGTGTACTAGCGTTAACGGAAAAATCGGCCGAAAATGGAGGAGGCCGGCGCGTCCGCGCGGGTTTGGCCACAGTCGCGGATAGCTAGCAGGGTGCCCAAGACGGCCCATGCGTTTCCAGCGCGCGAGGCTTCCGTCCTTGGGGCGAACCGGGCGCCGGGAGGGGGACGATGGGGGTAGAAATAGGCCGTGTACTAGCGTTAACGGAAAAATCGGCCGAAAACAGAGGAGGCCGGCGCGTCCGCGCGGGTTTGGCCACAGTCGCGGATAGCTAGCGGGGTGCCCAAGACGCCCCATGCGTTTCCAGCGCGTGAGGCTTCCGTCCTTGGGGCGAACCGGGCGCCGGGAGGGGGACGATGAGGTAGAAATAGGCCGTGTACTAGCGTTAACGGAAAAATCGGCCGAAAACGGAGGAGGCCGGCGCGTCCGCGCGGGTTTGGCCATAGTCGCGGATAGCTAGCGGGGTGCCCAAGACGCCCCATGCGTTTCCATCGCGCGAGGCTTCCGTCCTTGGGGCGAACCGGGCGCCGGGAGGGGGACGATGGGGGTAGAAATAGGCCGTGTACTAGCGTTAACGGAAAAATCGGCCGAAAACAGAGGAGGCCGGCGCGTCCGCGCGGGTTTGGCCACAGTCGCGGATGGCTAGCGGGGTGCCCAAGACGCCCCATGCGTTTCCCGCACGTGAGGCTTCCGTCCTTGGGGCGAACCGGGCGCCGGGAGGGGGACGATGGGGTAGAAATAGGCTGTGTACTAGCGTTAACGGAAAAATCGGCCGAAAACGGAGGAGGCCGGCGCGTCCGCGCGGGTTTGGCCACAGTCGCGGATAGCTAGCGGGGTGCCCAAGACGCCCCATGCATTTCCAGCGCGCGAGGCTTCTGTCTGTGGGGCGAACCGGGCGCCAGGAGGGGGACGATGGGGTAGAAATAGGCCGTGTACTAGCGTTAACGGAAAAATCGGCCAAAAATGGAGGAGGCCGGCGCGTCTGCGCGGGTTTGGCCACAGTCGCGGATAGCTAGCGGGGTGCCCAAGACGCCCCATGCGTTTCCAGCGCGCGAGGCTTCTGTCCTTGGGGCGAAACGGGCGTCGGGAGGGGGACGATGGGGTAGAAATAGGCCGTGTACTAGCGTTAACGGAAAAATCGGCCGAAAACGGAGGAGGCCGGCGCGTCCGCGCGGGTTTGGCCACAGTCGCGGATAGCTAGCGGGGTGCCCAAGACGCCCCATGCGTTTCCAGCGCGCGAGGTGTTGGAGACACGCTTGCCCCACCTCCGCGCTTGCGCAAGGGAGTGGCGAAGGTGACCAAGCGTCGGAAGCGATAGTGAAGGTTAAGGAAACGAGGACGAAGTTGTTATGGCTCTATTCCCCAAAAAGATTCATGTCCATACACTGTTCACCCCCCGGTATTTATACGGGATACCAAGGGGTGCCGGCCAAATTACAGTAGGGTACAAGAAAGATTCCTCTGCGCTACTCATACAGAAGGGCAAACTCGTACAAACACAGCCGGAGCCGAAACCCTAGCCTGCCTTCCCTGCGCCCGCCGCCGCTCGGTCCAAGCTCCCCCGGACGGAAAAACGAGGGGCGACCTTCGTCTTGCGGAGGTATCCGCCCGGTCGGAGAGTTTGAGGTCCTTCGCCACCGGTTGGGTCTGGACCTCTCGGCGAAGGTACGCGGGATGCGCGAGGCTCGCTCCTAGCGTCCTTCACGCCCCTTTCCTGCAAAAAGGTTCCTGAACACTTCCGAAGGCCTAGTCAGTATAGCGGAGGTTTGGTCGGTGACCTGAGGGACTTAGCAGGACGGAGGAGGGGGGTATGTGGCGAAGGTGCGCGGGCCGTTTTGCTGAGCTAGCCAGCGTGGCGCCTCTGACGAGGGTCCCTTCCCCCAACAGTAGCCCCTCGTTGTCTTGGATCTAAAGAACAGTGTTTAGGCCCAAGCAGCGCCTTTCAACGGGAAAAAAGACGGGACCCTCGATAGCGACGCCCGCGGCTGCTTTTGGGCCGGGCCGTAGTATTGTTTTTTGAACTGTAGGAGTCCGTCTCGTTTTTTGTGCCGTGGCTTTTTTGGTTTTCGTGCCGGTGTTATCGGGTGGGGCGTTCCGCCACCCGGTCTATAAATAGAAGGGGTGGGTGAGGAGCTTGGATTGCGCCCTCCTCTGCTATAGCCATCCTGCTGTTGCGATTTGCTTGTAGCGAAGGTTTGTTTTAGCTTGCGTGCGAGGGTTGAGACGAGCATTCGTTGTTCTATAGTGTCAGGAGCTAAAGAGATGGCCAGGTTGAAGCAGACTGCTCGCGCTGTTTCTCCCATTGTGACAGATGAGGGGATTACCTTCGAGTTCGGTCTCAGCCGGGTTTGTGCCACTGAGATTGCATCTTATGTCAGATGGGGTTGGATCGAGGAAGGCAAGGTGAGGACCAGTGCTGGGGAGACAGTGCCGAGGCCGGACGCAGATGAGGTTGTTGTGTTTGAGGAGTTCTTTTCAGCTGGTCTTCGCTTCCCAGCTGACTCTTTCGTGACTTCGGTTCTGCGAAGGTTTAATTTGCGCTTTCACCAGCTTACACCTTCTTGCTTCACGAAGATGTCAGTTTATGTCTGGGCCTGCCGATCTCAGGGGATTGTCCCTCATGTCAAGGGGTTTGTTCGCACTCATCGGCTTCATATGCAACCTCGCAAGTTTACGGACGGCGAAGGCAGAGCCAGTCTTGGTCAGTTCGCGGTGTACACTTTCTGTCATCGCGCCGGCGCGGAGCTGCCGGTGCAGGCGCAGAAGAACAAGTGGAGCAGTGGGTGGCAGGAGTTTTGGTTTTATTACAAACTCAGTGATAACGCCGAGCTTTGCGGTGAGCTTCCGTTGCTTGGGGATGTAAGCGCCGAAGCTAGGATGAGCGTCGAGGCTCATGCTGCTGTTGACTGCCTGAGAGTCGTTGCACGCTCTTTGTGTGCACGTGATTTAGTGGAGGAGTACTGCTGTGCCAAGATTTGGCCTCTCGGCCGGAGGCAGGCATGGTTCAAGGTAGAGAGTGACCCCAAGTACGAAGGTAGGGGTTTGAAGAGGCCGAATCTGGATCTGGACAAGGTTTGGGAGAAGACTCTTAAGAGGTTTACCTTGCGCGAAGATGGGGTCGAGGCCGTCTACAAGCGAGTTCAGCAGTGGACGGAGGAACTTGTGGGGAAGCTGTCCACGCTAGAGGTTAAGGCGATCCATAGCTCGGTGGGTAGCGGGGGTCGGGTCAACAGACTGTTTGACACTCTTGGGATCCAGTATGCAGACTGGCCAGCTCCTTCGAGCGACGATGCGCCGAAGAAGAGGAAGTGTAAAGCTTCGGAAGAGAGAGAGATCGTGTCTCGGCCGAAGAGAGGCTGTGGTCGAGGCCGTGGTGGTGCTGGTGGTCGAGTGAAGACACTTGCGACGAAGGTCGCAGTTGTTTCGGGTCCTGGTGGCACCTCTTCCCCCTCGGCCATTGTTACTTCCGGTCGAGGTGTCGGTAGGGTTGTAGGGCGGGTGCCCCGAGTTGGGGGGATCGGTGCTTTAATTAAGATCTCGGACGACGAGGGTGACTCTGATGACGATGAGGTGGAGGAGGAGAAAGAGGAGGAAAAGAAGGGGGGAACGGAAGAGGACACGTCTGTTGAAGACAGTGAGACTTCAAGCAGCGAGGGTGGTTCTAATGAGGTTGTGAGCATTGAAGGCGACCGTGGGAAGAAGATTGTCCCGTCCGGTGGTGGCGCTCCGGCTGACCGGAGCATTGACAACATAATTCGGGACTTGGAGCCGAGTCCTCCGCGAGGGTCGATTCCCTCGTTTGCTGGATCGCATTTGTGGGTCAATGGTTTCGAGTTTTCCGGCGAACTTGAATCTGAGCGAAACCCGGGGAAGAGACCGTATGGCGAGGCTAGCCGGTCGAGTCTTCCGGAGTTCGCTAAGAAGCTTGGTGTCTGCGATCCGGCGACTGAGCTATTCACAAGCCCGGACCTTCGGGATTGTCACCTGCGGTGTGGCCCGGGGGAAAGGCGTTTTTTAGGCCGTATCTTCGGCCGTATTTGTGTGCCGGAGGCTGAGGTTCGTCTTGCTGACCAACCTATTGGGGATACATTTGACGATGTGGATGTCAAATTGGCGGAGCTGATGCTCCTGAATCGCGCAGCCAGGCGTAAAGTTGGCTCTGATATGAAATTTATGAGTGGCCAAATCTCTGAGCTTGAGAGAGAGAATGACAGGCTCAGCCGAGGCTTGGATAACAAGGAGATCGAATTGAAGAATGCTTCGGAGAGAGCCGTCAAGGCCCGAGAAGAGGCGGTAGGGCTGGCGAAGCGTAATGCGGATCTGATTGCGGCGGGCAAAGAGAAGGATAAGGCTCTGGCGGCTGCCGAGGGTCGGCTTGACGATTCGAATAAATCATGGCGGATGAGTTTGGAGAAGATTAAACATAAACTCGATTGCTGCTTGACCGAGGCTGGCGGTTCTGTTGGGGAGCCGCTGCCTGTTACTAATGCAGAGGCGTTCGAGGGTTGGCTTGCTAATGAGCTTGATGTCTTCAGCTCGCTAGTTGAGAATGCGGCCGATTTTGGCTGTTATGCCGGAGCCTTGGCCATGGCTGGCACCCTTCGACAGGCGGACTGTGAGCACCTTCGAAAGGTTAAGAAGCCCAACCATGTATTTTCGACGGTTGATGAGGTGCGCCAGATGAAGGTCAATGATTCGGAGGTCCGAAACTGTGCGATGCGTTTGCTTCGTAGGTTCTGGATTTCCGGTGGGGGCCGAGCCCTTGCGTTCGAGGAAGCCGCCAAAGCTACTCGCCAGGTTAGTACTATTGGAGAAGCATAGTTTTTGGTTCCGTTTTGATGTTTTAAGGAGTTAGTACTGAATTTTTGGGTGGTTTGCCTCTGTTTTGTGTCTGCAGGCTCGGAGAGAAGCAGTGCCCTCGCCGTCGGCCGCAGTTGATGCAGGAGGCGGCTCCAAAGCTTTCCCTGAGCCTAGCGCTGTGGGGATTTCGCTTGCCGAAACCGAAGCCTTGACTGGAGACGTCCCGAGCGCTGACGAGACCGCCGTGGAAAAAACAGTAGCGGGAGAGAGGTCTGCTACTACCATCGAAGCTACTGCAGAAGAGGCGACGATGGAGACGGCGCCTGCTGAAGCCTCGGGTGCTGCCCATGGTGAAGGTTTAGAAGCTGTCGATGACGAAGCTGCGGCTGATGGGCATGGGGAAACTGGACAGGTGTGAACTTTGGGATTGTTGGGGCGAGGTAGCCATTTTGTAAAAGTTGTAGTCGCTGTAAAGACTTGACGCTGAGACACTTTCCTTTATTTGATGTAAATGCAGGTTCCTGACGGAACCGTGCTAGACGTATTTGATGTGACGCCCTTGACGCTAAATTATCAAGATATTTTTGTAACTGGCGAATCTTGGGCTCGTGCTAAGCTGAAACATCCCTTACTGACCTTCGAGCGTTTTTGGTGGTCGAAGGTGCAAAGGTACGATTTAAAAAATAGCAGGTCGAGCCGTTTTTGGCGCGAGGCGGACTTTACTGACCGGCAGGCCACCCGGTATTTATTTGGTGCTTCTTCGTCCTCGCAAGTTGGGATTGATGATGATATTGATGAGAAAACAGCCTTGGAGTACTTGTTTGGGCGAACCGAACTAGATTTAGGTTCGGATGGATCGTTAGTGGTTCCAAAGGAGGAATCTTCAGAGGTCAGTGATGTAGGCCGTACATACATGTATCGGGCTAGGGTTTTGTCTGGGGAGCTGCCAATTGTTCCGGCAGCTCCTTTGTTGTGGGGACCCATTGTTGCGGTGGGGCCAGAGTTTGAGGAAGGTAGTGAGGGTTCTGGTGATTTGGTGTTAATTGAAGGGAGCGAGGGTTCCTTGTAATTTTTGTAATTTTCCATGATTTGTTTGTCGTTGTGAAGCTATTTTGTAAATGAACGGGAACACTGAATGTTGGTTTTATGTCGCTACGATTCCTTACTCGTTATCGGATATTGACAAGGCTCGCTGGCTGCCCTGCACAGCGTTGTTTTGTTGTATGCAATGTTTAGTTCAGAAAGCGGATTAGCGAGGCTCGCGTTTCATTAGACAGATGTTTTAGTAAAAAACAGCGACGCCCCCTTTCTTTTGGCGAGGCTCGCGTTTCGTTGGACTGGGATGTTCGGTAAAAAACAGCGATGCCCCCTTTCTTTTTAGCGGGGCTCGCGTCTCAATAGACAGCTGTTTTGTAAAAAACAGCGACGCCCCCCTTTCTTTTTAGCGAGGCTCACGTCTCATTAGACAGCTGTTTTGTAAAAAACAGCGACGCCCCCTTTTTTTTAGCGAGGCTCGCGTTTCAATAGACAGCTGTTTTGTAAAAAACAGCGACGCCCCCTTTCTTTTTAGCGAGGCTCGCGTTTTGCGAGGGTGTTCGACTTATTTGGGCTTCGCGCCTCCCCCTATCTTAGGTGGCGAAGTTTTGCTTCTTGCGAGCCCCTGGCGTGTTTTGCGAGGGTGCTCGACTTTTTGGGACTTCGCGCCTCCCCTTTGGTGGAGGTGAAGTTTGCTTTTTGCGAGCCTCTGGCGTGTTTGCGAGGGTGCTCGACTTTTTTGGACTTCGCGCCTCCCCTTTCGTGGAGGTGAAGTTTGATTTTTTGCGAGCCCCTGGCGTGTTTGCGAGGGTGCTCGACTTTTTGGGACTTCGCGCCTCCCCTTTGGTGGAGGTGAAGTTTTGCTTTTTGCGAGCCCCTGTCGTTTTTGCCAGGGTGCTCGACTTTTTTGGACTTGGCGCCTCCCCTTATCTTTGGTGGAGGTGAAGTTTGCTTTTTGCGAGCCCGTGTCGTTTTTGCCAGGGTGCTCGACTTTTTTGGACTTCGCGCCTCCCCTTATCTTAGGTGGAGGTGAAGTTTGCTTTGTGCGAGCCCCTGTCGTTTTTGCCAGGGTGCTCGACTTTTTTGGACTTCGCGCCTCCCCTTATCTTTGGTGGAGGTGAAGTTTGCTTTGAAAAGAAAAAAGATTGTTTTTCGAAGCAATCTTAGTGGGTTTCCATCGATTGTAGCGCTCTTTGAAAATGAAGTGCTTTTTCGATGTTTGCTAGTAAAAGTAATAACTTGGAGATTTTACTTTTTTTGGGGGTTCTAGCCTGTATTAAGGGTTTGGATACTGCCTCGTTAAAAAACCTTATGCCCCTTCGTAAGGAAAAAGAGTGCAGCTCCTTTTGTTTGTTACATTCATAGAAGATGGAAGAAACAACAGATTACATAATGCGAGGGCTCGCTAAGGCTCCGCTAAGGGTATTATTTGCGAAGGTCGTCGATGTTCCAGGTATGAGGCATGATGTTTCCCTCGCTGTCAGATAGGTGGAAAGAGCCAGAGCGATTGCATTCTGATATCAGGTATGGACCGATCCACTTTGGCTGGAACTTCCCCGCCAAGCCGGCGTTTTGTTTCCAGATGAGGACGAGGTCACCCTTCTGCAAGTCTTTGATTCTGACCTTTTTATCTCTCCATTTTTTGGTTTCTTCTTGATACTTGCGAAGGTTGTGCACTGCATTGCATCTTGCTTCTTCGAGTAAGTCTTTGTCGAGCAGCTGGCTTTTTCCTATTGGTTCGAGGGTTGTTCTCGGTGATTCATGCTTCAGTTCTTCTGGTAGCACAGCCTCTTCCCCAAACAGGAGCTTGAAAGGTGTGAATTTGGTTGCCCTGCACTCCGAGGTGTTGTGAGACCAAGTGACCGAGGTTAGCTCTTCCGCCCATTTTCCCTTAGGCCTGCCTTGCAATTTCTTGGATATGGCTTGGAAAATTGTTGCATTAGCTCTTTCAACTAAGCCGTTGGATTGAGGGTGCCGAACTGAAGCGAAGCATAAGATTGTACCGATTTGTGCGCAGAATTCTTTGAAAACTTCGCAGTCAAACTGGGTGCCATTATCGACGGTGAGATGTTTGGGGACACCGAATCGACAAACTATTTATTGCCAGAAAAACTTTTTCACTGCGAGGGAGGTGCTGGAAGACAATGGTCTTGTTTCAATCCACTTTGTAAAGTATTCCACGGCTACCACCACGTAGCGAAGGTTTCCTGGAGCTGTCGGTAGTGGGCCCATGTGACGGAACGGTCCTAACCCCATGGCCCACTAGTCCCTGTCAACTTCTGACAGCAGAACTTATGTTCCACGTGATTAAGACTATTCGTCACCGGGCTACATTAGCGCCCGATGTCCACAGGATCACTCACCTTTCGGTTACAGCATTTACTATTTTCACAAATGACAGCGGAATAAAGAGCGGAAGATTTAAATAACAATAATTTTACAAACCAAGTTTGCAATTGAAATTAAAGGTGCAGTTATTACAGACCATGTTCTGACAGTTCAAAGTAGACAACGTAGCGGAATACAACAATATAGAGATACTTCACCCAGCCCGAGGGTGTACAACTATTCTTCGGCCTCATCGGCCTCCTCCTGAACGATGGTCACGCAGCAGGGTGTTAGACACATCAGATACTCAGGCATACCTGCAACAGGGGGTAACAAACCCTGAGTACTGGGGTACTCAACAAGACTTACCCGACTAAGAAAAAGGGAGAAGACTCAGGAATGAGAGGCTTTGGGGTAGTCAAGGTAAGGCTTGAGCAAGATCAAGTATTTTGCAGAAAAGCATTTTGTAAACCTTATTTTATTTTGAAAAGATTCAGTATTCCTCAGATCTTCATCGTTCAAGATTCATTTTATATTTCAAAACACTCCTAGTTGAGAACCACTCTCCGTTGACAGTCAGTGACCAAGTCTCCATAACCGAGGAGCAACGTTAATCCGGATAAATAATACTCAGCTGAGGATCCCTATCCACACTGCATATGTAGCACCCAAGCTTGCATATGCCAACTCGTCTTCCACGATTCCTCCAAGATTGGTCCCGGTCCTACGCCACCCAGAAGTACAGTACACCACTCCAATCCGGGCCTCTAACCCACGTGGGTACATGCTACTTCCGCCATCTCTCCACTCCCAGTGCGCGGTTGTCGGTCCAATAAAGGATTTCTCGGAGCCAGAGCTTTCCGTAGTATGTGAATAGTTACAAGTCTTGACCAGCAGGCCCCCATACGGATGGTCCCTAATTTTCCAGCCAGAACTATACCTTGGTCATATCTCACCCAAGCGTAATAGTCCTGTCAGTTTTTCAACCCTGTCCCGGTCGGTGTCAACTGTTGAGTCCCGGACTACAACATGACGGCACCGTACGCTCGGACAACCTCTCCTCGCTATTGACTAGGTACGGATCAGATACCTAACCAACAACCGAGGAGTAAGACCAAATTCCCATAAACATTCCTTAAGTGATCACACTTTTGAAATTGGCATTTTTATTGCAAACTCTAATTCAATAAGCATTGCTAAGCATTTTTCAAATAGTTTTGAAAAAGCAGGTATCGGGTGTATCAGTGGTCAAGGTGGATAATGCATCAAATAGGATATCACTCAACTCCTATAAACCTAATGCAATAATTTAACTCAAAAGCATTTAAGGAAAATCATTTTATAAATTCAAGGAAAGGGTTAAATGCACCGGGGCTTGTCTTGAAGAGAAAAGACGGCAGGCTCAGGGTTGGAGGTGCAGAGGTCGAAGCTCGGGGTTACTTCGGGAGCAGGTTCGTCGGCGGCGGTCTCGACCTTGACTCCTTCTTCGGTGACTATACGAATGCAATGATGCATGCACATGAGTATGCTGACATGAACAAAATGCACAGGACAAACCTAGAGTATAGCTTTTCAAAGAATAAGTGGTTGTTAAAGTGGACATAAAATTACTTATCCCTTTTTAGCAATATTAGCCAAATTTATTAATCAACTTTTATAAACCTAAGCATGGACATAGCAAGACACCACAAACATCATAGACCAGAAGGGTATGGGTCTATGAACATCAAACAATCCAAAAGTCACATCACAGGGCATCCAACACTTAACCCTAATCACTTTTCTATTTTTCTTAATTATTTAAAAAGGTCATTTTATGAAGTTGCTCCAAAAATTACCAAATTAATCTCCCAAGTTCATTATGGTACAAGTATATGGCAAAACAAATTTCATAATTTTTGGAGGTCATTAAGGTGCTCAATTAAATCTAGCCATTTAATTCACAAAAGGCACTATTCAACAATTAAAATAAAGCTCAAAAAATCAACTTGTTCCAAAAGACTTCAAAATTTCACCAGAGACTTGTCATGGCAAAACTAGCTCACAAAAAGTGATCTCAAAATTTTTGGAGTTATAAATTATTTTATAAAAATCCAAAACCACCCATTTATTAATTAAAAGGGGGATTTTTCATTTTCAAATTTTTGCAGAAAAGTCAAGTTTTATATTTTTATAAAATACTTCAAAGTGTAAAAAGTCTACCATCAAAATTTCAGAATTTTTGGAACAGCACAGAAAATCACACAAAAAGATGAAATTTGAATACTATTCAAATAACACTGGAAAAAAGAAAATCGGACTGTTCATCGTCTTCCTCCCGCCGGCGGTCACCCGACGGCGGCGAGACGACGTTCCGGCCACGGCAGAGGCTCGCGGCCGAAACCGAGGGCACGGAGAGGTTCAGGAGCTCACCGGCAGTCGATGACGCACGGTGGCGAGGCGAGGGGATGACCGGAGCTACGAGGTCGACGGAGCGGGGGTCGTCGGCGGGCAGAATCGCGTCGCGACGGCGTTCCGGCGATCCTGAGCACCACACGGGGTCACCAAGACATGGTTAGAACCGCAAGGATGCGAGGAAGAAGAAACAGCGGTCGGAGGGAGATGATCAAGGCCGGGGAGGAAGTATTTCACGAACCCGAGCTCGCTGGGTTTTCGCCGGAGATGGGAACGGCGAGTTACGCCGGGCGATAGGAGGCGGTAGAGGTGAAATTGAGGGGTGGGGAAGCTTCACGAGCTCAAGGCGGAGCTGTTGGGCTAGGTGGTTGAGCGGCGGAGGGTCTGGAGTGGGCTGGCCACGGTGGCGGAGGTGAGTGAGAACTCCGGCCACCGGCGGTTCCTTTTATAGCCGCGACCAGGGACGGTAGAGAGTGCGTGGGGGTGTGGATGAGCTCGGCCGAAGCGTGCGCAATCGATTGCACGCTGGCGGGAAGGACGGCGTGCGTTCGGGGCCTGGGCGTGAGCTCACCGGCGTTGTCCACGCGGCGGCGACGAACTGGGAACAGTGGGGGACAGGAGAGGGGTCAGCGCTTGCACGCGCGGACGCGAAATGATCGCGGGGTCAGCGGCGGCAGGTTGGAGGCGCGCGAGCGGCTGCCAGGCGCGTGGCGCACGCGGCGCCGGCGAGGCGGCCATGGCCGGGCCCCCCCTGCTCTGCGCCGGCTAGAGGTAGGAGATGAACAGGGCTAGGTCTAGGTTTTGACTTTCTGTATTTTGCAAATTTCTCCCAAAAATTGAACCGCACAGGAAAAACTCAAAACACCAAAGTTGTGCAGAAAAACGAGATCTACAACTTTGTCCATATGAACATTTTCAAAATCCAAATAGTTTTTGAACCACATTTGAAATCAGAAAAGGGAACACTTTTGGGATTTGAATAAATTCAAAATTACTTTGGATTTTAAACTGAAACTTGAAAATCTGCAAATATGAAAGTTGTTTATTTTGTCAAAACCTACAACTTTGCTAATATACACTTTTTCTGAAACTCAATAGTTTTTGAGATAATTTTGAAAACTCAAAAGGGGACAAAACTGGAGTTTGAATGAATTTGAAATAACTCAAAAGTTTGTATTGCAACTTGAAAATTTGTAAATACCAAAGTTGTTTCTCTTGACCAGATCTACAACTTTGCTTTTTGGACCAACCCCAAATTTTGAATAATTTTTTGAATTACAAAAAGAGGGATAAAATCCAGGGTGTGAAAATCAGGATTTTGCAAAGGGATTTGAAATCTGATTTTGATTTTTGAACTTTGGCCAACACAACAAAACTTCAAGACACCAAAGGAACAAGAATTACACAAAGCTAGTCACAGAGATGAAATTACCATTTTGCCCTTGTAGAGAGAAGTGGGCTAATTAGGGTTTTTGCAATAGAGGTTCTTCACATAAAATGATACACTTAGCAAAATGCATACACAAGAAATCATGATCAAGATGCTTAAAGATGATAATGATGATATGTCAAGTTAATTACATGCTAAACACCAGAGGTGTTACAGCCTTCCCCCCTAAAAGAAATCTCGCCCCGAGATTCTGCGTCTTAAGAAAGGACAAAGAAGGGATAAAGGCAAAACTTTACATTGACAGGGATTCGAGAAAATCGGGATAGTTCTTTGCCAAGAAGTCCTCAGATTCCCAAGTAGCTTCTTCTTCAGAGTGCTGGTTCCACTGGATTTTGTACCATCTCGTGGTAGTTCTTCGAGTAACGCGATCCTTGTGATCCAACACGCGAACTGGATACTCAGTGTATGAGAGATCAGGTTCTAACTCAACACCTTCAACTTCCACCACATGTTCGGGTACTCGGAGACATTTCTTGAGTTGTGAGACGTGAAACACATTATGAACTGCTGAAAGATGATCGGGCAAACTCAGTTTATAAGCTACCTTGCCACAACGATCCAGAATCTCAAACGGACCAATGTAGCGTGGTGCTAACTTTCCTTTAATTCCAAAACGAGTGACTCCTTTGGTGGGTGAGACCTTCAGGTACACATAATCCCCGATCTCGAATTGCAGAGGTCGACGTCTCTTGTCGGCATAACTTTTCTGTCGAGACTGCGCAATTTTCATATTCTCTTGTATTTGCTTGACTTTCTCTTCCATATCTTTCACTAGGTCAACTCCAAAGAATTCCCTCTCTCCGGGTTCAGACCAACTGAGAGGCGTACGACAACGGCGACCGTACAGTGCTTCAAAGGGTGCCATTTTGATGCTCTCTTGGTAACTATTATTATATGAGAATTCTGCCAAGGGCAAACAGTCATCCCAAGTATCAGCGAAGGTGAGCACGCAGGCTCTCAACATATCCTCTAACACTTGGTTGACTCGCTCAGTTTGTCCATCCGTTTGTGGATGATATGCTGTGCTATGCAGCAACTTGGTTCCAAGTGAGGTATGGAACGCTTTCCAGAACTTTGCGACAAACTGGGTACCACGGTCAGAGATAATGCTCTTGGGTATGCCATGGAGTTTCACTACGTGGTTCTTGTACAACGTGGCATAAGTGGGGACGGTGTAACTGGTCTTCACTGGCAGGAAGTGAGCTTGCTTAGTGAGGCGATCCACGATCACCCATATGGAATCAAAACCTCTTGACGTCTTGGGTAGACCATTGATGAAGTCCATACTGATATCGTCCCATTTCCAAGCAGGTACAGATAAAGACTGCAATTCTCCTCCAGGCTTCATGTGCACGGCTTTGACTTTCTGGCAAGTATCACAGCGAGCGACATAGCGAGCGATTTCAATCTTCATCTTTGTCCACCAGAATTGCTGCTTCAAATCCTGGTACATCTTGTGACTGCCGGGATGGATGGAGAATCTAGTCAAGTGTGCTTCATCAAGAATTAACTGTCTCAACTCAGGCACCTTGGGAACTACCAGACGATTCTTGAACCAAACCACTCCTTTATCATCAATCCTGAAACAATCAGCCTTTCCGGCTCGGACTTTTTCGATGATGTGCTTGATTCCGGGGTTATCCTTCTGTGCAGCGATGATCTGTTCTCTGATAGGGGTTTCTATCCTGACATTACTCAGGATTCCTTGTGGTACCATTTCAATATTCAACTTTTCCAGCTCATAACACAAGGAAGAATCATAGGGTTTCATCATCAGACAGTTGCAATAAGACTTGCGACTGAGTGCATCGGCGACCACATTCGCTTTACCTGGATGGTAATGCACTTCGATATCATAGTCCTTAATCAACTCAAGCCATCTTCTCTGCCTCATATTCAGTTCTTCTTGAGTGAAGATATACTTTAGGCTCTTGTGATCTGTGTACACATTGCAGGTACTACCCAACAAATAATGACGCCAGATCTTTAAGGCATGCACCACTGCTGCTAACTCAAGATCATGAGTTGGATAATTCTCTTCATGTCGCTTAAGCTGCCGGGAGGCATAAGCGATCACTCGACCTTCTTGCATCAAAACACAGCCCAAACCAGTACCAGATGCATCACAGTAGACATCAAAGGGCTTTTCGATGTTCGGCTGGGCTAGGACTGGTGATGTAGTTAACAGTTTCTTCAGAGTTTGAAAGGCTTGCTCACAGGCTGGTGACCAGACAAACTTCACAGAATTCTTCAACAACTCTGTGATAGGCTTGGCGATTCTGGAGAAATCCGGAATGAATCGATGATAATATCCTGCCATTCCCATAAAGCTGCGGACTTGATGAACAGTGGTAGGTGGCTTCCAATCCAAGATATCTGCCACTTTTCCAGGGTCAACTGACACACCTTCGGCGGACAGGACATGACCAAGGAATTGAATTCGATCTAGCCAGAATTCACATTTACTGAACTTGGCATACAGCTGGTGATTTCTGAGACGAGAAAGAACGATTCGAAGATGCTTGGCGTGATCTTCAGGAGTTCTTGAATAGACAAGGATGTCGTCAATGAACACGACTACAAATTTATCGAGCTCTGGCATGAACACAGAGTTCATGAGATACATGAAATGAGCGGGGGCATTGGTCAAGCCAAAAGACATGACCAAGTACTCATATAGGCCGTATCTGGTGGTGAAAGCTGTTTTAGGAATGTCTTCTGGACGGATTTTTATTTGGTGATAGCCAGATCTGAGATCAATTTTGGAGAACACTCTGGCTCCAGATAACTGGTCAAAAAGAACGTCAATGCGAGGCAAGGGATATTTATTTTTGATGGTGACCTCATTGAGTGGGCGATAATCAACACATAGTCTGAGACTCTTGTCTTTCTTCTTTACAAAGATTGCAGGACAGCCCCAAGGAGACGAGCTTGGGCGAATGAAGCCCTTGTCCAACAGATCTTGTAACTGAGTTTTCAGCTCTGCCAACTCTCTGGGAGGCATTCGATAAGCTCTGCGGGATATAGGAGCAGTCCCGGGCTTTAGTTCTATGGCAAACTCAACATCACGGTCGGGAGGCAGACCAGGTAAGTCCTCTGGGAAGACTTCAGGAAACTCGCAGACCACAGGGATATTTTTGATCTCCGGAACATAAGTGGTATTTAGCTGTGTAGCTGCTGGTTTTTGAGGCATAGGGAGTTGGAGAAGGAGTTTGGAGGTACTGTTAGGAATGTCCACTCTCACAACTCTATTTAGGATGTCAATCATAGCTTTATACTGACACATCCAATTCATGCCTAGGATGACATCTATCTCCTGATCACGAAGCACTATCATGGTGGTGGGAAATACATGTTCCCCCAACATTACTGGTATACTGCGAACCACTTCCTTAGTACTTATACGCCCTCCAGGCGAAAATATGCAGAAACTTTCTTTTAAATCCTCAATTGATATCTCATGCTTGATGACAAAAGTACGACTGATGAAGGAATGCGATGCACCAGAATCAAACAACACAACTGCAGGATGGTTGGCAACGGGAAACCTACCGATCATGACGGGTTCTCCTTCTGGGATGTCGCCGACAGTGGTGTAGTAGACTTGCCCGTGCTTTTTGACAAACTTGCCCTTCTGAACATGCTGCTGCGGGGCACGGTGCTGCTGCTGCTGCTGAGGTCCTCCAGGGCCCTTCTGCGCGTTCTGTGCATACTTCTTGGGTTTCGGACAATCACGAGACCAGTGGCCAAGTTGGCCGCAGTTGTAGCAGGGATGGTTGTAGGCTGTTTGTGGGGTGGTGATACGAACACCTGGGGCGTTCGGCTGTGTGGCACTTTGCTGGTTGGCATTATGGGTGGTGGCCGCAGTACGGACGACCACTTGCTGGTGAGGGTAAGGTGGACGACTGTGGTGGTGGCTGGGGTGATAAATGACCCTCTGGCGTTTGTGACCACCAGAGAAGCTGCTTGACCCAGCTTTCTTCTTTTTCTTTTCTTCCTGATACTGACGATTGCTTTCTTCAAAAGCAACAGCCCGGTCAACAATATCATGATAAGACCCAGTCAGGTTATTGGACAAGCTCCTGCGGATCTTCGGGTGTAATCCTCTGAGGAAACAATCCCTCTTCTTCTCATCCGTGTTGACGTACTCTGAGGCATACTGGCTAAGGTGGTTGAACTGACCCACATACTGCATCACTGTGGAGTCTTTCTGCTGCAGAGCCAGAAACTAATCAAGCTTCATTTTCATCAATCCGGAAGGGATGTGATGAGCACGGAAGGCTGTGCGGAACTCTTCCCAGGTCAACTGATGACCTTCTGGCTGGGCAGCCAACAGGTTGGCGTACCAAGCGCTTGCGGGACCACGAAGCTGCTGTGAAGCAAACCGAGGCTTCTGGATGTCGGTGCAATTGATAAGACCAAACTTTTGCTCCATGGTGCGGAGCCAATCATCAGCTTCCAGGGGTTCATCTGCTTTGGTGAAAACTGGTGGACGGGTCTCGGTGAAATCCACATATGTAGTCTCACGATTGATGTCGTGACGACCACGGTGACCATGGTTCTGTTGCACTTGGTTTTGAGCCATCAGGTTAGCAGCGGCTGCCAAGGCTGCAATGGCATCTGCTAGCGTAGCAGGAACAGGTGGAGGGTTCGGAAGGTTGGCATCATCAGAACCTCTAGCTCCAGAGCGGGTGTTCACAGGCATCTGTTAAGCAACTTGGAACTTAGCATTCATGGATAGGGTTCTGAAAACAACAGACTAAGAAACTTCATTGATTCAAAGGTAGATGATGGATACAGATGACTGACAGGTGGCAACTGACTGATAAGATTCATTGATGCAAGGGTAGATAACTGATACAGAGGTTCGATAGATAACCACTGACTGACAAAAGAAAGGTACAAGACAAGATACAGACTCGACTAGACAGAAGACCAACTAACGCCCCAAACCTAGACTTAAGGCTTTAGGTGAGCAGATGGCACAGACACAACGAGTCTAGTCGTCATCGATGATGATCATGTCTTCATCGTCGTCTTCATCTTCGATGATGAGTTCGGGCTCTTCCTCCTCATCCTCGTCCTCGGCATGGACATCTTCTGCAGGTTCCACTTCTTCATTTTGGTCTGGCTCATGTTCTACTTCAGGTTCCTCCACGACTCCATCTTCTGGATCCTCAGCAACAGGTGGAGCCACGGGGTGAAGTTGGTTGTGCAGCTGATGTACCTCCTCATGAAGCATATCATTGTACTGCTCAATCTGGGCAGTGTACTGCTGCAGTCCGTGGAGCTCGGCTCTGGTAACGTCCTCGCGGGTCCAAGCATCATTGCGCTGCTCGATAGCGCGAACCGTGTTCCGGTTGGCCTGCTCCAGGGAAGCTCGTGTCTCAAAAAAAACTCCAGGCGTGAGTGGTAGAAGTCATGCTCCAAGTTCTCCAGCTCAGTCTTCAGATTCTTGATCTCCTCCTTCAGGTTCTTACGGGTGCGGCGGGGAAAACGACGACCATTGGAAGATTCGGCAGTCTCTTCTCCAACGCGTGGTGCCAGCTGGTGGCGCGGCACACCATGCGGTCCAGTCGACTTGCGGGCGGTCAGCTTGATGCGAGCCATGTCTGGATAAGAGAAGATAGATAAGAAAGGCTAGCAAGAACAGGTAAAGGCATACTACCCCAACGAACTTAGAGAAGAAGTTAACTTTTGTGATTATGACATGATGCATGAATCGTTCCTACGGAACAAAGCAATGCAATACATAACCTATATAGGGCTTAAACATGTTGTCTCGCTACTAGTGTTGCCAATAGAAGACAAGATGAGAAAAGCAGTTTGGACTCAAAATAGTCAAGTTTAATTTGTTTGGACTCAAAAATCTTTTGAAGTTTTCGCAAAACAAACACTGCAACGTTAAAGTGGGATGCTCTGATACCAAATCTGTGACGGAACGGTCCTAACCCCGTGGCCCACTAGTCCCTGTCAACTTCTGACAGCAGAACTTATGTTCCACGTGATTAAGACTATTCGTCACCGGGCTACATTAGCGCCCGATGTCCACAGGATCACTCACCTTTCGGTTACAGCATTTACTATTTTCACAAATGACAGCGGAATAAAGAGCGGAAGATTTAAATAACAATAATTTTACAAACCAAGTTTGCAATTGAAATTAAAGGTGCAGTTATTACAGACCATGTTCTGACAGTTCAAAGTAGACAACGTAGCGGAATACAACAATATAGAGATACTTCACCCAGCCCGAGGGTGTACAACTATTCTTCGGCCTCATCGGCCTCCTCCTGAACGATGGTCACGCAGCAGGGTGTTAGACACATCGGATACTCAGGCATACCTGCAACAGGGGGTAACAAACCCTGAGTACTGGGGTACTCAACAAGACTTACCCGACTAAGAAAAAGGGAGAAGACTCAGGAATGAGAGGCTTTGGGGTAGTCAAGGTAAGGCTTGAGCAAGATCAAGTATTTTGCAGAAAAGCATTTTGTAAACCTTATTTTATTTTGAAAAGATTCAGTATTCCTCAGATCTTCATCGTTCAAGATTCATTTTATATTTCAAAACACTCCTAGTTGAGAACCACTCTCCGTTGACAGTCAGTGACCAAGTCTCCATAACCGAGGAGCAACGTTAATCCGGATAAATAATACTCAGCTGAGGATCCCTATCCACACTGCATATGTAGCACCCAAGCTTGCATATGCCAACTCGTCTTCCACGATTCCTCCAAGATTGGTCCCGGTCCTACGCCACCCAGAAGTACAGTACACCACTCCAATCCGGGCCTCTAACCCACGTGGGTACATGCTACTTCCGCCATCTCTCCACTCCCAGTGCGCGGTTGTCGGTCCAATAAAGGATTTCTCGGAGCCAGAGCTTTCCGTAGTATGTGAATAGTTACAAGTCTTGACCAGCAGGCCCCCATACGGATGGTCCCTAATTTTCCAGCCAGAACTATACCTTGGTCATATCTCACCCAAGCGTAATAGTCCTGTCAGTTTTTCAACCCTGTCCCGGTCGGTGTCAACTGTTGAGTCCCGGACTACAACATGACGGCACCGTACGCTCGGACAACCTCTCCTCGCTATTGACTAGGTACGGATGAGATACCTAACCAACAACCGAGGAGTAAGACCAAATTCCCATAAACATTCCTTAAGTGATCACACTTTTGAAATTGGCATTTTTATTGCAAACTCTAATTCAATAAGCATTGCTAAGCATTTTTCAAATAGTTTTGAAAAAGCAGGTATCGGGTGTATCAGTGGTCAAGGTGGATAATGCATCAAATAGGATATCACTCAACTCCTATAAACCTAATGCAATAATTTAACTCAAAAGCATTTAAGGAAAATCATTTTATAAATTCAAGGAAAGGGTTAAATGCACCGGGGCTTGTCTTGAAGAGAAAAGACGGCAGGCTCAGGGTTGGAGGTGCAGAGGTCGAAGCTCGGGGTTACTTCGGGAGCAGGTTCGTCGGCGGCGGTCTCGACCTTGACTCCTTCTTCGGTGACTATACGAATGCAATGATGCATGCACATGAGTATGCTGACATGAACAAAATGCACAGGACAAACCTAGAGTATAGCTTTTCAAAGAATAAGTGGTTGTTAAAGTGGACATAAAATTACTTATCCCTTTTTAGCAATATTAGCAAAATTTATTAATCAACTTTTATAAACCTAAGCATGGACATAGCAAGACACCACAAACATCATAGACCAGAAGGGTATGGGTCTATGAACATCAAACAATCCAAAAGTCACATCACAGGGCATCCAACACTTAACCCTAATCACTTTTCTATTTTTCTTAATTATTTAAAAAGGTCATTTTATGAAGTTGCTCCAAAACTTACCAAATTAATCTCACAAGTTCATTATGGTACAAGTATATGGCAAAACAAATTTCATAATTTTTGGAGGTCATTAAGGTGCTCAATTAAATCTAGCCATTTAATTCACAAAAGGCACTATTCAACAATTAAAATAAAGCTCAAAAAATCAACTTGTTCCAAAAGACTTCAAAATTTCACCAGAGACTTGTCATGGCAAAACTAGCTCACAAAAAGTGATCTCAAAATTTTTGGAGTTATAAATTATTTTATAAAAATCCAAAACCACCCATTTATTAATTAAAAGGGGGATTTTTCATTTTCAAATTTTTGCAGAAAAGTCAAGTTTTATATTTTTATAAAATACTTCAAATTGTAAAGAGTCTACCATCAAAATTTCAGAATTTTTGGAATAGCACAGAAAATCACACAAAAAGATGAAATTTGAACACTATTCAAATAACACTGGAAAAAAGAAAATCGGACTGTTCATCGTCTTCCTCCCGCCGGCGGTCACCCGACGGCGGCGAGACGACGTTCCGGCCACGGCAGAGGCTCGCGGCCGAAACCGAGGGCACGGAGAGGTTCAGGAGCTCACCGGCAGTCGATGACGCACGGTGGCGAGGCGAGGGGATGACCGGAGCTACGAGGTCGACGGAGCGGGGGTCGTCGGCGGGCAGAATCGCGTCGCGACGGCGTTCCGGCGATCCTGAGCACCACACGGGGTCACCAAGACATGGTTAGAACCGCAAGGATGCGAGGAAGAAGAAACAGCGGTCGGAGGGAGATGATCAAGGCCGGGGAGGAAGTATTTCACGAACCCGAGCTCGCCGGGTTTTCGCCGGAGATGGGAACGGCGAGTTACGCCGGGCGATAGGAGGCGGTAGAGGTGAAATTGAGGGGTGGGGAAGCTTCACGAGCTCAAGGCGGAGCTGTTGGGCTAGGTGGTTGAGCGGCGGAGGGTCTGGAGTGGGCTGGCCACGGTGGCGGAGGTGAGTGAGAACTCCGGCCACCGGCGGTTCCTTTTATAGCCGCGACCAGGGACGGTAGAGAGTGCGTGGGGGTGTGGATGAGCTCGGCCGAAGCGTGCGCAATCGATTGCACGCTGGCGGGAAGGACGGCGTGCGTTCGGGGCCTGGGCGTGAGCTCACCGGCGTTGTCCACGCGGTGGCGACAAACTGGGAACAGTGGGGGACAGGAGAGGGGTCAGCGCTTGCACGCGCGGACGTGAAATGATCGCGGGGTCAGCGGCGGCAGGTTGGAGGCGCGCGAGCGGCTGCCAGGCGCGTGGCGCACGCGGCGCCGGCGAGGCGGCCATGGCCGGGCCCCCCCCTGCTCTGCGCCGGCTAGAGGTAGGAGATCATTTGAGCCAGGGCGAGGTTACTGAAGCTTTGTACAGAATGTTGTCTACAATCTTATACCCTCGTGCTCTTTGTTTTAGCCTGTTTTCTTCTTCTTTGGAGTTTGGTTCGTGGAGCCCCTTGATGTAGGCTATGATAGGTGCCCTCCAGTCCTCACTCTGGATTGCATTGATCAACTTGGCGTTCTTTTCGGAGGTTTCGAAAGCCGATTGGGTCGCAACTTCGAGGAAAACATCGGGCGGTAGGTGTAATTGTTGTGCTGCTGCTTTAGCTAGGCAGTCTGCTTCGCTATTTTCTGACCTTGGTATTGCCTTTACTGATATGCCGAGGAAAAAGGACTCTAACCTTCGGACATGTTGAAAGTACTTTTGCAGCTCTGGATCTTTGGCCTTGTAATTTTTCTCAATGTGCCCCGCGATGACCTGTGAGTCTGTGTAGATGACTGCCCTTCGGACTGACAGTGACCGAAGCCTTGAGAGAGCGAGTATCACAGCTTCGTATTCTGTGGAGTTGTTTGTACATTTGAAGTCAAGTCTTCTTGCGTATCTTAGCTTAGATCCGGATGGCGAGACTAGAATGGCCGAGGCCCCTGCGCCAGTTGCACCCCAGGCTCCGTCAACATACACAGTCCAAAATGGGTCTTGGTGAGGTTCATCTTTGCGGGGGTCTGGGGTCCATTCTGCTATGAAATCTGCTAGTGCCTGGGATTTGATTGCTGTTCGACCGACGAAGGTTAGGGCGTAGCTGTTGAGTTCAACTGCCCATTTTGCTATTCTTCCGACTGCCTCGTTGTTTTTGAAAATATTCTCGAGAGGAAAAGCCGAGGGTACGTGGATTTCGTATGCTTGAAAATAGTGCTTGAGCTTTCTTGATGCCATGACTACTGCGTACGCTATCTTCTCGAGCTCTGAGTAGTTTCGTTTTGGCCCTTCGAGGGTTTCTGATACGTAGTAGATTGGGGCTTGCCTGGTTTTGTTGTTCTCGTGCAATTCTTTGATTAAGACTGCGCTCGCTGCATGAGGCGAGGCTGCGACGTACAGCAGTAACAAGTCCCCTTTGCTTGGGCTGGTTAAAACAGTCAAGCTTGTGAGATACTTCTTCAAGTCTTCGAAGGCTTTTTGCTGCCGGGGTCCCCAGTTGAATGGTGCGGTGCTTCTCAAAGTTTCGAAGAAAGGTAACCCTCGCTCAGCTGATCTGGAAATGAATCTGCTGAGAGCTGCTAGTCGGCCTGATAAGCGCTGGCCTGCTTTTTTGGTTGTCGGGGGTTCCATGTTGATGATAGCATCAATCTTGTCGGGGTTAGCTTCAATTCCCCTTGCAGAGACGATACAACCCAGCAGTTTTCCTTCGCTTACTCCGAAAACACATTTTTCGGGGTTCAGCTTTAATCCAGCGCACCGGAGGTTGCTGAACACTCTCGATAGGTCTGAAATGTGGTTTTCTTTTAACTCGCTTTGGACGACCAGGTCATCAACATAGGCGGAGACGGAGTGTTCATCTTTGAAGACCTCGGTTGTCATACGAGCGAAGGTTGAACCCGCGTTTCTTAGGCCTTCTGCCATTCTCCGAAAACAAAAAGTTTCCGAAGGTGTGACGAAGCTTGTTTTCTCCTCGTCTTCTTCATTCATCCAAATCTGGTGGTATCCCGAAAAGCAGTCGAGTAGAGATAGCATTTGGCAGCCGGCTGCTCTGTCAACTAAGGTGCTTATGTTGGGGAGGGGGAAATCATCCTTCGGGCAAGCCTTGTTCAGGCACGTGAAGTCTACGCACATTCGCCATTTCTTGTTCTTTTCTGTACTAGTACCAGGTTTGAGAGCCATGTTGGGTACTTGACTGGGCGGATGACGCCTGCGTCCAAAAGTCTTTTTACCTCAGCCCTCGCTGCCTCTTTCCTTTCTTCTGACATTTTGCGAAGCTTTTGTTCGACCGGGCGGTAGCCCGGCTTGATGTTTAGGCTGTGCTCTATCAGGGTTCTGTTCACTCCTCTTAAGTCCTCTGCGGACCAGGCGGAGGTGTCGGAGTTTTCTTTGAGGAAAATGACGAGGTCGCTTTCTGATTGGGGGGCTAGGTTGGCTGAGATGAACACCTTTCTTTCGGCGTTACCTTCGAAGAGTTGCACTTGTTTGGTTTCTTCCTTGGGTGACGCCTTTATTTTGTCGGTGCACACCTCACCTTCGTCATTGAGGTTTGTAGCTTGAGGTTTCGACAGGTTGTGGACATTACGTTGTCCTGGTGCTACTGTTCCCTCGGCTGCCCTTGCAATGTCTTGGTCTCCATATACTGCGACCACTCCCTTCGGAGCGGGAAGCTTCATGCAGAGGTAAGCGGGGTGGATAACTGCGTTGAATGTGTTGGTTACCCCTCGGCCAAATATGGCATTGTACGGGTAGAACATGTCGACCACGTCGAAGGTTAAATGCTCGGTTCTGCAGTTGATCTGGTCGCCGAAGGTCACGGGCAAAGAATTTTTCCCAATGGATCTCACTTGTTGACCGCCGAAGCCGTATAATGGGTTGTCAGCAGGTTGCAGGAGGTTCCTATCAAGCTTCATGCTGTCGAAGGTTGAGGCGAACAGGATGTCTGCGGAGCTTCCTGTGTCGACCAGAATTTTAGTGACAGTCCACCCTGCTAGATTGGTCTCGATCACCATGGCGTCGGTATGAGGGTAATCTCTCAACTTCATATCACTGGAGTCGAAGGTTATGGGAATGTGGGACCAACGACCAAATTTGTGTGGTCCTTCGACGGCTACATGGTGCACCCATCTGGCATGTTCTTTTCTCTGCCGCTTGTTGCCATGGTCTTCATTTGAACCTCCGGTGATAGCAAGTATTACACCGAAGGTTGATGTTGGGTTGTTGATGGTCGTTTGGCTCTGGGTTTCAGATTTGCCAGGTTGAGGCGCTGGTAAAGCGGGTATTGGTGGTGGTGGCAGTAGAGCATTGTTGACTTGTTGGGTAGTTGGGGTTTGGGTTTGGGGGGTTGTTGGGTATGTGACTGTGTATGGTGGATTTTGGCGTTGTGGGATGGTGGTTGGCTGATAAGAGGCTTGGTTGTAGAGTGGGTGGTGCGCGTAGATGGGTTGTTGCGAAGGTAGGACGTAGTTTATGGGGGTATATTGGTATGGAGGATTTGTTGAGTGGAAGTTTGGTTTCCTGGTGTGGTTGATGGTTCGGTTGTCTGCCGAAGCGGCTCTTTTGGACTCCTGGAATTCTTTTCCCTTGGCGAAGCATTCACATTGTTTGGTGGTGTGCCCCTTTCCAAGACCACAGAAATGACAATACATTTTCGCGGGGTCTTTTTGCTGGTTCCGTTGATCTGGCGGGGGTGGCAAACTTTGGGGGTTCTGGTTGTTCGGGGGTTGAGTGCCCCATCCTTGGTGTTCATAGTGTATTGGTTTGTTGATGGCACCGATGTTGCTTTGTTCTTGGCGAGGGTTGTTTACTCTTGGTTGAGGCCCCGGCTGCGGCTTCTGCTGTGACGTCCGAGCATCGGACTTCGCTCTGAAGTCCATGTCTGCTCTACAGTATCTTTCCATTGTCTCGTGTAATTCTTCGATTGTGTTTGCCGGCTTCCTGGCAAATTTCGAAGAGCATGGGCCTAGGCGCAGGCCACTGACTGCAGCGAGGATGACAGCCTCGTCGGATATTCCCGGGGTTCTTGCTCTGATTTGGATGAACCTCCGCCAATAATCTTGAAGTGGTTCGCGCTCTTCTTGTTTGCAGTTGAACAACTCAATGGGGTTTGATGGGGCTGGTGTAATGCCCTTGAAGTTTGTACAAAGCCTGTCTCCGAGATTGGCCCAGGAATCTACTGTTCCGGGGCGGAGGTTGCTGTACCAGGTTTGTGCAATGTCTCGCAGGATGATGACGAAGGACTTTGCCATTGTTGATTCATCTTCTCCTGCTGCGGCAACTGCTGCTTCATAGCTCATTATGAATTGGCGAGGGTCGGAGAGCCCGTCGTAGCGGGGTAGGTTTTGTGGATTGTAGCACGGTGGCCAGGGTTGGGTTTGGAGCATTTGGGAGAGTGGTGACTTTGGGTCATAGGGCATTTGGTGTTGTTGAGGTCTTCGTTGGTTGCGAAGGTTAGGCTCTCTCTCATCTGGGTAGAGTTGGCGAAAGTTTGGTGGCCTCATAGGATGTGGTTCTGGGTGAATTGATGGTGGTGGGGGTGGTGGATGGCGACGAAGGTTGTCTTGACCCCGCTCCTCATTCCCCTCTTGCAGCGGGGGCATTTCCTCATCATTCCATCCCTCGGCTTCGGCTTCAGCCGCAGCGAGGGATTCCTCCATTCGGCGAAGCTGTTCCCTGGCCTCGTCTGCCCTTTGCCTGATCGAGCGCAACCGGTTGTGCCTCTCAAGCTGATCCAGGCGCCTCTTCTTCTCTTGCAGCTCAGCTTGAAGTCTTTCGAGGGCCTCGAGGCCCAACTCTTCCTCATCTCTCCCCTCTCCTTCTCCAGGAGTGTGGGGGTGCGGCTGTGCCACCACTCGGGCCTGGGGGCCCGGGACTTCCGATTCTGGGGTGGCACCCTCTGTTCCCGAGGGTTGCACAATCTCCTCGGCGGGTGGAACCACCGTCGCTGCCTCACTGGCGACGCGTCGGTCCCTAGCTGTGGGCGCTCTCCTGTTTCCTGCCATTTCGAACTTCGATCCCCACGGACGGCGCCAAACTATTGGAGACACGCTTGCCCCACCTCCGCGCTTGCGCAAGGGAGTGGCGAAGGTGACCAAGCGTCGGAAGCGATAGCGAAGGTTAAGGAAACGAGGACGAAGTTGTTATGGCTCTGTTCCCCAAAAAGATTCGTGTCCATACACTGTTCACCCCCGGTATTTATAGGGGATACCAAGGGGTGCCGGCCAAATTACAGTAGGGTACAAGAAAGATTCCTCTGCGCTACTCATACAGAAGGGCAAACTCGTACAAACACAGCCGGAGCCGAAACCCTAGCCTGCCTTCCCTGCGCCCGCCGCCGCTCGGTCCAAGCTCCCCCGGACGGAAAAACGAGGGGCGACCTTGGTCTTGCGGAGGTATTCGCCCGTGTTGGGGGAAGGGACCCTCGTCAGAGGCGCCACGCTGGCTAGTTCAGCAAAACGGCCCGCGCACCTTCGCCGCATACCCCCCTCCTCCGTCCTGCTAAGTCCCTCAGGTCACCGACCAAACCTCCGCTATACTGACCAGGCCTTCGGAAGTGTTCAGGAACCTTTTTGCAGGAAAGGGGCGTGAAGGACGCTGGGAGCGACCCTCGCGCAACCCGCGTACCTTCGCCGAGAGGTCCAGACCCAACCGGTGGCGAAGGACCTCAAACTCTCCGACCGGGCGGATACCTCCGCAAGACGAAGGTCGCCCCTCGTTTTTCCGTCCGGGGGAGCTTTGACCGAGCGGCGGCGGGCGTAGGGAAGGTAGGCTAGGGTTTCGGCTCCGGCTGTGTTTGTACGAGTTTGCCCTTCTGTATGAGTAGCGCAGAGGAATCTTTCTTGTACCCTACTGTAATTTGGCCGGCACCCCTTGGTATCCCCTATAAATACCGGGGGGTGAACAGTGTATGGACACGAATCTTTTTGGCGAACAGAGCCATAACAACTTTGTCCTCGTTTCCTTAACCTTCGCTATCGCTTCCGACGCTTGGTCACCTTCGCCACTCCCTTGCGCAAGCGCGGAGGTGGGGCAAGCGTGTCTCCAACAGTTTGGCGCCGTCCGTGGGGATCGAAGTTCGAAATGGCAGGAAACAGGAGAGCGCCCACAGCTAGGGACCGACGCGTCGCCAGTGAGGCAGCGACGGTGGTTCCGCCCGCCGAGGAGATTGTGCAACCCTCGGGAACAGAGGGTGCCACCCCAGAATCTGAAGTCCCGGGCCCCCAGGCCCGAGTGGTGGCACAGCCGCACCCTCACACTCCTAGAGAAGGAGAGGGGAGAGATGAGGAAGAGTTGGGCCTCGAGGCCCTCAAAAGACTTCAAGCTGAGCTGCAAGAGAAGAAGAGGCGCCTGGATCAGCTTGAGAGGCACAACCGGTTGCGCTCGATCAGGCAAAGGGCAGACGAGGCCAGGGAACAGCTTCGCCGAATGGAGGAATCCCTCGCTGCGGCTGAAGCCGAGGCCGAGGGATGGAATGATGAGGAAATGCCCCCGCTGCAAGAGGGGAATGAGGAGCGGGGTCAAGACAACCTTCGTCGCCATCCACCACCCCCACCACCATCAATTCACCCAGAACCACATCCTATGAGGCCACCAAACTTTCGCCAACTCTACCCAGATGAGAGAGAGCCTAACCTTCGCAACCAACGAAGACCTCAACAACACCAAATGCCCTATGACACAAAGTCACCACTCTCCCAAATGCTCCAAACCCAACCCTGGCCACCGTGCTACAATCCACAAAACCTACCCCGCTACGACGGGCTCTCCGACCCTCGCCAATTCATAATGAGCTATGAAGCAGCAGTTGCCGCAGCAGGCGGAGATGAATCAACAATGGCAAAGTCCTTCGTCATCATCCTGCGAGACATTGCACAAACCTGGTACAGCAACCTCCGCCCCGGAACAGTAGATTCCTGGGCCAATCTCAGAGACAGGCTTTGTACAAACTTCAAGGGCATTACACCAGCCCCATCAAACCCCATTGAGTTGTTCAACTGCAAACAAGAAGAGCGCGAACCACTTCAAGATTATTGGCGGAGGTTCATCCAAATCAGAGCAAGAACCCCGGGAATATCCGACGAGGCTGTCATCCTCGCTGCAGTCAGTGGCCTGCGCCCAGGCCCATGCTCTTCGAAATTTGCCAGGAAGCCGGCAAACACAATCGAAGAATTACACGAGACAATGGAAAGATACTGTAGAGCAGACATGGACTTCAGAGCGAAGTCCGATGCTCGGACGTCACAGTAGAAGCTGCAGTCGGGGCCCCAACATCAACCTTCGGTGTAATACTAGCTATCACCGGAGGTTCAAATGAAGACCATGGCAACAAGCGACAGAGAAAAGAACATGCCAGACGGGTGCACCATGTAGCCGTCGAAGGACCACACAAATTTGGTCGTTGGTCCCACATTCCCATAACCTTCGACTCCAGTGATATGAAGTTGAGAGATTACCCTCATACCGACGCCATGGTGATCGAGACCAATCTAGCAGGGTGGACTGTCACTAAAATTCTGGTCGACACAGGAAGCTCCGCAGACATCCTGTTCGCCTCAACCTTCGACAGCATGAAGCTTGATAGGAACCTCCTGCAACCTGCTGACAACCCATTATACGGCTTCGGCGGTCAACAAGTGAGATCCATCGGGAAAAATTCTTTGCCCGTGACCTTCGGCGACCAGATCAACTGCAGAACCGAGCATTTAACCTTCGACGTGGTCGACATGTTCTACCCGTACAATGCCATATTTGGCCGAGGGGTAACCAACACATTCAACGCAGTTATCCACCCCGCTTACCTCTGCATGAAGCTTCCCGCTCCTAAGGGAGTGGTCGCAGTATATGGAGACCAAGACATTGCAAGGGCAGCCGAGGGAACAGTAGCACCAGGACAACGTAATGTCCACAACCTGTCGAAACCTCAAGCTACAAACCTCAATGACGAAGGTGAGGTGTGCACCGACAATATAAAGGCGTCACCCAAGGAAGAAACCAAACAAGTGCAACTCTTCGAAGGTAACGCCGAAATAAAGGTGTTCATCTCAGCCAACCTAGCCCCCCAATCAGAAAGCGACCTCGTCATTTTCCTCAAAGAAAACTCCGACACCTTCGCCTGGTCCGCAGAGGACTTAAGAGGAGTGAACAGAACCCTGATAGAGCACAGCCTAAACATCAAGCCGGGCTACCGCCCGGTCGAACAAAAGCTTCGCAAAATGTCAGAAGAAAGGAAAGAGGCAGCGAGGGCTGAGGTAAAAAGACTTTTGGACGCAGGCGTCATCCGCCCAGTCAAGTACCCAACATGGCTCTCAAACGTGGTACTAGTACAGAAAAGAACAAGAAATGGCGAATGTGCGTAGACTTCACGTGCCTGAACAAGGCTTGCCCGAAGGATGATTTCCCCCTCCCCAACATAAGCACCTTAGTTGACAGAGCAGCCGGCTGCCAAATGCTATCTCTACTCGACTGCTTTTCGGGATACCACCAGATTTGGATGAATGAAGAAGACGAGGAGAAAACAAGCTTCGTCACACCTTCGGAAACTTTTTGTTTTCGGAGAATGGCAGAAGGCCTAAGAAACGCGGGTTCAACCTTCGCTCGTATGACAACCGAGGTCTTCAAAGATGAACACTCCGTCTCCGCCTATGTTGATGACCTGGTCGTCCAAAGCGAGTTAAAAGAAAACCACATTTCAGACCTATCGAGAGTGTTCAGCAACCTCCGGTGCGCTGGATTAAAGCTGAACCCCGAAAAATGTGTTTTCGGAGTAAGCGAAGGAAAACTGCTGGGTTGTATCGTCTCTGCAAGGGGAATCGAAGCTAACCCCGACAAGATTGACACTATCATCATCATGGAACCCCTGACAACCAAAAAAGCAGCCCAGCGCTTATCAGGCCGACTAGCAGCTCTCAGCAGATTCATTTCCAGATGAGCTGAGCGAGGGTTACCTTTCTTCGAAACTTTGAGAAGCACCGCACCATTCAAATGGGGACCCCGGCAGCAAAAAGCCTTCGAAGACTTGAAGAAGTATCTCACAAGCTTGACAGTTTTAACCAGCCCAAGCAAAGGGGACTTGTTACTGCTGTACGTCGCGGCCTCGCCTCATGCAGCGAGCGCAGTCTTAATCAAAGAATTGCACGAGAACAACAAAACCAGGCAAGCCCCAATCTACTACGTATTAGAAACCCTCGAAGGGCCAAAACGAAACTACTCAGAGCTCTAGAAGATAGCGTACGCAGTAGTCATGGCATCAAGAAAGCTCAAGCATACGAAATCCACGTACCCTCGGCTTTTCCCCTCGAGAATATTTTCAAAAACAACGAGGCAGTCGGAAGAATAGCAAAATGGGCAGTTGAACTCAACAGCTACGCCCTAACCTTCGTCGGTCGAACAGCAATCAAATCCCAGGCACTAGCAGATTTCATAGCAGAATGGACCCCAGACCCCCGCAAAGATGAACCTCACCAAGACCCATTTTGGACTGTGTATGTTGACGGAGCCTGGGGTGCAACTGGCACAGGGGCCTCGGCCATTCTAGTCTCGCCATCCGGATCTAAGCTAAGATACGCAAGAAGACTTGACTTCAAATGTACAAACAACTCTGCAGAATACGAAGCTGTGATACTCGCTCTCTCAAGGCTTCGGTCACTGTCAGTCCGAAGGGCAGTCATCTACACAGACTCACAGGTCATCGCGGGGCACATTGAGAAAAATTACAAGGCCAAAGATCCAGAGCTGCAAAAGTACTTTCAACATGTCCGAAGGTTAGAGTCCTTTTTCCTCGGCATATCAGTAAAGGCAATACAAAGGTCAGAAAATAGCGAAGCAGACTGCCTAGCTAAAGCAGCAGCACAACAATTACACCTACCGCCCGATGTTTTCCGCGAAGTTGCGACCCAATCAGCTTTCGAAACCTCCGAAAAGAACGCCAAGTTGATCAATGCAATCCAGAGTGAGGACTGGAGGGCACCTATCATAGCCTACATCAAGGGGCTCCACGAACCAAACTCCAAAGAAGAAGAAAACAGGCTAAAACAAAGAGCACGGGGGTATAAGATTGTAGACAACATTCTGTACAAAGCTTCAGTAACCTCGCCCTGGCTCAAATGCGTCCCGCGGTCCGAAGGAAACGACATTCTTAAGCTTATCCATGGAGGCATTTGTGGTTCACACAACGACCCAAGGGCATTAGTTGGAAAAGCCTTCCGGCAAGGTTTCTACTGGCCAATGGCCCTAAAGGATGCAGAAAACATCGTCAAACAATGCGAAGGTTGCCAACTAACAGCAAAAAACCAAAACGCCCTAGGGGCTCCTACGACGCTTATATGCCCAACATGGCCTCTGCAAAGGTGGGCAATGGACCTCATGGGCCCACTACCGACAGCTCCAGGAAACCTTCGCTACGCGGTGGTAGCCGTGGAATAATTTACAAAGTGGATTGAAACAAGACCATTGTCTTCCATCACCTCCCTCGCAGTGAAAAAGTTTTTCTGGCAACAAATAGTTTGTCGATTCGGTGTCCCCAAACATCTCATCGTCGATAATGGCACCCAGTTTGACTGCGAAGTTTTCAAAGAATTCTGCGCACAAATCGGTACAATCTTATGCTTCGCTTCAGTTCAGCACCCTCAATCCAACGACTTAGTTGAAAGAGCTAATGCAACAATTTTCCAAGCCATATCCAAGAAATTGCAAGGCAGGCCTAAGGGAAAATGGGCGGAAGAGCTAACCTCGGTCACTTGGTCTCACAACACCTCGGAGTGCAGGGCAACCAGATTCACACCTTTCAAGCTCCTGTTTGGGGAAGAGGCTGTGCTACCAGAAGAACTGAAGCATGAATCACCGAGAACAACCCTCGAACCAATAGGAAAAAGCCAGCTGCTCGACAAAGACTTACTTGAAGAAGCAAGATGCAACGCAGTGCACAACCTTCGCAAGTATCAAGAAGAAACCAAAAAATGGAGAGATAAAAAGGTCAGAATCAAAGACTTGCAGAAGGGTGACCTCGTCCTCATCCGGAAACAAAACGCCGGCATGGCGGGGAAGTTCCAGCCAAAGTGGACCGGTCCATACCTGATATCAGAATGCAATCGCCCTGGCTCTTTCCACCTCTCTGACAGCGAGGGAAACATCCTGCCTCATACCTGGAACATCGACGACCTTCGCAAATACTACCCTTAGCGGAGCCTTAGCGAGCCCTCGCATTATGTAATCTGTTGTTTCTTCCATCTTCTATGAATGTAACAAACAAAAGGAGCTGCACTCTTTTTCCTTACGAAGGGGCGTAAGGTTTTTTAACGAGGCAGTATCCAAACCCTTAATACAGGCTAGAACCCACAAAAAAGTAAAATCTCCAAGTTATTACTTTTACTAGCAAACATCGAAAAAGCACTTCTTTTTCAAAGAGTGCTACAATCGATGGAAACCCACTAAGATTGCTTCGAAAAACAACCTTTTTTCTTTTCAAAGCAAACTTCACCTCCACCAAAGATAAGGGGAGGCGCGGAGTCCAAAAAAGTCGAGCACCCTGGCAAAAACGACAGGGGCTCGCACAAAGCAAACTTCACCTCCACCTAAGATAAGGGGAGGCGCGAAGTCCAAAAAAGTCGAGCACCCTGGCAAAAACGACAGGGGCTCGCACAAAGCAAACTTCACCTCCACCTAAGATAAGGGGAGGCGCGAAGTCCAAAAAAGTCGAGCACCCTGGAAAAAACGACACGGGCTCGCAAAAAGCAAACTTCACCTCCACCAAAGATAAGGGGAGGCGCGAAGTCCAAAAAAGTCGAGCACCCTGCAAAAACAACAGGGGCTCGCAAAAAGCAAAACTTCACCTCCACCAAAGGGGAGGCGCGAAGTCCCAAAAAGTCGAGCACCCTCGCAAACACGCCAGGGGCTCGCAAAAAGCAAACTTCACCTCCACCAAAGGGGAGGCGCGAAGTCCAAAAAAGTCGAGCACCCTCGCAAACACGCCAGGGGCTCGCAAAAATCAAACTTCACCTCCACCAAAGGGGAGGCGCGAAGTCCCAAAAAGTCGAGCACCCTCGCAAAACACGCCAGGGGCTCGCAAGAAGCAAAACTTCACCGCCACCTAAGATAGGGGGAGGCACGAAGCCCAAATAAGTCGAACACCCTCGCAAAACGCGAGCCCCGCTAAAAAGAAAGGGGGCGTCGCTGTTTTTTACAAAACAGTTGTCTATTGAGACGCGAGCCTCGCTAAAAAGAAAGGGGGCGTCGCTGTTTTTTACAAAACAGCTATCTAATGAGACGCGAGCCTCGCTAAAAAGAAAGGGGGCGTCGCTATTTTTTACAAAACAGCTGTCTATTGAGACTTGAGCCTCGCTAAAAAGAAAGGGGGCGTCGCTGTTTTTATCAAACATCCCAGTTCAACGAAACGCGAGCCTCGCCAAAAAAAAGGGGGCGTCGCTGTTTTTTACCAAACATCCCACTTCAACGAAACGTGAGCCTCGCTAAAAAGAAAGGGGGGCGTCGCTGTTTTTTACAAAACAGCTGTCTATTGAGACGCGAGCCTCGCTAAAAAGAAAGGGGGCGTCGCTGTTTTTACCAAACATCCCAGTTCAACGAAACGCGAGCCTCGCCAAAAAGAAAGGGGGCGTCGCTGTTTCTTACAAAACAGCTGTCTAATGAGACGCGAGCCCCACCAAAAAGAAAGGGGGCGTCGCTGTTTCTTACAAAACAGCTGTCTAATGAGACGCGAGCCCCGCTAAAAAGAAAGGGGGCGTCGATGTTTTTTACAAAAGAGCTGTCTATTGAGACGCGAGCCTCGCTAAAAAGAAAGGGGGCGTCGCTGTTTTTTATAAAACAACTGTCTAATGAGACGCGAGCCCCTCTAAAAAGAAAGGGGGCGTCGCTGTTTTTTACAAAACAGCTGTCTATTGAGACGCGAGCCTCGCTAAAAAGAAAGGGGGCGTCGCTGTTTTTTACAAAACAGCTGTCTATTGAGACGCGAGCCTCGCTAAAAAGAAAGGGGGCGTCGCTGTTTTTTACCAAACATCCCAGTCCAACGAAACGCGAGCCTCGCCAAAAAGAAAGGGGGCGTCGTTGTTTTTTAGTAAAACATGTCTAATGAAACGCGAGCCTCGCTAATCCGCTTTCTGAACTAAACATTGCATACAAGAAAACAACGCAGTGCAGGGCAGCCAGCGAGCCTTGTCAATATCCGATAACGAGTAAGGAATCGTAGCGACATAAAACCAACATTCAGTGTTCCCGTTCATTTACAAAATAGCTTCACAACGACAAACAAATCATGGAAAATTACAAAAATTACAAGGAACCCTCGCTCCCTTCAATTAACACCAAATCACCAGAACCCTCACTACCTTCCCCAAACTCAGGCCCCACCGCAACAATGGGTCCCCACAACAAAGGAGCTGCCGAACAATTGGCAGCTCCCCAGACAAAACCCTAGCCCGATACATGTATGTACGGCCTACATCACTGGCCTCCGAAGGTTCCTCCTTTGGAACCACTAACGATCCATCCGAACCTAAATCTAGTTCGGTTCGCCCAAACAAGTACTCCAACGTTGTTTTCTCATCAATATCATCATCAATCCCAACTTGCGAGGACGAAGAAGCACCGAATAAATACCGGGTGGCCTGCCGGTCAGTAAAGTCCGCCTCGCGCCAAAAACGGCTCGACCTGCTATTTTTTAAATCGTACCTTCGCACCTTCGACCACCAAAAACGCTCGAAGGTCAGTAAGGGATGTTTCAGCTTAGCACGAGCCCAAGATTCGCCAGTTACAAAAATATCTTGATAATTTAGCGTCAAGGGCGTCACATCAAATACGTCTAGCACGGTTCCGTCAGGAACCTGCATTTACATCAAATAAAGGAAAGTGTCTCAGCGTCAAGCCTTTTCAGCGACCACAACTTTTACAAAATGGCTACCTCGCCCCAACAATCCCAAAGTTCACACCTGTCCAGTTCCCCCATGCCCATCAGCCGCAGCTTCGTCATCGACAGCTTCTAAACCTTCACCAAGGGCAGCACCCGAGGCTTCAACAGGCACCGTCTCCATCGTCGCCTCTTCTACAGTAGCTTCGATGGTAGTAGTAGACCTCTCTTCCGCTATTGTTTTTTCCACGGCGGCCTCGTCAGTGCTCGGGACGTCTCCAGTCAAGGCTTCGGTTTCGGCAAGCGAAACCCCCGCAGCGCCAGGCTCAGGGAAAGCTTCGGAGCTGCCTCCTGCATCAACTGCGGCCGACGGCGAGGGCACTGCTTCTCTCCGAGCCTGCAGACACAAAACAGAGGCAAACCACCCAAAAATTCAGTACTAACTCCTTAAAACATCAAAACAGAACCAAAAACTACGCTTCTCCAATAGTACTAACCTGGCGAGTAGCTTCGGCGGCTTCCTCGAACGCAAGGGCTCGGCCCCCACCGGAAATCCAGAACCTACGAAGCAAACGCATCGCACAGTTTCGGACCTCCGAATCATTGACCTTCATCTGGCGCACCTCATCAACCGTCGGAAATACATGGTTGGGCTTCTTAACCTTTCGAAGGTGCTCACAATCCGCCTGTCGAAGGGTGCCAGCCATGGCCAAGGCTCCGGCATAACAGCCAAAATCGGCCGCGTTCTCAACTAGCAAGCTGAAGACATCAAGCTCATTAGCAAGCCAACCCTCGAACGCCTCTGCATTAGTAACAGGCAGCGGCTCCCCAACAGAACCGCCAGCCTCGGTCAGGCAGCAATCGAGTTTATGTTTAATCTTCTCCATACTCATCCGCCATGATTTATTCAAATCATCAAGCCGACCCTCGGCAGCCGCCAGAGCCTTATCCTTCTCTTTGCCCGCCGCAATCAGATCCGCATTACGCTTCGCCAGCCCTACCGCCTCTTCTCAGGCCTTGACGGCTCTCTCCGAAGCATTCTTCAATTCGATCTCCTTGTTATCCAAGCTTCGGCTGAGCCTGGCATTCTCTCTCTCAAGCTCAGAGATTTGGCCACTCATAAATTCCATATCAGAGCCAACTTTACGCTTGGCCGCGCGATTCAGGAGCATCAGCTCCGCCAATTTGACATCCACATCGTCAAATGTATCCCCAACAGGTTGGTCGGCAAGACGAACCTCAGCCTCCGGCACACAAATACGGCCGAAGATATGGCCTAAAAAACGCCTTTCCCTCGGGCCACACTGCAGGTGACAATCCCGAAGGTCCGGGCTTGTGAATAGCTCAGTCGCCGGATCGCAGACACCAAGCTTCTTAGCGAACTCCGGAAGACTCGACCGGCTAGCCTCGCCATACGGTCTCTTCCACGGGTTTCGCTCAGATTCAAGTTCGCCGGAAAACTCGAAACCATTGACCCACAAATGCGATCCAGCAAATGAGGGAATCGACCCTCGCGGAGGACTCGGCTCCAAGTCTCGAATTATGTTGTCAATGCTCCGGTCAGCCGGAGCGTCACCACCGGACGGGACAATCTTCTTCCCACGGTCGCCTTCAATGCTCACAACCTCATCAGAACCACCCTCGCTGCTTGAAGTCTCACTGTCTTCAACAGACGTGTCCTCTTCCGTTCCCCCCTCCTTTTCCTTCTCTTTCTCCTCCTCCACCTCTTCGTCTTCAGAGTCACCCTCGTCGTCCGAGATCTTAATTAAAGCACCGATCCCCCCAACTCAGGGCACCCGCCCTACAACCCTACCGACACCACGACCGGAAGTAACAATGGCCGAGGGGGAAGAGGTGCCACCAGGACCCGAAACAACTGCGACCTTCGCCGCAAGTGTCTTCACTCGACCACCAGCACCACCACAGCCTCGACCACGGCCTCTCTTCGGCCGAGACATGATCTCTCTCTCTTCCGAAGCTTTACGCTTCCTCTTCTTCGGCGCATCGTCGCTCGAAGGAGCTGGCCAGTCTGCATACTGGATCCCAAGAGTGTCAAACAGTCTGTTGACCCGACCTCCGCTACCCACCGAGCTATGGATCGCCTTAACCTCTAGCGTGGACAGCTTCCCAACAAGTTCCTCTATCCACTGCTGAACTCGCTTGTAGACGGCCTCGACCCCATCTTCGCGCGAGGGAAACCTCTTAAGAGTCTTCTCCCAAACCTTGTCCAGATCTAGATTCGGCCTCTTCAAACCCCTACCTTCGTACTTGGGGTCACTCTCTACCTTGAACCATGCCTACCTCCGGCCGAGAGGCCAAATCTTGGCACAACAGTACTCCTCCACTAAATCACGTGCACACAAAGAGCGTGCAACGACTCTCAGGCAGTCTACAGCAGCGTGAGCCTCGACGCTCATCCTAGCTTCGGCGCTTACATCCCCAAGCAACGGAAGCTCACCGCAAAGCTCGACGTTATCACTGAGTTTGTAATAAAACCAAAACTCCTGCCACCCGCTGCTCCACTTGTTCTTCTGCGCCTGCACCGGCAGCTCCGCGCCGGCGCAATGACAGAAAGTGTACACCGCGAACTGACCAAGACTGGCTCTGCCTTCGTCGTCCGTAAACTTGCGAGGTTGCATATGAACCCGATGAGTGTGAACAAACCCCTCGACATGAGGGACAATCCCCTGAGATCGGCAGGCCCAGACATAAACTGACATCTTCGTGAAGCAAGAAGGCGTAAGCTGGTGGAAGCGCAAATTAAACCTTCGCAGAACCGAAGTCATGAAGGAGTCAGCTGGGAAGCGAAGACCAGCTGAAAAGAACTCCTCAAACACAACAACCTCATCTGCGCCCGGCCTCGGCACTGTCTCCCCAGCACTGGTTATCGCCTTGCCTTCCTCGATCCAACCCCATCTGACATAAGATGCAATCTCAGTGGCACAAACCCGGCTGAGACCGAACTCGAAGGTAATCCCCTCATCTGTGACAGTGGGAGAAACAACGCGAGCAGTCTGCTTCAACCTGGCCATCTCTTTAGCTCCTGACATTATAGAACAACGAATGCCCATCTCAACCCTCGCACGCAAGCTAAAACAAACCTTCGCTACAAGCAAATCGCAACAGCAGGATGGCTATAGCAGAGGAGGGCGCAAACCACGCTCCTCACCCACCCCTTCTATTTATAGACCGGGTGGCGGAACGCCCCACCCGATAACACCGGCACGAAAACCAAAAAAGCCACGGCACAAAAAACGAGACGGACTCCTACAGTTCAAAAAACAATACTACGGCCCGGCCCAAAAGCAGCCGCGGGCGTCGCTGCCGAGGGTCCCGTCTTTTTTTCCCGTTGAAAGGCGCTGCTTGGGCCAAAACACTGTTCTTTAGATCCAAGACAACGAGGGGCTACTGTTGGGGGAAGGGACCCTCGTCAGAGGCGCCACGCTGGCTAGCTCAGCAAAACGGCCCGCGCACCTTCGCCGCATACCGCCCTCCTCCGTCCTGCTAAGTCCCTCAGGTCACCGACCAAACCTCCGCTATACTGGCCCAGCCTTCGGAAGTGTTCAGGAACCTTTTTGCAGGAAAGGGGCGTGAAGGACGCTGGGAGCGACCCTCGCGCATCCCGCGTACCTTCGCCGAGAGGTCCAGACCCAACCGGTGGCGAAGGACCTCAAACTCTCCGACCGGGCGGATACCTCCGCAAGACGAAGGTCGCCCCTCGTTTTTCCGTCCGGGGGAGCTTGGACCGAGCGGCGGCGGGCGCAGGGAAGGCAGGCTAGGGTTTCGGCTCCGGCTGTGTTTGTACGAGTTTGCCCTTCTGTATGAGTAGCGCAGAGGAATCTTTCTTGTACCCTACTGTAATTTGGCCGGCACCACTTGGTATCCCCTATAAATACCGGGGGGTGAACAGTGTATGGACACGAATCTTTTTGGGGAACAGAGCCATAACAACTTTGTCCTCGTTTCCTTAACCTTCGCTATCGCTTCCGACGCTTGGTCACCTTCGCCACTCCCTTGCGCAAGCGCGGAGGTGGGGCAAGCGTGTCTCCAACAGCCCGGTCGGAGAGTTTGAGGTCCTTCGCCACCGGTTGGGTCTGGACCACTCGGCGAAGGTACGCGGGATGCGCGAGGGTCGCTCCCAGCGTCCTTCACGCCCCTTTCCTGCAAAAAGGTTCCTGAACACTTCCGAAGGCCTGGTCAGTATAGCGGAGGTTTGGTCGGTGACCTGGGGGACTTAGCAGGACGGAGGAGGGGGGTATGTGGCGAAGGTGCATGGGCCATTTTGCTGAGCTAGCCAGCGTGGCGCCTCTGACGAGGGTCCCTTCCCCCAACACGAGGCTTCCGTCCGTGGGGCGAACCGGGCGCCAGGAGGGGGACGATGGGGTAGAAATAGGCCGTGTACTAGCGTTAACGGAAAAATCGGCCGAAAACGGAGGAGGCCGGCGCGTTCGCGCGGGTTTGGCAACAGTCGCGGATAGCTAGCGGGGTGCCCAAGACGCCCCATGCGTTTCCAGCGCGCGAGGCTTCCGTCCTTGGGGCGAACCGGGCACCGGGAGGGGGACGATGGGGTAGAAATAGGCAGTGTACTAGCGTTAACGGAAAAATCGGCCGAAAACGGTGGAGGCCGGCGCGTCCGCGCGGGTTTGGATACAGCCGCGGATAGCTAGCGGGGTGCCCAAGACGCCCAATGCGTTTCCAGCGCGCGAGGCTTCTGTCCTTCAGGCGAACCGGGCGCCGGGAGGGGGACGATGAGGTAGAAATAGGCCGTGTACTAGCGTTAACGGAAAAATAGCCAAAAACGGAGGAGGCCGCCGCGTCCGCGCGGGTTTGGCCACAGTCGCGGATAGCTAGCGGGTGCCCAAGACGCCCCATGCGTTTCCAGCACCCGAGGCTTCCGTCCGTGGGGCGAACCGGGCGCCGGGAGGGGGATGATGGGGTAGAAATAGGCCGTGTACTAGCGTTAACGGAAAAATCAGCCGAAAATGCAGGAGGCCAGCGCGTCCGCGCGGGTTTGGCCACAGTCGCGGATAGCTGGCGGGGTGTCCAAGACGCCCCATATGTTTCCAGCGCGCGAGGCTTCCGTCCTTGGGGCGAACCGGGCACCGGGAGGGGGACGATGGGGTAGAAATAGGCCGTGTACTAGCGTTAACGGAAAAATCGGTCGAAAACGGAGGAGGCCGGCCCGTCCGCGCGGGTTTGGCCACAGTCGCGGATAGCTAGCGGGGTGCCCAAGACGCCCCATGCGTTTCCAGCGCGCGAGGCTTCCGTCCGTGGGGCGAACCGGGCGTCGGGAGGGGGACGATGGGGTAGAATAAGCCGTGTACTATCGTTAACGGAAAAATCAGCCGAAAACGGAGGAGGCCGGCGCATCCGCGCGGGTTTGGCCATAGTCGCGGATAGCTTGCGGGCTGCGCAAGACGCCCCATGCGTTTCCACCGCGCGAGGCTTCCGTCCTTAGGGCGAACCGGGCGCCGGGAGGGGGACGATAGGGTAGAAATAGGCCGTGTACTAGCGTTAACGAAAAAATCGGCCGAAAACAGAGGAGGCCGGCGCGTCCGCACGGGTTTGGCCACTGTCGCGGATAGCTAGCAGGGTGCCCAAGACGCCTCATGCGTTTCCAGCGCGCGAGGCTTCCGTCCTTGGGGCGAACCAGGCGCCGGGAGGGGGACGATGGGGTAGAAATAGGCCGTGTACTAGCGTTAACGGAAAAATCGGTCGAAAACGGAGGAGGCCGGCCCGTCCGCGCGGGTTTGGCCACAGTCGCGGATAGCTAGCGGGGTGCCCAAGACGCCCCATGCGTTTCCAGCGCGCGAGGCTTCCGTCTTTGGGGCGAACCGGGCACCGGGAGGGGGACGATGGGGTAGAAATAGGCCGTGTACTAGCGTTAACGAAAAAATCGGCCGAAAACGGAGGAGGCCGGCGCGTCCGCGCGGGTTTGGCCACAGTCGCGGATAGCTAGCGGGGTGCCCAAGACGCCCCATGCGTTTCCAGTGCACAAGGCTTCCGTCCTTGGGGCGAACCGGGAGCCGGGAGGGGGACGATGGGGTAGAAATAGGCCGTGTACTAGCGTTAACGGAAAAATCGGCCGAAAACGGAGGAGGCCGGCGCGTCCGCGCGGGTTTGGCCATAGTCGCGGATAGCTAGCGGGGTGCCCAAGACGCCCCATGCGTTTCCAGCACGCGATGCTTCCGTCCTTGGGGCGAACCGGGCGCCGGGAGGGAGACGATGGGGTAGAATAAGCCGTGTACTACCGTTAACGGAAAAATCAGCCGAAAACGGAGGAGGCCGGCGCGTCCGCGCGGGTTTGGCCATAGTCGCGGATAGCTAGCGGGGTGCCCAAGACGCCCCATGCGTTTCCAGCGCGCGAGGCTTCCGTCTTGGGGCGAACCGGGCGCCGGGAGGGGGACGATGGGGTAGAAATAGGCCGTGTACTAGCGTTAACGGAAAAATCGGCCGAAAACGGAGGAGGCCGGCGCGTCCGCGCGGGTTTGGCCATAGTCGCGGATAGCTAGCGGGGTGCCCAAGACGCCCCATGCATTTCCAGCGCGCGAGGCTTCCGTCCTTGGGGCGAACTGGGCGGCGGGAGCGGGACGATGGGGTAGAAATAGGCCGTGTACTAGCGTTAACGGAAAAATCGGCCGAAAATGGTGGAGACCGGCGTGTCCGCGCGGGTTTGGCCACAGTCACGGATAGCTAGCGGGGTGCCCAAGACGCCCCATGCATTTCCAGCGCGCGATGCTTCCGTCCTTGGGGCGAACCGGGCGTCGGGAGGGGGACGATGGGGTAGAAATAGGCCGTGTACTAGCGTTAACCGGAAAAATTGGCCAAAAACGGAGGAGGCCGGCGCGTCCGCGCGGGTTTGGCCACTGTTGGAAACACACTTGCCCCACCTCCGCGCTCGTGCAGGGGAGTGGCGAAGGTGACCAAGCGTCGGAAACAATTGCGAAGGTTGAGGAAACCGGGACAGTGGTGCTGTGGCTCTCTTCCCAAAAAACCCTCCTTTTACACTGTTCACCTCTTGGTATTTATAGGGAGTACCAAGGGTCATGGGATCAATTACAAAAGGGGACAGAAAGATTCCCTGACTCCACGCAGGGAGGAGGGGTAATAACGTAAGAACACAGCTAAGGCAAAAACCTTAGTTAGCCCCCTTCCTGCACGCCGCCACCTGATTCTCATCACCTTCGAGAGAGGAGAACGAGTGTCAGACCCTCGGGCCAGCGCTCCACTGACGCTTGCCAGACCCATCGCTCCACGTGGAATGGCCTCGAAGGTCGGCGAGGGTCGCCTGCCACGTTGTCGTCGCGCCTTAAACTGCGAGGAGTGTAACAAATCGTCGAGGGTCGGGCTCACGTCCGAAGGTCAGGAAAATGACCCCCAAAAAAGGGGGGAAAGCCCTCGCGAGGCCACGTTGGTTGCGCGAGGGTTGTCTCCGGCATTAGCTCGGGCGGCGCCTCTGCAGAGGGTCCTTTCCCCAACAGTAGCCCCTCGTTGCCTTGGATCTAAAGAACAGAAATTAGGCCCAAGCAGCGCCTTTCGATGGGAAATGCAAAGAGACCCTCGGCAGCGACGCCCCTGGCTGCTTTGGGCTGGGCCGTTGGACTGTTGTTTTGTACTGTTGAAGCTCGTTTCATTTTTTTGCGCCGTGTTTCTCAATTGTCGTGCCGATTTCGTCAGGTGAGGGGACTCGTCTCCCGGCCTATAAATAGAAGGGGTGGGTGAGGAGCTTGGATTGCGCCCTCCTCTGCTATAGCCATCCTGCTGTTGCGATTTGCTTGTAGCGAAGGTTTGTTTGAGCTTGCGTGCGAGGGTTGAGACGGGCATTCGTTGTTCGATAGTGTCAGGAGCTAAAAGAGATGGCCAGGTTGAAGCAGACTGCTCGCGCTGTTTCTCCCACTGTCACAGATGAGGGGATTACCTTCGAGTTCGGTCTCAGCCGGGTTTGTGCCACTGAGATTGCATCTTATCTCAGGTGGGTTTGGATCGAGGAAGGCAAGGCGAGGACCAGTGCTGGGGAGACAGTGCCGAGGCCGGACGTAGATGAGGTTGTTGTGTTTGAGGAGTTCTTTTCAGCTGGTCTTCGCTTCCCAGCTGACTCCTTCGTGACTTCGGTTCTGCGAAGGTTTAATTTGCGCTTCCACCAGCTTACACCTTCTTGCTTCATGAAGATGTCAGTTTATGTCTGGGCCTACCGATCTCAGGGGATTGTCCCTCATGTCGAGGGGTTTGTTCGCACTCATCGGGTTCATATGCAACCTCGCAAGTTTACGGACGGCGAAGGCAAAGCCAGTCTTGGTCAGTTCGCGGTGTACACTTTCTGTCATCGCACCGGCGTGGAGCTGCCGGTGCAGGCGCAGAAGAACAAGTGGAGCAGCGGGTGGCAGGAGTTTTGGTTTTATTACAAGCTCAGTGATAACGCCGAGCTTTGCGGTGAGCTTCCGTTGCTTGGGGATGTAAGCGCCGAAGCTAGGATGAGCGTCGAGGCTCACGCTGCTGTTGACTGCCTGAGAGTTGTTGCACGCTCTCTGTGTGCACGTGGTTTAGTGGAGGAGTACTGCTGTGCTAAGATTTGGCCTCTCGGCCGGAGGCAGGCATGGTTCAAGGTAGAGAGTGACCCCAAGTACGAAGGTAGGGGTTTGAAGAGGCCGAATCTGGATCTGGACAAGGTTTGGGAGAAGACTCTTAAGAGGTTTCCCTCGCGCGAAGATGTGGTCGAGGCCGTCTATAAGCGAGTTCAGCAGTGGACGGAGGAACTTGTTGGGAAGCTGTCCACGCTAGAGGTTAAGGCGATCCATAGCTCGGTGGGTAGCGGAGGTCGGGTCAACAGACTGTTTGACACTCTTGGGATCCAGTATGCAGACTGGCCAGCTCCTTCGAGCGACGATGCGCCGAAGAAGAGGAAGCGTAAAGCTTCGGAAGAGAGAGAGATCGTTTCTCGGCCGAAGAGAGGCCGTGGTCGAGGCCATGGTGGTGCTGGTGGTCGAGTGAAGACACTTGCGACGAAGGTCGCAGTTGTTTCGGGTCCTGGTGGCACCTCTTCCCCCTCAGCCATTGTTACTTCCGGTTGCGGTGTCGGTAGGGTTGTAGGGTGGGTGCCCCGAGTTGGGGGGATCGGTGCTTTAATTCAGATCTCGGACGACGAGGGTGACTCTGATGACGATGAGGTGGAGGAGGAGAAAGAGGAGGAAAAGGAGGGGGGAACGGAAGAGGACACGTCTGTTGAAGACAGTGAGACTTCAAGCAGCGAGGGTGGTTCTGATGAGGTTGTGAGCATTGAAGGCAACCGTGGGAAGAAGATTGTCCCGTCCGGTGGTGGCGCTCCGGCTGACCGGAGCATTGACAACATAATTCGGGACTTGGAGCCGAGGAGTCCTCCGCGAGGGTCGATTCCCTCGTTTGCTGGATCGCATTTGTGGGTCAATGGTTTCGAGTTTTCCGGCGAACTTGAATCTGAGCGAACCCCGGGGAAGAGACCGTATGGCGAGGCTAGCCGGTCGAGTCTTCCGGAGTTCGCTAAGAAGCTTGGTGTCTGCGATCCGGCGACTGAGCTATTCACAAGCCCGGACCTTCGGGATTGTCAACTGCAGTGTGGCCCGGGGGAAAGGCATTTTTTAGGCCGTATCTTCGGCCATATTTGTGTGCCGGAGGCTGAGGTTCGTCTTGCCGACCAACCTGTTGGGGATACATTTGACGATGTGGATGTCAAATTGGCGGAGCTGATGCTCCTGAATCGCGCGGCCAGGCGTAAAGTTGGCTCTGATATGGAATTTATGAGTGGCCAAATCTCTGAGCTTGAGAGAGAGAATGCCAGGCTCAGCCAAAGCTTGGATAACAAGGAGATCGAATTGAAGAATGCTTCGGAGAGAGCCGTCAAGGCCTGAGAAGAGGCGGTAGGGCTGACGAAGCGTAATGCGGATCTGATTGCGGCGGGCAAAGAGAAGGATAAGGCTCTGGCGGCTGCCGAGGGTCGGCTTGACGATTTGAATAAATCATGGCGGATGAGTATGGAGAAGATTAAACATAAACTCGATTGCTGCCTGACCGAGGCTGGCGGTTCTGTTGGGGAGCCGCTGCCTGTTACTAATGCAGAGGCGTTCGAGGGTTGGCTTGCTAATGAGCTTGATGTCTTCATCTCGCTAGTTGAGAACGCGACCGATTTTGGCTGTTATGCCGGAGCCTTGGCCATGGCTGGCACCCTTCGACAGGCGGACTGTGAGCACCTTCGAAAGGTTAAGAAGCCCAACCATGTATTTCCGACGGTTGATGAGGTGCGCCAGATGAAGGTCAATGATTCGGAGGTCCGAAACTGTGCGATGCGTTTGCTTCGTAGGTTCTGGATTTCCGGTGGGGGCCGAGCCCTTGCATTCGAGGAAGCCACCGAAGCTACTCGCCAGGTTAGTACTATTGGAGAAGCGTAGTTTTTGGTTATGTTTTGATGTTTTAAGGAGTTCGTACTGAATTTTTGGGTGGTTTGCCTCTATTTTGTGTCTGCAGGCTCGGAGAGAAGCAGTGCCCTCGCCGTCGGCCGCAGTTGATGCAGGAGGCAGCTCCGAAGCTTTCCCTGAGCCTAGCGCTGCGGGGGTTTCGCTTGCCGAAACCGAAGCCTTGACTGGAGACGTCCCGAGCGCTGACGAGGCCGCCGTGGAAAAAACAGTAGCGGAAGAGAGGTCTGCTACTACCGTCGAAGCTACTGCAGAAGAGGCGACGATGGAGACGGCGCCTGCGGAAGCCTCGGGTGCTGCCAATGGTGAAGGTTTAGAAGCTGTCGATGACGAAGCTGCGGCTGATGGGCATGGGAAAACTGGATAGGTGTGAACTTTGGGATTGTTGGGGCGAGGTAGCCATTTTGTAAAAGTTGTGGTCGCTGTAAAGACTTGACGCTGAGACACTTTCCCTTATTTGATGTAAATGCAGGTTCCTGACGGAACCGTGCTAGACGTATTTGATGTGACGCCCTTGACGCTAAATTATCAAGATATTTTTGTAACTGGCGAATCTTGGGCTCGTGCTAAGCTGAAACATCCCTTACTAACCTTCGAGCGTTTTTGGTGGTCGAAGGTGCGAAGGTACGATTTAAAAAATAGCAGGTCGAGCCGTTTTTTGGCGCGAGGCGGACTTTACTGACCGGCAGGCCACCCGGTATTTATTTGGTGCTTCTTCGTCCTCGCAAGTTGGGATTGATGATGATATTGATGAGAAAACAGCCTTGGAGTACTTGTTTGGGAGAACCGAACTAGATTTAGGTTCGGACGGATCGTTAGTGGTTCCAAAGGAGGAACCTTCGGAGGTCAGTGATGTAGGCCGTACATATATGTATCGGGCTAGGGTTTTGTCTGGGGAGCTGCCAATTGTTCCGGCAGCTCCTTTGTTGTGGGGACCCATTGTTGCGGTGGGGCCAGAATTTGAGGAAGGTAGTGAGGGTTCTGGTGATTTGGTGTTAATTGAAGGGAGCGAGGGTTCCTTGTAATTTTTGTAATTTTCCATGATTTGTTTGTCGTTGTGAAGCTATTTTGTAAATGAACGGGAACACTAAATGTTGGTTTTATGTCGCTACGATTCCTTACTCGTTATCGGATATTGACAAGGCTCGCTGGCTGCCCTGCACTGCGTTGTTTTGTTGTATGCAATGTTTAGTTCAGAAAGCGAATTAGCGAGGCTCGCGTTTCATTAGACAGATGTTTTAGTAAAAAACAGCGACGCCCCCTTTCTTTTTGGCGAGGCTCGCGTTTCGTTGGACTGAGATGTTTGGTAAAAAACAGCGACGCCCCCTTTCTTTTCGGCGAGTCTCGCGTTTCGTTGAACTGGGATGTTTGGTAAAAACAGCGACGCCCCCTTTCTTTTTAGTGAGGCTCGCGTCTCAATAGACAGCTGTTTTGTAAAAAACAGCGACGCCCCCCTTTCTTTTTAGCGAGGCTCACGTTTCGTTGAACTGGGATGTTTGGTAAAAAACAGCGACGCCCCCTTTCTTTTTGGCGAGGCTCGCGTTTCGTTGAACTGGGATGTTTGGTAAAAACAGCGATGCCCCCTTTCTTTTTAGCGAGGCTCGCGTCTCAATAGACAGCTGTTTTGTAAAAAACAGCGATGCCCCCCTTTCTTTTTAGCGAGGCTCGCGTCTCATTAGACAGCTGTTTTGTAAAAAACAGCGACTCCCCCTTTCTTTTTAGCGAGTCTCGCGTCTCAATAGACAGCTGTTTTGTAAAAAACAGCGACGCCCCCTTTCTTTTTAGCGAGGCTCGCGTTTTGCGAGGGTGTTCGACTTATTTGGGCTTCGCGCCTCCCCCTATCTTAGGTGGAGGTGAAGTTTGCTTCTTGTGAGCCCCTGGCGTGTTTTGCGAGGGTGTTCAACTTATTTGGGCTTCGCGCCTCCCCCTAGGTGGAGGTGAAGTTTGCTTTTTGCGAGCCCCTGTCGTTTTTGCGAGGGTGCTCGACTTTTTGGGACTTCGCGCCTCCCCTTTGGTGGAGGTGAAGTTTGCTTTTTGCGAGCCCCTGTCGTTTTTGCGAGGGTGCTCGACTTTTTGGGACTTCGCGCCTCCCCTTTGGTGGAGGTGAAGTTTGCTTTTTGCGAGCCCCTGTCGTTTTTGCGAGGGTGCTCGACTTTTTTGGACTTCGCGCCTCCCCTTATCTTAGGTGGAGGTGAGGTTTGCTTTTGCGAGCCCCTGGCGTGTTTGCGAGGGTGCTCGACTTTTTTGGACTTCGCGCCTTCCCTTAGGTGGAGGTGAAGTTTGCTTTTTGCGAGCCCCTGGCGTGTTTGCGAGGGTGCTCGACTTTTTTGGACTTCGCGCCTCCCCTTTGGTGGAGGTGAAGTTTGCTTTTTGCGAGCCCCTGGCGTGTTTGCGAGGGTGCTCGACTTTTTGGACTTCGCGCCTCCCCTTAGGTGGAGGTGAAGTTTGCTTTTTGCGAGCCCCTATCGTTTTTGCCAGGGTGCTTGACTTTTTTGGACTTCGCGCCTCCCCTTATCTTAGGTGGAGGTGAAGTTTGCTTTTTGCGAGCCCCTGTCGTTTTTGCCAGGGTGCTCGACTTTTTTGGACTTCGCGCCTCCCCTTATCTTAGGTGGAGGTGAAGTTTGCTTTGTGCGAGCCCCTGTCGTTTTTGCCAGGGTGCTCGACCTTTTTGGACTTCGCGCCTCCCCTTATCTTAGGTGGAGGTGAAGTTTGCTTTGAAAAGAAAAAAGGTTGTTTTTCGAAGCAATCTTAGTGGGTTTCCATCGATTGTAGCGCTCTTTGAAAAAGAAGTGCTTTTTCGATGTTTGCTAGTAAAAGTAATAACTTGGAGATTTTACTTTTTTAGGGGTTCTAGCCTGTATTAAGGGTTTGGATACTGCCTCGTTAAAAAACCTTATGCCCCTTCGTAAGGAAAAAGAGTGCAGCTCCTTTTGATTGCTACATTCATAGAAAATGGAAAAAACAACAAATTACATAATGCGAGGGCTCGCTAAGGCTCTGCTATGGGTAGTATTTGCGAAGGTCGTCGATGTTCCAGGTATGAGGTAGGATGTTTCCCTCACTGTCAGAGAGGTGGAAAGAGCCAGGGCGATTGCATTCTGATATCAGATATGGACCGGTCCACTTTGGCTGGAACTTGCCCGCCATGCCGGCGTTTTGTTTCCGGATGAGGACAAGGTCACCCTTCTGCAAGTCTTTGATTCTGACCTTTTTATCTCTCCATTTTCTGGTTTCTTCTTGATACTTGCGAAGGTTGTGCACTGCGTTGCATCTTGCTTCTTCGAGTAAATCTTTGTTGAGCAGCTGGCTTTTTTCTATTGGTTCGAGGGTTGTTCTCGGTGATTCGTGCTTCAGTTCTTCTGGTAGCACAACCTCTTCCCCGAACAGGAGCTTGAAAGGTGTGAATTTGGTTGCTCTGCACTCTGTGGTGTTGTGAGACCAAGTGACCGAGGTTAGCTCTTCCGCCCATTTTCCCTTAGGCCTGCCTTGCAATTTCTTGGATATGGCTTGGAAAATTGTTGCATTAGCTCTTTCAACTAAGCCGTTGGATTGAGGGTGCCGAACTGAAGCGAAGCATAAGGTTGTACCGATTTGTGCGTAGAATTCCTTGAAAACTTTGCAGTCAAACTGGGTGCCATTATCGATGGTGAGATGCTTGGGGACGCCGAATCGACAAACTATTTGTTGCCAAAAAAACTTTTTCACTGCGAGGGAGGTGATGGTAGACAATGGTCTTGTTTCAACCCACTTTGTGAAGTATTCCACGGCTACCACCGCGTAGCGAAGGTTTCCTGGAGCTGTCGGTAGTGGGCCCACGAGGTCCATTGCCCACCTTTGCAGAGGCCATGTTGGGCATATAAGCGTCGTCGGAGCCCCTGGGGCATTTTGGTTTTTTGCTGTTAGTTGGCAACCTTCGCATTGTTTGACGATGTTTTCTGCATCTTTTAGCGCCGTTGGCCAGTAGAAACCTTGCCGGAAGGCTTTTCCAACTAGTGCCCTTGGGCCGTTGTGTGAACCACAAATGCCTTCATGGATAAGCTTAAGAATGTCGTTTCCTTCGGACTGCGGGACGCATTTGAGCCAGGGCGAGGTTACTGAAGCTTTGTACAGAATGTTGTCTACAATCTTATACCCTCGTGCTCTTTGTTTTAGCCTGTTTTCTTCTTCTTTGGAGTTTGGTTCGTGGAGCCCCTTGATGTAGGCTATGATAGGTGCCCTCCAGTCCTCACTCTGGATTGCATTGATCAACTTGGTGTTCTTTTCGGAGGTTTCGAAAGCTGATTGGGTCGCAACTTCGCGGAAAACATCGGGCGGTAGGTGTAATTGTTGTGCTGCTGCTTTAGCTAGGCAGTCTGCTTCGCTATTTTCTGACCTTGGTATTGCCTTTACTGATATGCCGAGGAAGAAGGACTCTAACCTTCGGACATGTTGAAAGTACTTTTGCAGCTCTGGATCTTTGGCCTTGTAATTTTTCTCAATGTGCCCCGCGATGACCTGTGAGTCTGTGTAGATGACTGCCCTTCGGACTGACAGTGACCGAAGCCTTGAGAGAGCGAGTATCACAGCTTCGTATTCTGCGGAGTTGTTTGTACATTTGAAGTCAAGTCTTCTTGCGTATCTTAGCTTAGATCCGGATGGCGAGACTAGAATGGCTGAGGCCCCTGCGCTAGTTGCACCCCAGGCTCCGTCAACATACACAGTCCAAAATGGGTCTTGGTGAGGTGCATCTTTGCGAGGGTCTGGGGTCCATTCTGCTATGAAATCTGCTAGTGCCTGGGATTTGATTGCTGTTCGACCGACGAAGGTTAGGGCGTAGCTGTTGAGTTCAACTGCCCATTTTGCTATTCTTCCGACTGCCTCGTTGTTTTTGAAAATATTCTCGAGGGGAAAAGCCGAGGGTACGTGGATTTCGTATGCTTGAAAATAGTGCTTGAGCTTTCTTGATGCCATGACCACTACTTACGCTATCTTCTCGAGCTCTGAGTAGTTTCGTTTTGGCCCTTTGAGGGTTTCTGATACGTAGTAGATTGGGGCTTGCCTGGTTTTGTTGTTCTCGTGCAATTCTTTGATTAAGACTGCGCTCGCTGCATGAGGCGAGGCTGCGACGTACCGCAGTAACAAGTCCCCTTTGCTTGGGCTGGTTAAAACAGTCAAGCTTGTGAGATACTTCTTCAAGTCTTCGAAGGCTTTTTGCTGCTGGGGTCCCCAGTTGAATGGTGCGGTGCTTCTCAAAGTTTCGAAGAAAGGTAACCCTCGCTCAGCTGATCTGGAAATGAATCTGCTGAGAGCTGCTAGTCGGCCTGATAAGCGCTGGGCTGCTTTTTTGGTTGTCGGGGGTTCCATGTTGATGATAGCGTCAAACTTGTCGGGGTTAGCTTCAATTCCCCTTGTACAGACGATACAACCCAGCAGTTTTCCTTCACTTACTCCGAAAACACATTTTTTGGGGTTCAGCTTTAATCCAGCGCACCGGAGGTTGCTGAACACTCTCGATAGGTCTGAAATGTGGTTTTCTTTTAACTCGCTTTGGACGACCAGGTCATCAACATAGGCGGAGACGGAGTGTTCATCTTTGAAGACCTCGGATGTCATACGAGCGAAGGTTGAACCCGCGTTTCTTAGGCCTTCTGCCATTGTCCGAAAACAAAAAGTTGCCGAAGGTGTGACGAAGCTTGTTTTCTCCTCGTCTTCTTCATTCATCCAAATCTAGTGGTATCCCAAAAAGCAGTCGAGTAGAGATAGCATTTGGCAGCCGGCTGCTCGGTCAACCAAGGTGCTTATGTTGGGGAGGGGGAAATCATCCTTCGGGCAAGCCTTGTTCAGGCACGTGAAGTCTACGCACATTCGCCATTTCTTGTTCTTTTTCTGTACTAGTACCACGTTTGAGAGCCATGTTGGGTACTTGACTGGGCGGATGACGCCTGCGTCCAAAAGCCTTTTTACCTCAGCCCTCGCTGCCTCTTTCCTTTCTTCTGACATTTTGCGAAGCTTTTGTTTGACCGGGCGGTAGCCCGGCTTGATGTTTAGGCTGTGCTCTATCAGGGTTCTGTTCACTCCTCTTAAGTCCTCCGCGGACCAGGCGAAGGTGTCGGAGTTTTCTTTGAGGAAAGTGACGAGGTCGCTTTCTGATTGGGGGGCTAGGTTGGCTGAGATGAACACCTTTCTTTCGGCGTTACCTTCGAAGAGTTGCACTTGTTTGGTTTCTTCCTTGGGTGACACCTTTATTTTGTCGGTGCACACCTCACCTTCGTCATTGAGGTTTGTAGCTTGAGGTTTCGACAGGTTGTGGACATTACGTTGTCCTGGTGCTACTGTTCCCTCGGCTGCCCTTGCAATGTCTTGGTCTCCATATACTGCAACCACTCCCTTCGGAGCGGGAAGCTTCATGCAGAGGTAAGCGGGGTGGATGACTGCGTTGAATGTGTTGGTTACCCCTCGGCCAAATATGGCATTGTACGGGTAGAACATGTCGACCACGTCGAAGGTTAAATGCTCGGTTCTGCAGTTGATCTGGTCGCCGAAGGTCACGGGCAAAGAAATTTTCCCGATGGCTCTCACTTGTTGACCGCCGAAGCCGTATAAAGGGTTGTCAGCAGGTTGCAGGAGGTTCCTATTAAGCTTCATGCTGTCGAAGGTTGAGGCGAACAGGATGTCTGCGGAGCTTCCTGTGTCGACCAGAATTTTAGTGACAGTCCACCCTGCTAGATTGGTCTCGATCACCATGGCATCGGTATGAGGGTAATCTCTCAACTTCATATCACTGGAGTCGAAGGTTATGGGAATGTGGGACCAACGACCAAATTTGTGTGGTCCTTCGACGGCTACATGGTGCACCCGTCTGGCATGTTCTTTTCTCTGCCGCTTGTTGCCATGGTCTTCATTTGAACCTCCGGTGATAGCTAGTATTACACCGAAGGTTGATGTTGGGTTGTTGATGGTCGTTTGGCTCTGGGTTTCGGATTTACCAGGTTGAGGCGCTGGTAAAGCGGGTATTGGTGGTGGTGGCGGTAGAGCATTGTTGACTTGTTGGGTAGTTGGGGTTTGGGTTTGGGGGGTTGTTGGGTATGTGACTGTGTATGGGCGGATTTTGGCGTTGTGGGATGGTGGTTGGCTGATAAGAGGCTTGGTTGTAGAGTGGGTGGTGCGCGTAGATGGGTTGTTGCGAAGGTAGGCCGTAGTTTATGTGGGTATAGTGGTATGGAGGATTTGTTGAGTGGAAGTTTGGTTTCCTGGTGTGGTTGATGGTTCGGTTGTCTGCCGAAGCGGCTCTTTTGGACTCCTGGAATTCTTTTCCCTTGGCGAAGCATTCGCATTGTTTGGTGGTGTGCCCCTTTCCAAGACCGCAGAAATGACAATACATTTTCGCAGGGTCTTTTTGCTGGTTCCGTTGATCTGGCGGGGGTGGCAAACCTTGGGGGTTCTGGTTGTTCGGGGGTTGAGTGCCCCGTCCTTGGTGTTCATAGTGCATTGGTTTGTTGATGGCACCGATGTTGCTTTGTTCTTGGCGAGGGTTGTTTACTCTTGGTTGAGGCCCCGGCTGCGGCTTCTGCTGTGACCTCCGAGCATCGGACTTCGCTCTGAAGTCCATGTCTGCTCTACAGTATCTTTCCATTGTCTCGTGTAATTCTTCGATTGTGTTTGCCGGCTTCCTAGCAAATTTCGAAGAGCATGGGCCTGGGCGCAGGCCACTGACTGCAGCGAGGATGATAGCCTCGTCGGATATTCCCGGGGTTCTTGCTCTGATTTGGATGAACCTCCGCCAATAATCTTGAAGTGGTTCGCGCTCTTCTTGTTTGCAGTTGAACAACTCAATGGGGTTTGATGGGGCTGGTGTAATGCCCTTGAAGTTTGTACAAAGCCTGTCTCTGAGATTGGCCCAGGAATCTACTGTTCCGGGGCGGAGGTTGCTGTACCAGGTTTGTGCAATGTCTCGCAGGATGATGACGAAGGACTTTGCCATTGTTGATTCATCTCCGCCTGCTGCGGCAACTGCTGCTTCATAGCTCATTATGAATTGGCGAGGGTCGGAGAGCCCGTTGTAGCGGGGTAGGTTTTGTGGATTGTAGCACGGTGGCCAGGGTTGGGTTTGGAGCATTTGGGAGTGTGGTGACTTTGGGTCATAGGGCATTTGGTGTTGTTGAGGTCTTCGTTGGTTGCGAAGGTTAGGCTCTCTCTCATCTGGGTAGAGTTGGCGAAAGTTTGGTGGCCTCATAGGATGTGGTTCTGGGTGAATTGGTGGTGGTGGGGGTGGTGGATGGCGACGAAGGTTGTCTTGATCCCGCACCTCATTCCCCTCTTGCAGTGGGGGCATTTCCTCATCATTCCATCCCCCGGCTTCGGCTTCAGCCGCAGCGAGGGATTCCTCCATTCGGCGAAGCTGTTCCCTGGCCTTGTCTGCCCTTTGTCTGATCGAGCGCAACCGGTTGTGCCTCTCAAGCTGATCCAGGTGCCTCTTCTTCTCTTGCAGCTCAGCTTGAAGTCTTTCGAGGGCCTCGAGGCCCAACTCTTCCTCATCTCTCCCCTCTCCTTCTCCAGAAGTGTGGGGGTGCGGCTGTGTCACCACTCGGGCCTGGGGGCCCGGGACTTCAGATTCTGGGGTGACATCCTCTGCTCCCGAGGGTTGCACAATCTCCTCAGTACGCGGAACCACCGTCGCCGCCTCATTGGCGACGGGTCGGTCCCTAGCTGCGGGCGCTCTCCTGTTTCCTGCCATTTCGAACTTCGCTCCCCACGGACGGCGCCAAACTGTTGGAAACACACTTGCCCCACCTCCGCGCTCGTGCAGGGGAGTGGCGAAGGTGACCAAGCGTCGGAAACAATTGCGAAGGTTGAGGAAACCGGGACAGTGGTGCTGTGGCTCTCTTCCCAAAAAACCCTCCTTTTACACTGTTCACCCCTTGGTATTTATAGGGAGTACCAAGGGTCATGGGATCAATTACAAAAGGGGACAGAAAGTTTCCCTGACTCCACGCAGGGAGGAGGGGTAATAACGTAAAAACACAGCTAAGGCAAAAACCCTAGTTAGCTCCCTTCCTGCGCGCCGCCACCTGATTCTCATCACCTTCGAGAGAGGAGAACGAGTGTCAGACCCTCGATCTCGCTTGCCCTCGGGCCAGCGCTCCACTGACGCTTGCCAGACCCATCGCTCCACGTGGAATGGCCTCGAAGGCCGGCGAGGGTCGCCTGCCGCGTTGTCGTCGTGCCTTAAACTGCGAGGAGTGTAACAAATCATCGGGGGTCGGGCTCACGTCCGAAGGTCAGGAAAATGACCCCCAACAAAGGGGGGGAAAGCCCTCGCGAGGCCGCGTTGGTTGCGCGAGGGTTGTCTCCGGCATCAGCTCGGGCGGCGCCTCTGCCGAGGGTCCTTTCCCCAACAGTAGCCCCTCGTTGCCTTGGATCTAAAGAACAGAATTTAGGCCCAAGCAGCGCGTTTCGATGGGAAATGCAAAGAGACCCTCGGCAGCGACGCCCCTGGCTGCTTTGGGCTGGGCCGTTGGACTGTTGTTTTGTACTGTTGAAGCCCGTTTCGTTTTTTGCGCCGTGTTTCTCAGTTGTCGTGCCGATTTCGTCGGGTGAGGGGACTCGTCTCCCAGCCTATAAATAGAAGGGGTGGGTGAGGAGCTTGGATTGCGCCCTCCTCTGCTATAGCCATCCTGTTGTTGCGATTTGCTTGTAGCGAAGGTTTGTTTTAGCTTGCGTGCGAGGGTTGAGACGGGCATTCGTTGTTCGATAGTGTCAGGAGCTAAAAGAGATGGCTAGGTTGAAGCAGACTGCTCGCGTTGTTTCTCCCACTGTCACAGATGAGGGGATTACCTTCGAGTTCGGTCTCAGCCGGGTTTGTGCCACTGAGATTGCATCTTATGTCAGGTGGGGTTGGATCGAGGAAGGCAAGGCGAGGACCAGTGCTGGGGAGACAGTGCCGAGGCCGGACGCAGATGAGGTTGTTGTGTTTGAGGAGTTCTTTTCAGCTGGTCTTCGCTTCCCAGCTGAATCCTTCGTGACTTCAGTTCTGCGAAGGTTTAATTTGCGCTTCCACCAGCTTACACCTTCTTGCTTCACGAAGATGTCAGTTTATGTCTGGGCCTGCCGATCTCAGGGGATTGTCCCTCATGTCGAGGGGTTTGTTCGCACTCATCGGGTTCATATGCAACCTCGCAAGTTTACGGACGGCGAAGGCAAAGCCAGTCTTGGTCAGTTCGCGGTGTACACTTGGACCCTCGGCAGAGGCGCCGCCCGAGCTGATGCCGGAGACAACCCTCGTGCAACCAACGCGGCCTCGCGAGGGCTTTCCCCCCTTTTTTGGGGGTCATTTTCCTGACCTTCGGACGTGAGCCCGACCCTCGACGATTTGTTACACTCCTCGCAGTTTAAGGCGTGACGACAACGCGGCAGGCGACCCTCGCCGGCCTTCGAGGCCATTCCACGTGGAGCGATGGGTCTGGCAAGCGTCAGTGGAGCGCTGGCCCGAGGGCAAGCGAGATCGAGGGTCTGACACTCGTTCTCCTCTCTCGAAGGTGATGAGAATCAGGTGGCGGCGCGCAGGAAGGGGGCTAACTAGGGTTTTTGCCTTAGCTGTGTTTTTACGTTATTACCCCTCCTCCCTGCGTGGAGTCAGGGAATCTTTCTGTCCCCTTTTGTAATTGATCCCATGACCCTTGGTACTCCCTATAAATACCAAGGGGTGAACAGTGTAAAAGGAGGGTTTTTTGGGAAGAGAGCCACAGCACCACTGTCCCGGTTTCCTCAACCTTCGCAATTGTTTCTGACGCTTGGTCACCTTCGCCACTCCCCTGCACGAGCGCGGAGGTGGGGCAAGTGTGTTTCCAACAGCCACAGTCGCGGATAGCTAGCGAGGTGCCCAAGACGCCCCATGCGTTTCCAGCGCGCGAGGCTTCCGTCCTTGGGGCGAACCGGGCGCCGGGAAGGGGACGATGGGGTAGGAATAGGCCGTGTACTAGCGTTAACAGAAAAATCAGCCGAAAACGGAGGAGGCCGGCGCGTCCGTGCGGGTTTGGCCACAGTCGCGGATAGCTAGTGGGGTGCCCAAGATGCCCCATGCGTTTCCAGCGCGCGAGGCTTCCGTCCTTGGGGCGAACCGGGCGCCGGGAGGGGGACGATGGGGTAGAAATAGGCCGTGTACTAGCTGTTAACGGAAAAATCGGCCGAAAACGGAGGAGGCCGGCGCGTCCGCGCGGGTTTGGCCACAGTCGCGGATAGCTAGCGGGGTGCCCAAGACTGCCCCATGCATTTCCAGCGCGCGAGGCTTCCGTCCTTGGGGCGAACCGGGCGCCGGGAGGGGGATGATGGGGTAGAAATAGGCCGTGTACTAGCGTTAACGGAAAAATCGGCCGAAAACAGGAAGAGGCCGGCGCGTCCGCTGCGGGTTTGGCCATAGTCGCGGATAGCTAGCGGGGTGCCCAAGATGCCCCATGTGTTTCCAGCGCGCAGAGCTTCCGTCCTTGGGGCGAACCGGGCAGCCGGGAGGGGGACGATGGGGTAGAAATAGGCCGTGTACTAGCGTTAACGGAAAAATCGGCCGAAAAACGGAGAAGGCCGGTGCGTCCGCGCTGGGTTTGGCCACAGTCGCGGATAGCTAGCGGGGTGCCCAAGACGCCCCATGCGTTTCCAGCGCGCGAGGCTTCCGTCCTTGGGGCGAACCGGGCGCCGGGAGGGGGACGATGGGGTAGAAATAGGCCGTGTACTAGTGTTAACGGAAAAATCGGCCGAAAAACGGAGGAGGCCGGCGCGTTCCGCGCGGGTTTGGCCACAGTCGCGGATAGCTAGCGGGGTGCCCAAGATGCCCCATGCAGTTTGCCAGCGCGCGAGGCTTCCGTCCTTGGGGCGAACCGGGCGCCGGGAGGGGGACGATGGGGTAGAAATAGGAGCCGGCGCTCCGTGCGGTTTGCCACAGTCGCGTACTAGCGTGTCCCAACGCCCCTGCGAGCCCGAGGCTTCCGGCTTGGGGAATCGCGCCGGAGGGGGACAGGTAGAAAGGCCGTGTACGCGTTAACGGAAAAATCACGAACGGAGGAGCCGGCCGTCCGCGTGGTTTGGCCACAGTCGCGGATAGCTAGCGGGTGCCCAAGCCGCCCATGCGTTTGTCGTCCTTGCAAGCACTGGAGGGGCGAGGGTAGAAAGGCCGTGTATAGCGTTAACGAAAAATCGGCCAAAAACGGAGGAGCGTCCGCGGGTTTGCCACATCGCGGATAGCTAGCGGGGTGCCCAAGACGCCCCATTGCGTTTGCAGCGCGCATGCTCCGTCTTTGGGCGAACCGGGCGCCGGGAGGGGGACGATAGACCGTGTACTAGCGTTAACGGAAAAAGAAAAGGAGGCCGCCTCCCGTGGGATTGGCCCAGCGCTGTAGCTACGGGGTCCCAAGATCCCCTGCTTTCTAGCCGCGAGGCTCCGTCAAAACCGGGTCGCCGGAGGGGACATGGGAAAACCGTGTAACTTAACGGACGGCTGAAACGGAGGCGGCCGTCCGCGCGGGTTTGGCCACAGTCGCGGATAGCTAGCGGGGTGCCCAAGATGCCCCATGCGTTTCCAGCTGTTGAAGCAAAACGTGACGCCTCGCGTCAAAGGCACACAGCAAGCCGAACGAGGCTAGCTTCAATCGGGAGCCCGGGGTGTATCGAATCCGGAGACGTGTCTGTCGGTTTGACCTGAAAACCAACAAGGGATAAAGTGTGAGAATACCTTGGAACGTGCTGGATAAAAACCAGACAGTTCCATATGTACGGCTTTAGAAGTCAATCTCAACGGCACACAGCTATAGAAGCTGTTTGTCGAAACAGGTTTAAGATGTCATTCGGCAAATGTAAAGAGAAAGCATGTAGACATGTCGATTGCCAAATACATACGTGACAAAAGAATAAAAGAGGTAACTTGTAAGTACAAATCTATTCAGATAACATATGCATAGGCCAATCCAGCTAGTCTGCCGCACGTCCAACCTTCATAAACCCGTCAGGTGTAAACTCAAGCAGAGCTAATCCACCGCATGATACCACTTGCTATAAAATTTACACCACTCCTTATAATTAGATTAATCCACCGCATGATACGATCTAATTATAAGAAGCTAAAAGCACACATACACCTGAACAGATCTATACGTACTCATTACTCATGTAAGCTTAACCAGAATCGGCAAACTAGCCGAACTGGGGTCCATAAAGAAGAAACATACAAACAAAGCATGATTAAACTAATCTAAAACTTGCACCTACCGCACGGCACCCAGCTCTATCGAAGCCTAAACATGATCGGTATGCATGAACCCGCAACATGTAACAATCTAGATTGAAAGTCGGTTCGGCCATCATGATCTTATAATTAGCAAGGCACAAGTGAATGTGCGCAACAAGACCGAATGAAGATCAATCTAGATTGGGCAAAAAGTGTTGTACGAATTAAATAAATAAAACATATAACACTTGATAACTTGATGAATCTATTAGATCTGCCAAATCTAACATAGCCGATAACTATTTTTACTTATGACTCAATCCGCCGCATGATACAAGTCATAGGTAAAAACTTCCCGTCATAAGCTTAAATCCGCCGCACGATACTAAGCTTAACGTACGAGACTACTTGCATCATATCTAAATCCACCGCATGATACTAGACATGATAACAAGGTTGCCGGTACTTACGGAGGTCGACGGATCGATGATTCCTCTCGAAGAACTCGACGACACGACTATAAGGACTCGAAGATGGCACGGGGCCGGTTGTATTGATGTGGTTGTGAACAGTTTTACAATGGTCGAGGGTTTATATTTATACCCTGGACGAGATACGAGTCCTAGACGATTACGATCTATAATGATAAAATATGGAAAGATACCAAAAATCTATCTCTAATCTTCTCGGCATCTTTTATCGCCACATGCCTTCTTATGCAAGCCGGCTTTACCAGCATCATCTATCTCCCGAATGGGGTCTCTGCTTCACGAAATAGCCGACCGCGCAGGTGTAACAGAACCGACCAATTTATAAGAGCACAAGTGCGAAAACCTCCGCCGAAGCAGCTGAATTAGCACACTTGAGCCCATATAAACCCGATAGTCCGGAAATCTCGAAGGATTTCAAACATTTCAACATTCCAACCAAGATCGCATGGTCAAGCAAATACAAATCATGTCCACGGAGCTTTGCAGCGGAAATAATATTACAATAGAGTTCACAAATAATGATACAAGTTGAGTTCCATTTAATTTAGAAGAACAACATAGCTTTGAAATGAATATCATAACATAGGTTGAAATACTTTGCTAGCTTGAGTGACATCCTCCAACAACAGCATAAGAGAAGAAGTATGGAACTGCCGAGCCCATCGGCACTGGCCATCACCTTTCGGCAGACCTAACCTTCACCTGCAACGAGGTGGGACAAACCCTGAGTACTCGAATGTACTCAGCTAGACTTACCCGTCAAAAACCAGAAATAAAGTGACACCAAGGAGTATGCAAGGCTATACCTGGGGTCGGCTATACTTACCTTTTTGCATAAAAGCATTTTCATTATTAAATAATCATCATTAGAGTATTAGCAGTCAATTTTATGTAATTAACCTGATTACTAGATTTGCACCTGATCTAGAGCAATCACTTGGCTAATTACTCAAGCAAGAGTGACTATTTCATCAATAGCCTTTCAGATTCAGTACCATAACCATCTTTAGTTCCATAAGTTACTACGCTAACACATGCTCAGTCAAGTTACTCACTAACCAGGAGCGATGGCGATTATAATCGATTCCTACCAGCTGGGGATAAAATGTCGCACACTCGCTCGTCACACCCTGCCAGGTGGCCGTTGGCGACCACTTCAGGAGGTTCGAGAACACAACACGCGGGACGGTCATGGGCCCTTCTACACCGGGGGTTATCTCAATGCCAGGTCGCTCAAGCTATTAACTGCCCACGGTCATGCCAGGTCGATCAGGCCCTGCCTGCCCTCGGACCATGCCAGGTCGATCAGAATAGTTGCCCACGGTACATCTGAGGCCCTGGGTGTTAGGCGTCAACATCTCCGTCACCGGCTCGAAAAACCTTACTCGGCTTCACGGGAGGTACCCGCACCTGCTCCGTTAAGTGATTGACGCGTTCAAAATGACTGAGGTGTGCCTTCGTCGGTTCCTGATCGACACAGACGGGAGACTACTAGCACACAGAACCCATGTCCTGCTGCTCCTACATCCCGCCCGGTCTCAAATTAATTATCACATGGTTATCTCCATGATAGCACCAGGCTAGTCATGATCAGTATCCACCTATATGCGGGAGACAGGAAATCACCCGACTTTTACCGGTCTAAGCAGGGCTAAGCATATAATCGAGCCTAGACCTAACAGGGATATCAAGATAATAATTGCAGGTGGACAAGGATAAGTAAGTAATGCATCAACGGTATCAATTAACTCCTATAACTTAATGCAACAATCATTATATTGACTCGATTGCATTTATAAAAGATTGATAGGAGACTTAGAATGCTCCGGGGCTTGCCTGGGAAACAACACTTATTCTAGTGTTAGATGTCATCAACTTCAGGAACATCAACGCTCCAGGAACTTGTGGAGTTCGCCAACACCTTCTTCGGGATGGCCACCCAACACCATCTTCGTGTTGAGTCTCATCATCACGTCCGTCACTTGACGTTCTTCCATCTAGCGAACCTAGATATGCGATGCACAATGCATATGTATGAATGCTCATGAAGTAATACATTGATCACATAGCACAAGTAACTACTAGCAAGCACTGAGCACAAGAACTAATAACAAGCATCCATCATAGTTTTATATAAGCAATCGGGATAACTTAGCTCACCTCTAAGCATATTGCACAAACAAGTAATAGAGCACAACACAAACTCTGAATGATAGGACAGCAGTGCACTCTTTTAATCATAACTCATGCTACAGACCTCCAAACAAAGTGCACTAAGACTTTCTGGAAAGCTAACAAGATTATCTACAACTTTGTTATTTACCACAAGAGCTAATTCAAAGGTTATCTAACTCAAAAACAGATAACAATGCAGCTCTGTCCAGCTGTTGGACAGCAGGACAGACAGAGCTTCAGAGAAGCATAACTCACAATATAAACATAACATGGGCATGCAATTAGACATTCTAGAAAGCTTACAAGATTATCTAAATCTTTCTTATTATTAGTTCAAGGTGAATCAATCATTAACAAGGTCAAACAACATGATTAGTGCAGCTCTGTCCACACTTGGACAGAACTAGCCACACATCAACAACAGTAACTTAAGACAACCATAAATAAAGATTTATAACACCTGGGAACTTACCCCTAGACTTTTTAGAAAGGTTATTAAGTTGTCTACAAATCATCTATAATCATCTTAAGATGATTCACAAGCTAACAAGGTCTAATTAACATAAATAGGTATCTCTGTCCAGACTTGGACAGATTTAGCCATCCATACTAAAACAGTCATAACTCAAGTTATATAACTCCAATGAACATGAGCTAAGATAATTTAGAAAGCTTATGAAAAGCACTACAACTCTTTCATAACCACCTAAGCATGAATCAAAAGTTAACTAGGTGAAACAATCCAAACATTCAGATCTGGACAGAATGTAGGAAAAACTTGACAGCAATCTTACAACAGCCATATCTCTTAAACTATTAAGCCTATGGCCATGCAATTTGGTGACAAGCTAGATTAAGATGTTATATACAACTTTGATATAGGACACTTTTACAGCAAACGTCATTAATTTAGTGAAACCATGCACACCACAGAGACTGCACATGGATGATAATATTAACACTGTTTATCCTTTGCTTTGTATATGTATAGCCTAGGTATATGTTTAGGTGGTGTCATGCACACATGAATCATGGCTCCAACTTTCAGAGATGGATCCTAACATTAATATGTGAGCAAAGGTTGGAAAGTTACATGCATGCAAACAATAGTTTGCTAACTATGTGTTAAGCCAGTTTCTATTTCTAATTAACTAGGTGAGAGCAAGATAAATAGGAATCTTCATATTTTATATGAACACATGACAATATTAGACATACACTGGTTACTACAACATATTAGCAAAGCCAGGGAACCATCTCTTCCATTTTTACACACATGCAGTCCATTAGCATATTGACATATTAATCTAGACTGCAACAACAGCTGGTTACTTGGACCATAACTGAAGCTATACTCATCCAAAAGATATGAAACAAGATAATCTATAAAGCTTATAAAATTGCCTACCAATCATCTTTAAACATATCTACATGAATCTCAAGTTAACATGGTCAAATTAATGCATTTCTCAAATCTGGTCCAGAGATTTCAGAGAACACCTATTTCTGAAACTGAACTTTGCACAGCCATAACTCCTAATCCATTTTACCAAAAATCATGGAAATTTAACACAAGCTAGATATGTAAGTTATCTACAACTTTTATATTATACCCATCTACAGAAAACATGGTTTATATCACGAAAGCATTATCACAACAGGGACTGCTTCAGCAGCCATTCAGCATAGCTAGACATACACTCAACTGCTGAGTAATTAAATCATAACTAGAGCTACATAACTCCAACAAACATGCAACAAGACATTTTGGAAAGCTTATGAAATTATCTACCTTTCATCTTTAATCACCATAACATGATTCATAAATTACAAGGGTCAAACATACACCTTTACAGAATCTGCTCTAGGAATTTCAGAGAGCGACTATTTCTGAACCCAACTTTAAACAGCCGTAACTCCTAAACTACTAAGCCAAAAATCACGAAATTTTAACAGAAGCTAGATCATGCAATCCTATACAACTTTTGTATTGACCAAACCTACAGAAAATAAGATTTAATTTACGAAACTAACACCTCAACAGAACCTACTCCTGCAGCAATTTCAGAAAAGCAACACATCACTTTATCAACTATTGGATCAACATGAGAGCACACAAATAAATCATTTTGAACATTCTTAACCACCAAGAACATGAGTACACAATATATACAATCATTCACACACAACATTTATATACCATCTTCATAAAACAAAGACGAGAGACAGAGAGGGGGAAAATCGAGGGGGGTCGACCTTCGGAGAAGATGGAGTCGCTGGGGGCTAGGGTTTGGGCTAGGAACACCGGGGCTCCCTGCTGGCCTGCTGCTGGTCGCCTACTTGCTGCTTGCCTGCTGGCGCCATGGCTAGGGTTTGGGCGCCAGGGCCGGAGGGGCTGCTGGTCGGCGCTGCTGGACCTGCTGCTCTGCTGCACGCCCTGCAGGGAAGAACCGGTGACCTGCTGCCCTGCCTGCTCCCTGCTCTGCTCGGCATGGGGAGAAGGAAGGAGGGAGAGAGGGCGCTGCCCTTTTGCGCTGCAGGGAGGAGGGGAGCAGAACACCAGGAAAGGGGCGCTGCTCACTGCCATGGCCATGGAGGGAGAAGGGAAGGAGAAGCAAGGAAGGGAAGCCATGGAGCTGTTGCTGCCTGGACGCCCTGCCCTACTGCTTTGCTGGATCGGCCATGGGAGCCAGAGAGAAAGAGAGATCGACCAGAGAGAGGGGGAGAAGAAGCCCGAGAGAGCAGAAAGGAGGCTGCTCGGTCTTTTTGTCGGAGGAGGAAGAGAGGGGCGCGCCCCTAGGGCGTCCCATCTGGTCGTCCACGGGAAAAAGTCCCGTGAAATTTTTCCCAAAAATTTCTTTCCCAAAATGGCAAGTTTCCGGAAACTTTCGGTCAAATTCCAAAATTGCAAACACTGCTTAAACGGACTCCGATTTCGACGAAACCAATTTTGTTGTCGCCGTCTCGCCGAATACTCCGACTTTTGTTTAAGGCACTTGGTCAGATTCCCAATGGTTTGCCCGGTAACGATCGTCGACGGCAGCTTCGCGGTGACCGAAATTCCAATTTCGCAGTACAGACTTAACCAATTTCCGGAACCTGAAAACTGCACTGCACTCCATCTTGCGAGCTCGTTTTCACCATTTTCGGCACCGATCCAGGTCTCGGCCATAACACAAAATTTGTTCCTCTCGATCTGTACTACAACTTTGCTTTAGGGTGCGCTGACATGCGAACCTTTGGAGATACCATTCAATGTTGGTCAAAGCAGTCACCCGGTAGGATCCGAATTAGGGTTTCTCATCGGTCGGGACATTTTCTGGCCATTTGCTCAACTCAGAACTTTCATAACTTTTGGTCATGAGTTCATATATAGTGGATTGGGCATGATTGCAATACATGGTTGAACTCAAATGATTTTTCTTCATTGTCACATAATATACCATGTCTGTGCTGAACTGACAGCTTAACTGACGGCGAACACCTGGGGTGTTACAGCCCTCCCCCCTTAAAAGAATCTCGTCCCGAGATTCCGGACGAAAGACGTTTCAAGGGAAGAGAAGCATAGCACCCATCCTTAATCACAGGCTATGACAACTCAAGATACTGACTTCTCGGCAGGACAAAAACTGTTATGAACAGACCAACTTCCTGATCCTTCATGTCATTTTCCAATTACTAGCTCTTGTCAGAAGAATTTTCTTTACTGACTTCCATCGAGCATTGAGGTACACTCACAATACCACTGTCGGATTAAAAGGGAACCCAAACTGCATTATTACTTTGGCAGGAATCCAAGATAATATTACTGCCAATACTGGATCTTGGTCCGATTGAGACTATACAAACGACATCCTTCGATACTAGGAGGAACTGACTGACTGCAACCACTGTTTATACTACTGTGAACGTCTGATTAATCAGATACCAATCGATGGAAAGCTACATAAGGTTCCATGTGTGCAATTCTCTTTCTCTGATGATAACACTGTATTATCTGAATCTGATGAGAGAGCGGTGAAAGTGATAGCTGACTCCACCAATTCCACATTTTCACTGATCCTTGTACGGAAATTCTTGTTCCTTAAGCTGCGACAGTCAGTAAGGATAAGTTTGATGCAACCTCTTGGGTAGAAATACCAAGTTAGTGAATCTCTGTACTACCAAGCAGATCAGCATCATTTTTCTTCATAGTGTAGTTGCAACTCAGTGGAACTGATTTGTTGTACTACTTGGGTCAGAGAGTGACCTTCTTAAATTCACTCAGCAGTGCAGGAACACAATCTGATATCTGCCGGTTGACACTCAACTGCCATCAATCTACACTTTCAAGGGTTGATTTTTGATAGGACACCTTGACTGCTCAAGAATAAGAGACTAATTCTGAATGTCCATTCTAGATTGATCCAATATAACCTGGAATAACCCTTTCATAGTAGCCGAACGTATCACCAAGAAGTCCTTACTCCCAGTATAATCCTGACTTGAGTTACTAGGTTGACGTACTATCTTGTATTACCATTGAGATTTTTCCAAGATAGGGTTAGCTGGAACATGTCAGAGACTTGGATGTACAAGTGCTACAACAAAATCAGCTGGTTTACAGATTTCTGGCATAACATTATTCTGTGTGACATAGCCTTCATAGCTACCAAAGAGTCGTTCCTGAACTGAAGATTAGCTTTTCAATGACCGAAACTAATCAGTTGCCTCTCGACACCAAAAAGCTCCAAAATTTCAGCTTTTACTGCAAGCACTGTTGATGTCAATGCACATAGTCACCAACAAAGTCAGCAGAGAATCAGACACATCTGAGAAGATTGGGTTGACTACATGATCATCATGTCGATATATGTGTTAAGTTCAGACAGTAAACTTCTGGATCTCATATATCTAGTTCAATAACACACCATTTCCGTTACTCATCCTTCAGCTGATACTTGCCCACTTTTAAGAATTCTATGCCACTTTGTTCCACTGCGACCATATATGATGCTCACTCTTTGTTGTCGATCCAACAGAGTCCTTTGCCTACCACCTCTTACAGTCTGCTACTGCTTTCATCCTTGCCCGATTCTTGAACAGTCATCCTTCTTGCCATTTTCAGAAAGAAACATTGCCACATGCGAGCCGACATATGGATTTTTCTGAAGGAATATAGGAGATAGTAAGGAGGAAGCTTCATGAAAGATAACACATTGGCGTAGTTCTATAATAGATCTTGATTATAACCCACGGTACCAGCGCGTGCCGAGCAGCACAACCAAGTGTGTGCACCCACCGGAGGCTCTCGGTTTCGTCGCGGCACCATTAGTTCTTAACCAAGACACCATTATCGAATCCACAACCAGTGCGAAATCCCACATGACGCAGATAAATCTTGCATGGATAGGCATCACATGCAAGGCATAAGCTAGCAAAACAAGGATGATCACAAGGTTCAGAAATCAGCAAGGAGGTGATTTCAAGGACGGAACATGGCACTAGACAACAAGAATTCATCTGGTGCACATCAAGGTCATGACAAGATGAAAGATTTCATGATCTTGATTTGGCCAAGCAGCAACAAAAGAGCAACCGAGGGGTACATGGGTTTGGACATGGTCTCCACATCTGGGCAAGACAACTATGGTCAAAGGCTAAGGTTAACAGGAATTAAACTTGGCTGGTCAAACAAACAAAGGCCGTTACAAAAAAAAAAGGTACCAAACATCTATGGCTTTGGCAACACTTAAGACCAAACTTGGGTCTACAGGTTGGTTAAAGGCATGGCTACACAACAAGCATAGACATACCACGGTTCAGAACTAGGATTTTTGAAAGGTTAGCTAGGGCCAACTGGTCCAACAAAAAGGCATGGACAAACTTGGTTTAGGTTTTTGGCATGATCATTCTAAACCATCAAGACTGGACGCAGAAAACATAGGCCTTTAAGCAACCAAGGTTCAACTAAAGGCAACTCGGAAGGTCAAGAGGGCTTGGTCATGACTCTAACCGAAGGTTGACAAACCACTCATGCACTCACCGAGGACAAGGGTTGACTAACCAAGGCATCACTTAGATAACAGCACATCTACACACAGCCTTAACAAACATTTGGAACACGCAACCAATCAGCTTAAGCAATCAAAACTAATCACCAAGCTCACACCAGTCAAGCATCTATCTAAAGCGCACAAGTGAGCATAGACATGCAAAACATGGTAAACAGATGTTATCATTCTTTTACTTCCTGTTTACTAGATTGGAGCACAACTCTATATCTAGGAGCAAACATACCAAGCAACTAGGGCACACTTGTCTGTTAACTATAACAGTCACAACCTTAAGTTAACTCACTTATCTAGCATATGAAGCTATCAATCAAGCAACAAGCTCATGCATAGACCACATTCCCAAAAGGGATAAACAGACACTAGGTAGCAACAACTAACAAGCAGCATGCAACACTTGCTTTTTGGGTACAAGCAAGTGTAATCAACAGTTTAAAACATTTTAAACATGTTAGAAAAGCTAAATTGCAGCCACTTCATTTAGTTGCAAGCATTTAATTCTAACAAGCATATAAGCTAATATAAATTAAGGCTAGATTAGAGAGCAATTACAAGGCATGGTGTACATAAAAACATAATTCTAGGCATAACCATGTATGAAAAACAGTTTGTATACATCTTAAACATGTTAGACAGTTTGTGATTAAGCAAAATTAATTTTTCTTACATGCACTTATTAATTTACCTACTTTAACAAGGTGAGACATAGAGCTGTTTCAATCTACTCCTAGAGAATTCTAGGAAGATTATGGCAGCTCTCTAATGCATTTAGTAGGCTATTACTAGCATTTCAGCATGTTTGAGCAAGTAAAACAGCCTACACAATTCTTAGCAACCAACATGCCTACAACAACTTAAACAAGTTTATGTTATTTAAGGTTGCCAAGCAACAAATTTCATATTTTCCTTGCAGCAACATGATACTAGTGAGGTATGAAAATTGGTTTTATAGACTTTTAATTCATATAACTCTAGTTCTCATGTTTGCAAGAAAATAAGCCTGAAACATAATTTCGTTATTATAGCATGAAAAGCAACTAAACAACATGTTTTAGTACATTTCCTTGCTGAAGCATGTTAAAGCTAACAAAACTAGAATTACATGTTTTAGGAAGCACTTAGCATACCCAAAGAAAACTGTATACTAACAGTCTCAAACAACGAGTTCTATGGTTTCTTTAGGTGGAGCATTTCAAACAAAACTAACCCGATTGGTTTCACCCAAAAGGGAGTTTCCTAACTCAAAACATGGAACTACAAACTTAGCATAGCTTTGCCACACAAGCAGGATACACACAAGCCATTTAGTTACTACAAGGCCTTTCAACATAGGGGAAAATTTTAACGCCTTTCAACATAGGGGAAAATTTTAACAGTTAGAAGCTTGTTGTCTAACCACTCTTCTAACATACAGGAAGTAGATCAAGACAACACACCATCATGATGAGAAAGACAACACACAATCATGATGAGCTAGCAGGGTTATCTAAACAACATCATACATGCATTTACTTCTAGTCTAAACAAGCAATCACTTATCTAGACGACATGGAAACACTCATATAAAACCTTGCTCACTACCAACATTATGAACAAGACCATATTACATCTAATCCAGGCAACATATAACACCAGACAGAAGATTTATTTCCAACTTTTACAAGCAAGCTAGCACATCCTATTGAAGCACTAGTTCCTAACAACTTTACCATTACAGGAACAAGGGTAGGGAAGCATTTGATGCACAAACAACTATCAAGTTTTATTATTACATTAGTCACACTTGACAACAAGTTGTTTATTATTAGAACAAAGGTGAGAGAAGCATGTTCATGAGCAATGCACAAGAAGATGTATGCTCGTCCTATACGTCCTCACGAATTGCCAACCCAAGGCGACAATCACGTTCTAGGTCGGTGGCATAACACGCACTCTCGATATAACTAGTCGTCAACTATGCTTACGCATTCGAAGTTAGCGTACCTGCAGAAAATCTCATTTCAGCCCAGCCCACAGTATGAATATCATGCATTGCTGAAAGTAAATCTAATACTAACTTAGGCGCACACCCAGTATACACGTAAGTAGTATATGCACACATCATAAAAGTATTACTCCCACAATTAAACACCTTCACCCGCATTCGTGTGCTTACGAGTACAGGTTCCAGTACCAAACTAGCTCTTCCCTAGACCAACGGTTATTTGGTCATGCTCTCACAACTCACACTTACCTTGGCGTAGAGGCAATTGATCCATACATTACTATTCCAAAGAATAGCACCCATACAATTTCACCCTTGCCGTATGGACGACAGAAAACAACAGAAATTAAACATGATGCACGACCCCCAAGTTAGTACTTAAATAGCCACCTAAAAGTCCTAGTTGGGCATAACTGGAGGTTGCCGCTAGCACATAGTTTACAAATTAGGTTTTGACAAACTTGCCTACTAGCTAAAGCTTTTTAGATAAAATAGGCTTTGCAAAACCAAAACTTTGTTTTAAAACCATGCACATGACAGTATTATGCTTAACCTTGCTCCGATGCCAGCTGTAACAGAACCGACCAATTTATAAGAGCACAAGTGCGAAAACCTCCGCCGAAGCAGCTGAATTAGCACACTTGAGCCCATATAAACCCGGTAGTCCGGAAATCTCGAAGGATTTCAAACATTTCAACATTCCAACCAAGATCGCATGGTCAAGCAAATACAAATCATGTCCACGGAGCTTTGCAGCGGAAATAATATTACAATAGAGTTCACAAATAATGATACAAGTTGAGTTCCATTTAATTTAGAAGAACAACATAGCTTTGAAATGAATATCATAACATAGGTTGAAATACTTTGCTAGCTTGAGTGACATCCTCCAACAACAGCATAAGAGAAGAAGTATGGAACTGCCGAGCCCATCGGCACTGGCCATCACCTTTCGGCAGACCTAACCTTCACCTGCAACGAGGTGGGACAAACCCTGAGTACTCGAATGTACTCAGCTAGACTTACCCGTCAAAAACCAGAAATAAAGTGACACCAAGGAGTATGCAAGGCTATACCTGGGGTCGGCTATACTTACCTTTTTTCATAAAAGCATTTTCATTATTAAATAATCATCATTAGAGTATTAGCAGTCAATTTTATGTAATTAACCTGATTACTAGATTTGCACCTGATCTAGAGCAATCACTTGGCTAATTACTCAAGCAAGAGTGACTATTTCATCAATAGCCTTTCAGATTCAGTACCATAACCATCTTTAGTTCCATAAGTTACTACGGTAACACATGCTCAGTCAAGTTACTCACTAACCAGGAGCGATGGCGATTATAATCGATTCCTACCAGCTGGGGATAAAATGTTGCACACTCGCCCGTCACACCCTGCCAGGTGGCCGTTGGCGACCACTTCAGGAGGTTCGAGAACACAACACGCGGGACGGTCATGGGCCCTTCTACACCGGGGGTTATCTCAATGCCAGGTCGCTCAAGCTATTAACTGCCCACGGTCATGCCAGGTCGATCAGGCCCTGCCTGCCCTCGGACCATGCCAGGTCGATCAGAATAGTTGCCCACGGTACATCTGAGGCCCTGGGTGTTAGGCGTCAACATCTCCGTCACCGGCTCGAAAAACCTTACTCGGCTTCACGGGAGGTACCCGCACCTGCTCCGTTAAGTGATTGACGCGTTCAAAATGACTGAGGTGTGCCTTCGTCGGTTCCTGATCGACACAGACGGGAGACTACTAGCACACAGAACCCATGTCCTGCTGCTCCTACATCCCGCCCGGTCTCAAATTAATTATCACATGGTTATCTCCATGATAGCACCAGGCTAGTCATGATCAGTATCCACCTATATGCGGGAGACAGGAAATCACCCGACTTTTACCGGTCTAAGCAGGGCTAAGCATATAATCGAGCCTAGACCTAACAGGGATATCAAGATAATAATTGCAGGTGGACAAGGATAAGTAAGTAATGCATCAACGGTATCAATTAACTCCTATAACTTAATGCAACAATCATTATATTGACTCGATTGCATTTATAAAAGATTGATAGGAGACTTAGAATGCTCCGGGGCTTGCCTGGGAAACAACACTTATTCTAGTGTTAGATGTCATCAACTTCAGGAACATCAACGCTCCAGGAACTTGTGGAGTTCACCAACACCTTCTTCGGGATGGCCACCCAACACCATCTTCGTGTTGAGTCTCATCATCACGTCCGTCACTTGACGTTCTTCCATCTAGCGAACCTAGATATGCGATGCACAATGCATATGTATGAATGCTCATGAAGTAATACATTGATCACATAGCACAAGTAACTACTAGCAAGCACTGAGCACAAGAACTAATAACAAGCATCCATCATAGTTTTATATAAGCAATCGGGATAACTTAGCTCACCTCTAAGCATATTGCACAAACAAGTAATAGAGCACAACACAAACTCTGAATGATAGGACAGCAGTGCACTCTTTTAATCATAACTCATGCTACAGACCTCCAAACAAAGTGCACTAAGACTTTCTGGAAAGCTAACAAGATTATCTACAACTTTGTTATTTACCACAAGAGCTAATTCAAAGGTTATCTAACTCAAAAACAGATAACAATGCAGCTCTGTCCAGCTGTTGGACAGCAGGACAGACAGAGCTTCAGAGAAGCATAACTCACAATATAAACATAACATGGGCATGCAATTAGACATTCTAGAAAGCTTACAAGATTATCTAAATCTTTCTTATTATTAGTTCAAGGTGAATCAATCATTAACAAGGTCAAACAACATGATTAGTGCAGCTCTGTCCACACTTGGACAGAACTAGCCACACATCAACAACAGTAACTTAAGACAACCATAAATAAAGATTTATAACACCTGGGAACTTACCCCTAGACTTTTTAGAAAGGTTATTAAGTTGTCTACAAATCATCTATAATCATCTTAAGATGATTCACAAGCTAACAAGGTCTAATTAACATAAATAGGTATCTCTGTCCAGACTTGGACAGATTTAGCCATCCATACTAAAACAGTCATAACTCAAGTTATATAACTCCAATGAACATGAGCTAAGATAATTTAGAAAGCTTATGAAAAGCACTACAACTCTTTCATAACCACCTAAGCATGAATCAAAAGTTAACTAGGTGAAACAATCCAAACATTCAGATCTGGACAGAATGTAGGAAAAACTTGACAGCAATCTTACAACAGCCATATCTCTTAAACTATTAAGCCTATGGCCATGCAATTTGGTGACAAGCTAGATTAAGATGTTATATACAACTTTGATATAGGACACTTTTACAGCAAACATCATTAATTTAGTGAAACCATGCACACCACAGAGACTGCACATGGATGATAATATTAACACTGTTTATCCTTTGCTTTGTATATGTATAGCCTAGGTATATGTTTAGGTGGTGTCATGCACACATGAATCATGGCTCCAACTTTCAGAGATGGATCCTAACATTAATATGTGAGCAAAGGTTGGAAAGTTACATGCATGCAAACAATAGTTTGCTAACTATGTGTTAAGCCAGTTTCTATTTCTAATTAACTAGGTGAGAGCAAGATAAATAGGAATCTTCATATTTTATATGAACACATGACAATATTAGACATACACTGGTTACTACAACATATTAGCAAAGCCAGGGAACCATCTCTTCCATTTTTACACACATGCAGTCCATTAGCATATTGACATATTAATCTAGACTGCAACAACAGCTGGTTACTTGGACCATAACTGAAGCTATACTCATCCAAAAGATATGAAACAAGATAATCTATAAAGCTTATAAAATTGCCTACCAATCATCTTTAAACATATCTACATGAATCTCAAGTTAACATGGTCAAATTAATGCATTTCTCAAATCTGGTCCAGAGATTTCAGAGAACACCTATTTCTGAAACTGAACTTTGCACAGCCATAACTCCTAATCCATTTTACCAAAAATCATGGAAATTTAACACAAGCTAGATATGTAAGTTATCTACAACTTTTATATTATACCCATCTACAGAAAACATGGTTTATATCACGAAAGCATTATCACAACAGGGACTGCTTCAGCAGCCATTCAGCATAGCTAGACATACACTCAACTGCTGAGTAATTAAATCATAACTAGAGCTACATAACTCCAACAAACATGCAACAAGACATTTTGGAAAGCTTATGAAATTATCTACCTTTCATCTTTAATCACCATAACATGATTCATAAATTACAAGGGTCAAACATACACCTTTACAGAATCTGCTCTAGGAATTTCAGAGAGCGACTATTTCTGAACCCAACTTTAAACAGCCGTAACTCCTAAACTACTAAGCCAAAAATCACGAAATTTTAACAGAAGCTAGATCATGCAATCCTATACAACTTTTGTATTGACCAAACCTACAGAAAATAAGATTTAATTTACGAAACTAACACCTCAACAGAACCTACTCCTGCAGCAATTTCAGAAAAGCAACACATCACTTTATCAACTATTGGATCAACATGAGAGCACACAAATAAATCATTTTGAACATTCTTAACCACCAAGAACATGAGTACACAATATATACAATCATTCACACACAACATTTATATACCATCTTCATAAAACAAAGACGAGAGACAGAGAGGGGGAAAATCGAGGGGGGTCGACCTTCGGAGAAGATGGAGTCGCTGGGGGCTAGGGTTTGGGCTAGGAACACCGGGGCTCCCTGCTGGCCTGCTGCTGGTCGCCTACTTGCTGCTTGCCTGCTGGCGCCATGGCTAGGGTTTGGGCGCCAGGGCCGGAGGGGCTGCTGGTCGGCGCTGCTGGACCTGCTGCTCTGCTGCACGCCCTGCAGGGAAGAACCGGTGACCTGCTGCCCTGCCTGCTCCCTGCTCTGCTCGGCATGGGGAGAAGGAAGGAGGGAGAGAGGGCGCTGCCCTTTTGCGCTGCAGGGAGGAGGGGAGCAGAACACCAGGAAAGGGGCGCTGCTCACTGCCATGGCCATGGAGGGAGAAGGGAAGGAGAAGCAAGGAAGGGAAGCCATGGAGCTGTTGCTGCCTGGACGCCCTGCCCTACTGCTTTGCTGGATCGGCCATGGGAGCCAGAGAGAAAGAGAGATCGACCAGAGAGAGGGGGAGAAGAAGCCCGAGAGAGCAGAAAGGAGGCTGCTCGGTCTTTTTGTCGGAGGAGGAAGAGAGGGGCGCGCCCCTAGGGCGTCCCATCTGGTCGTCCACGGGAAAAAGTCCCGTGAAATTTTTCCCAAAAATTTCTTTCCCAAAATGGCAAGTTTCCGGAAACTTTCGGTCAAATTCCAAAATTGCAAACACTGCTTAAACGGACTCCGATTTCGACGAAACCAATTTTGTTGTCGCCGTCTCGCCGAATACTCCGACTTTTGTTTAAGGCACTTGGTCAGATTCCCAATGGTTTGCCCGGTAACGATCGTCGACGGCAGCTTCGCGGTGACCGAAATTCCAATTTCGCAGTACAGACTTAACCAATTTCCGGAACCTGAAAACTGCACTGCACTCCATCTTGCGAGCTCGTTTTCACCATTTTCGGCACCGATCCAGGTCTCGGCCATAACACAAAATTTGTTCCTCTCGATCTGTACTACAACTTTGCTTTAGGGTGCGCTGACATGCGAACCTTTGGAGATACCATTCAATGTTGGTCAAAGCAGTCACCCGGTAGGATCCGAATTAGGGTTTCTCATCGGTCGGGACATTTTCTGGCCATTTGCTCAACTCAGAACTTTCATAACTTTTGGTCATGAGTTCATATATAGTGGATTGGGCATGATTGCAATACATGGTTGAACTCAAATGATTTTTCTTCATTGTCACATAATATACCATGTCTGTGCTGAACTGACAGCTTAACTGACGGCGAACACCTGGGGTGTTACAGCCCTCCCCCCTTAAAAGAATCTCGTCCCGAGATTCCGGACGAAAGACGTTTCAAGGGAAGAGAAGCATAGCACCCATCCTTAATCACAGGCTATGACAACTCAAGATACTGACTTCTCGGCAGGACAAAAACTGTTATGAACAGACCAACTTCCTGATCCTTCATGTCATTTTCCAATTACTAGCTCTTGTCAGAAGAATTTTCTTTACTGACTTCCATCGAGCATTGAGGTACACTCACAATACCACTGTCGGATTAAAAGGGAACCCAAACTGCATTATTACTTTGGCAGGAATCCAAGATAATATTACTGCCAATACTGGATCTTGGTCCGATTGAGACTATACAAACGACATCCTTCGATACTAGGAGGAACTGACTGACTGCAACCACTGTTTATACTACTGTGAACGTCTGATTAATCAGATACCAATCGATGGAAAGCTACATAAGGTTCCATGTGTGCAATTCTCTTTCTCTGATGATAACACTGTATTATCTGAATCTGATGAGAGAGCGGTGAAAGTGATAGCTGACTCCACCAATTCCACATTTTCACTGATCCTTGTACGGAAATTCTTGTTCCTTAAGCTGCGACAGTCAGTAAGGATAAGTTTGATGCAACCTCTTGGGTAGAAATACCAAGTTAGTGAATCTCTGTACTACCAAGCAGATCAGCATCATTTTTCTTCATAGTGTAGTTGCAACTCAGTGGAACTGATTTGTTGTACTACTTGGGTCAGAGAGTGACCTTCTTAAATTCACTCAGCAGTGCAGGAACACAATCTGATATCTGCCGGTTGACACTCAACTGCCATCAATCTACACTTTCAAGGGTTGATTTTTGATAGGACACCTTGACTGCTCAAGAATAAGAGACTAATTCTGAATGTCCATTCTAGATTGATCCAATATAACCTGGAATAACCCTTTCATAGTAGCCGAACGTATCACCAAGAAGTCCTTACTCCCAGTATAATCCTGACTTGAGTTACTAGGTTGACGTACTATCTTGTATTACCATTGAGATTTTTCCAAGATAGGGTTAGCTGGAACATGTCAGAGACTTGGATGTACAAGTGCTACAACAAAATCAGCTGGTTTACAGATTTCTGGCATAACATTATTCTGTGTGACATAGCCTTCATAGCTACCAAAGAGTCGTTCCTGAACTGAAGATTAGCTTTTCAATGACCGAAACTAATCAGTTGCCTCTCGACACCAAAAAGCTCCAAAATTTCAGCTTTTACTGCAAGCACTGTTGATGTCAATGCACATAGTCACCAACAAAGTCAGCAGAGAATCAGACACATCTGAGAAGATTGGGTTGACTACATGATCATCATGTCGATATATGTGTTAAGTTCAGACAGTAAACTTCTGGATCTCATATATCTAGTTCAATAACACACCATTTCCGTTACTCATCCTTCAGCTGATACTTGCCCACTTTTAAGAATTCTATGCCACTTTGTTCCACTGCGACCATATATGATGCTCACTCTTTGTTGTCGATCCAACAGAGTCCTTTGCCTACCACCTCTTACAGTCTGCTACTGCTTTCATCCTTGCCCGATTCTTGAACAGTCATCCTTCTTGCCATTTTCAGAAAGAAACATTGCCACATGCGAGCCGACATATGGATTTTTCTGAAGGAATATAGGAGATAGTAAGGAGGAAGCTTCATGAAAGATAACACATTGGCGTAGTTCTATAATAGATCTTGATTATAACCCACGGTACCAGCGCGTGCCGAGCAGCACAACCAAGTGTGTGCACCCACCGGAGGCTCTCGGTTTCGTCGCGGCACCATTAGTTCTTAACCAAGACACCATTATCGAATCCACAACCAGTGCGAAATCCCACATGACGCAGATAAATCTTGCATGGATAGGCATCACATGCAAGGCATAAGCTAGCAAAACAAGGATGATCACAAGGTTCAGAAATCAGCAAGGAGGTGATTTCAAGGACGGAACATGGCACTAGACAACAAGAATTCATCTGGTGCACATCAAGGTCATGACAAGATGAAAGATTTCATGATCTTGATTTGGCCAAGCAGCAACAAAAGAGCAACCGAGGGGTACATGGGTTTGGACATGGTCTCCACATCTGGGCAAGACAACTATGGTCAAAGGCTAAGGTTAACAGGAATTAAACTTGGCTGGTCAAACAAACAAAGGCCGTTACAAAAAAAAAAGGTACCAAACATCTATGGCTTTGGCAACACTTAAGACCAAACTTGGGTCTACAGGTTGGTTAAAGGCATGGCTACACAACAAGCATAGACATACCACGGTTCAGAACTAGGATTTTTGAAAGGTTAGCTAGGGCCAACTGGTCCAACAAAAAGGCATGGACAAACTTGGTTTAGGTTTTTGGCATGATCATTCTAAACCATCAAGACTGGACGCAGAAAACATAGGCCTTTAAGCAACCAAGGTTCAACTAAAGGCAACTCGGAAGGTCAAGAGGGCTTGGTCATGACTCTAACCGAAGGTTGACAAACCACTCATGCACTCACCGAGGACAAGGGTTGACTAACCAAGGCATCACTTAGATAACAGCACATCTACACACAGCCTTAACAAACATTTGGAACACGCAACCAATCAGCTTAAGCAATCAAAACTAATCACCAAGCTCACACCAGTCAAGCATCTATCTAAAGCGCACAAGTGAGCATAGACATGCAAAACATGGTAACAGATGTTATCATTCTTTTACTTCCTGTTTACTAGATTGGAGCACAACTCTATATCTAGGAGCAAACATACCAAGCAACTAGGGCACACTTGTCTGTTAACTATAACAGTCACAACCTTAAGTTAACTCACTTATCTAGCATATGAAGCTATCAATCAAGCAACAAGCTCATGCATAGACCACATTCCCAAAAGGGATAAACAGACACTAGGTAGCAACAACTAACAAGCAGCATGCAACACTTGCTTTTTGGGTACAAGCAAGTGTAATCAACAGTTTAAAACATTTTAAACATGTTAGAAAAGCTAAATTGCAGCCACTTCATTTAGTTGCAAGCATTTAATTCTAACAAGCATATAAGCTAATATAAATTAAGGCTAGATTAGAGAGCAATTACAAGGCATGGTGTACATAAAAACATAATTCTAGGCATAACCATGTATGAAAAACAGTTTTGTATACATCTTAAACATGTTAGACAGTTTGTGATTAAGCAAAATTAATTTTTCTTACATGCACTTATTAATTTACCTACTTTAACAAGGTGAGACATAGAGCTGTTTCAATCTACTCCTAGAGAATTCTAGGAAGATTATGGCAGCTCTCTAATGCATTTAGTAGGCTATTACTAGCATTTCAGCATGTTTGAGCAAGTAAAACAGCCTACACAATTCTTAGCAACCAACATGCCTACAACAACTTAAACAAGTTTATGTTATTTAAGGTTGCCAAGCAACAAATTTCATATTTTCCTTGCAGCAACATGATACTAGTGAGGTATGAAAATTGGTTTTTATAGACTTTTAATTCATATAACTCTAGTTCTCATGTTTGCAAGAAAATAAGCCTGAAACATAATTTCGTTATTATAGCATGAAAAGCAACTAAACAACATGTTTTAGTACATTTCCTTGCTGAAGCATGTTAAAGCTAACAAAACTAGAATTACATGTTTTAGGAAGCACTTAGCATACCCAAAGAAAACTGTATACTAACAGTCTCAAACAACGAGTTCTATGGTTTCTTTAGGTGGAGCATTTCAAACAAAACTAACCCGATTGGTTTCACCCAAAAGGGAGTTTCCTAACTCAAAACATGGAACTACAAACTTAGCATAGCTTTGCCACACAAGCAGGATACACACAAGCCATTTAGTTACTACAAGGCCTTTCAACATAGGGGAAAATTTTAACGCCTTTCAACATAGGGGAAAATTTTAACAGTTAGAAGCTTGTTGTCTAACCACTCTTCTAACATACAGGAAGTAGATCAAGACAACACACCATCATGATGAGAAAGACAACACACAATCATGATGAGCTAGCAGGGTTATCTAAACAACATCATACATGCATTTACTTCTAGTCTAAACAAGCAATCACTTATCTAGACGACATGGAAACACTCATATAAAACCTTGCTCACTACCAACATTATGAACAAGACCATATTACATCTAATCCAGGCAACATATAACACCAGACAGAAGATTTATTTCCAACTTTTACAAGCAAGCTAGCACATCCTATTGAAGCACTAGTTCCTAACAACTTTACCATTACAGGAACAAGGGTAGGGAAGCATTTGATGCACAAACAACTATCAAGTTTTATTATTACATTAGTCACACTTGACAACAAGTTGTTTATTATTAGAACAAAGGTGAGAGAAGCATGTTCATGAGCAATGCACAAGAAGATGTATGCTCGTCCTATACGTCCTCACGAATTGCCAACCCAAGGCGACAATCACGTTCTAGGTCGGTGGCATAACACGCACTCTCGATATAACTAGTCGTCAACTATGCTTACGCATTCGAAGTTAGCGTACCTGCAGAAAATCTCATTTCAGCCCAGCCCACAGTATGAATATCATGCATTGCTGAAAGTAAATCTAATACTAACTTAGGCGCACACCCAGTATACACGTAAGTAGTATATGCACCCATCATAAAAGTATTACTCCCACAATTAAACACCTTCACCCGCATTCGTGTGCTTACGAGTACAGGTTCCAGTACCAAACTAGCTCTTCCCTAGACCAACGGTTATTTGGTCATGCTCTCACAACTCACACTTACCTTGGCGTAGAGGCAATTGATCCATACATTACTATTCCAAAGAATAGCACCCATACAATTTCACCCTTGCCGTATGGACGACAGAAAACAACAGAAATTAAACATGATGCACGACCCCCAAGTTAGTACTTAAATAGCCACCTAAAAGTCCTAGTTGGGCATAACTGGAGGTTGCCGCTAGCACATAGTTTACAAATTAGGTTTTGACAAACTTGCCTACTAGCTAAAGCTTTTTAGATAAAATAGGCTTTGCAAAACCAAAACTTTGTTTTAAAACCATGCACATGACAGTATTATGCTTAACCTTGCTCCGATGCCAGCTGTAACAGAACCGACCAATTTATAAGAGCACAAGTGCGAAAACCTCCGCCGAAGCAGCTGAATTAGCACACTTGAGCCCATATAAACCCGGTAGTCCGGAATCTCGAAGGATTTCAAACATTTCAACATTCCAACCAAGATCGCATGGTCAAGCAAATACAAATCATGTCCACGGAGCTTTGCAGCGGAAATAATATTACAATAGAGTTCACAAATAATGATACAAGTTGAGTTCCATTTAATTTAGAAGAACAACATAGCTTTGAAATGAATATCATAACATAGGTTGAAATACTTTGCTAGCTTGAGTGACATCCTCCAACAACAGCATAAGAGAAGAAGTATGGAACTGCCGAGCCCATCGGCACTGGCCATCACCTTTCGGCAGACCTAACCTTCACCTGCAACGAGGTGGGACAAACCCTGAGTACTCGAATGTACTCAGCTAGACTTACCCGTCAAAAACCAGAAATAAAGTGACACCAAGGAGTATGCAAGGCTATACCTGGGGTCGGCTATACTTACCTTTTTCATAAAGCATTTTCATTATTAAATAATCATCATTAGAGTATTAGCAGTCAATTTTATGTAATTAAACCTGATTACTAGATTTGCACCTGATCTAGAGCAATCACTTGGCTAATTACTCAAGCAAGAGTGACTATTTCATCAATAGCCTTTCAGATTCAGTACCATAACCATCTTTAGTTCCATAAGTTACTACGGTAACACATGCTCAGTCAAGTTACTCACTAACCAGGAGCGATGGCGATTATAATCGATTCCTACCAGCTGGGGATAAAAATGTTGCACACTCGCCCGTCACACCCTGCCAGGTGGCCGTTGGCGACCACTTCAGGAGGTTCGAGAACACAACACGCGGGACGGTCATGGGCCCTTCTACACCGGGGGTTATCTCAATGCCAGGTCGCTCAAGCTATAACTGCCCACGGTCATGCCAGGTCGATCAGGCCCTGCCTGCCCTCGGACCATGCCAGGTCGATCAGAATAGTTGCCCACGGTACATCTGAGGCCCTGGGTGTTAGGCGTCAACATCTCCGTCACCGGCTCGAAAAACCTTACTCGGCTTCACGGGAGGTACCCGCACCTGCTCCGTTAAGTGATTGACGCGTTCAAAATGACTGAGGTGTGCCTTCGTCGGTTCCTGATCGACACAGACGGGAGACTACTAGCACACAGAACCCATGTCCTGCTGCTCCTACATCCCGCCCGGTCTCAAATTAATTATCACATGGTTATCTCCATGATAGCACCAGGCTAGTCATGATCAGTATCCACCTATATGCGGGAGACAGGAAATCACCCGACTTTACCGGTCTAAGCAGGGCTAAGCATATAATCGAGCCTAGACCTAACAGGGATATCAAGATAATAATTGCAGGTGGACAAGGATAAGTAAGTAATGCATCAACGGTATCAATTAACTCCTATAACTTAATGCAACAATCATTATATTGACTCGATTGCATTTATAAAAGATTGATAGGAGACTTAGAATGCTCCGGGGCTTGCCTGGGAAACAACACTTATTCTAGTGTTAGATGTCATCAACTTCAGGAACATCAACGCTCCAGGAACTTGTGGAGTTCACCAACACCTTCTTCGGGATGGCCACCCAACACCATCTTCGTGTTGAGTCTCATCATCACGTCCGTCACTTGACGTTCTTCCATCTAGCGAACCTAGATATGCGATGCACAATGCATATGTATGAATGCTCATGAAGTAATACATTGATCACATAGCACAAGTAACTACTAGCAAGCACTGAGCACAAGAACTAATAACAAGCATCCATCATAGTTTTATATAAGCAATCGGGATAACTTAGCTCACCTCTAAGCATATTGCACAAACAAGTAATAGAGCACAACACAAACTCTGAATGATAGGACAGCAGTGCACTCTTTTAATCATAACTCATGCTACAGACCTCCAAACAAAGTGCACTAAGACTTTCTGGAAAGCTAACAAGATTATCTACAACTTTGTTATTTACCACAAGAGCTAATTCAAAGGTTATCTAACTCAAAAACAGATAACAATGCAGCTCTGTCCAGCTGTTGGACAGCAGGACAGACAGAGCTTCAGAGAAGCATAACTCACAATATAAACATAACATGGGCATGCAATTAGACATTCTAGAAAGCTTACAAGATTATCTAAATCTTTCTTATTATTAGTTCAAGGTGAATCAATCATTAACAAGGTCAAACAACATGATTAGTGCAGCTCTGTCCACACTTGGACAGAACTAGCCACACATCAACAACAGTAACTTAAGACAACCATAAATAAAGATTTATAACACCTGGGAACTTACCCCTAGACTTTTTAGAAAGGTTATTAAGTTGTCTACAAATCATCTATAATCATCTTAAGATGATTCACAAGCTAACAAGGTCTAATTAACATAAATAGGTATCTCTGTCCAGACTTGGACAGATTTAGCCATCCATACTAAAACAGTCATAACTCAAGTTATATAACTCCAATGAACATGAGCTAAGATAATTTAGAAAGCTTATGAAAAGCACTACAACTCTTTCATAACCACCTAAGCATGAATCAAAAGTTAACTAGGTGAAACAATCCAAACATTCAGATCTGGACAGAATGTAGGAAAAACTTGACAGCAATCTTACAACAGCCATATCTCTTAAACTATTAAGCCTATGGCCATGCAATTTGGTGACAAGCTAGATTAAGATGTTATATACAACTTTGATATAGGACACTTTTACAGCAAACATCATTAATTTAGTGAAACCATGCACACCACAGAGACTGCACATGGATGATAATATTAACACTGTTTATCCTTTGCTTTGTATATGTATAGCCTAGGTATATGTTTAGGTGGTGTCATGCACACATGAATCATGGCTCCAACTTTCAGAGATGGATCCTAACATTAATATGTGAGCAAAGGTTGGAAAGTTACATGCATGCAAACAATAGTTTGCTAACTATGTGTTAAGCCAGTTTCTATTTCTAATTAACTAGGTGAGAGCAAGATAAATAGGAATCTTCATATTTTATATGAACACATGACAATATTAGACATACACTGGTTACTACAACATATTAGCAAAGCCAGGGAACCATCTCTTCCATTTTTACACACATGCAGTCCATTAGCATATTGACATATTAATCTAGACTGCAACAACAGCTGGTTACTTGGACCATAACTGAAGCTATACTCATCCAAAAGATATGAAACAAGATAATCTATAAAGCTTATAAAATTGCCTACCAATCATCTTTAAACATATCTACATGAATCTCAAGTTAACATGGTCAAATTAATGCATTTCTCAAATCTGGTCCAGAGATTTCAGAGAACACCTATTTCTGAAACTGAACTTTGCACAGCCATAACTCCTAATCCATTTTACCAAAAATCATGGAAATTTAACACAAGCTAGATATGTAAGTTATCTACAACTTTTATATTATACCCATCTACAGAAAACATGGTTTATATCACGAAAGCATTATCACAACAGGGACTGCTTCAGCAGCCATTCAGCATAGCTAGACATACACTCAACTGCTGAGTAATTAAATCATAACTAGAGCTACATAACTCCAACAAACATGCAACAAGACATTTTGGAAAGCTTATGAAATTATCTACCTTTCATCTTTAATCACCATAACATGATTCATAAATTACAAGGGTCAAACATACACCTTTACAGAATCTGCTCTAGGAATTTCAGAGAGCGACTATTTCTGAACCCAACTTTAAACAGCCGTAACTCCTAAACTACTAAGCCAAAAATCACGAAATTTTAACAGAAGCTAGATCATGCAATCCTATACAACTTTTGTATTGACCAAACCTACAGAAAATAAGATTTAATTTACGAAACTAACACCTCAACAGAACCTACTCCTGCAGCAATTTCAGAAAAGCAACACATCACTTTATCAACTATTGGATCAACATGAGAGCACACAAATAAATCATTTTGAACATTCTTAACCACCAAGAACATGAGTACACAATATATACAATCATTCACACACAACATTTATATACCATCTTCATAAAACAAAGACGAGAGACAGAGAGGGGGAAAATCGAGGGGGGTCGACCTTCGGAGAAGATGGAGTCGCTGGGGGCTAGGGTTTTGGGCTAGGAACACCGGGGCTCCCTGCTGGCCTGCTGCTGGTCGCCTACTTGCTGCTTGCCTGCTGGCGCCATGGCTAGGGTTTGGGCGCCAGGGCCGGAGGGGCTGCTGGTCGGCGCTGCTGGACCTGCTGCTCTGCTGCACGCCCTGCAGGGAAGAACCGGTGACCTGCTGCCCTGCCTGCTCCCTGCTCTGCTCGGCATGGGGAGAAGGAAGGAGGGAGAGAGGGCGCTGCCCTTTTGCGCTGCAGGGAGGAGGGGAGCAGAACACCAGGAAAGGGGCGCTGCTCACTGCCATGGCCATGGAGGGAGAAGGGAAGGAGAAGCAAGGAAGGGAAGCCATGGAGCTGTTGCTGCCTGGACGCCCTGCCCTACTGCTTTGCTGGATCGGCCATGGGAGCCAGAGAGAAAGAGAGATCGACCAGAGAGAGGGGGAGAAGAAGCCCGAGAGAGCAGAAAGGAGGCTGCTCGGTCTTTTTGTCGGAGGAGGAAGAGAGGGGCGCGCCCCTAGGGCGTCCCATCTGGTCGTCCACGGGAAAAAGTCCCGTGAAATTTTTCCCAAAAATTTCTTTCCCAAAATGGCAAGTTTCCGGAAACTTTCGGTCAAATTCCAAATTGCAAACACTGCTTAAACGGACTCCGATTTCGACGAAACCAATTTTGTTGTCGCCGTCTCGCCGAATACTCCGACTTTTGTTTAAGGCACTTGGTCAGATTCCCAATGGTTTGCCCGGTAACGATCGTCGACGGCAGCTTCGCGGTGACCGAAATTCCAATTTCGCAGTACAGACTTAACCAATTTCCGGAACCTGAAAACTGCACTGCACTCCATCTTGCGAGCTCGTTTTCACCATTTTCGGCACCGATCCAGGTCTCGGCCATAACACAAAATTTGTTCCTCTCGATCTGTACTACAACTTTGCTTTAGGGTGCGCTGACATGCGAACCTTTGGAGATACCATTCAATGTTGGTCAAAGCAGTCACCCGGTAGGATCCGAATTAGGGTTTCTCATCGGTCGGGACATTTTCTGGCCATTTGCTCAACTCAGAACTTTCATAACTTTTGGTCATGAGTTCATATATAGTGGATTGGGCATGATTGCAATACATGGTTGAACTCAAATGATTTTTCTTCATTGTCACATAATATACCATGTCTGTGCTGAACTGACAGCTTAACTGACGGCGAACACCTGGGGTGTTACAGCCCTCCCCCCTTAAAAGAATCTCGTCCCGAGATTCCGGACGAAAGACGTTTCAAGGGAAGAGAAGCATAGCACCCATCCTTAATCACAGGCTATGACAACTCAAGATACTGACTTCTCGGCAGGACAAAAACTGTTATGAACAGACCAACTTCCTGATCCTTCATGTCATTTTCCAATTACTAGCTCTTGTCAGAAGAATTTTCTTTACTGACTTCCATCGAGCATTGAGGTACACTCACAATACCACTGTCGGATTAAAAGGGAACCCAAACTGCATTATTACTTTGGCAGGAATCCAAGATAATATTACTGCCAATACTGGATCTTGGTCCGATTGAGACTATACAAACGACATCCTTCGATACTAGGAGGAACTGACTGACTGCAACCACTGTTTATACTACTGTGAACGTCTGATTAATCAGATACCAATCGATGGAAAGCTACATAAGGTTCCATGTGTGCAATTCTCTTTCTCTGATGATAACACTGTATTATCTGAATCTGATGAGAGAGCGGTGAAAGTGATAGCTGACTCCACCAATTCCACATTTTCACTGATCCTTGTACGGAAATTCTTGTTCCTTAAGCTGCGACAGTCAGTAAGGATAAGTTTGATGCAACCTCTTGGGTAGAAATACCAAGTTAGTGAATCTCTGTACTACCAAGCAGATCAGCATCATTTTTCTTCATAGTGTAGTTGCAACTCAGTGGAACTGATTTGTTGTACTACTTGGGTCAGAGAGTGACCTTCTTAAATTCACTCAGCAGTGCAGGAACACAATCTGATATCTGCCGGTTGACACTCAACTGCCATCAATCTACACTTTCAAGGGTTGATTTTTGATAGGACACCTTGACTGCTCAAGAATAAGAGACTAATTCTGAATGTCCATTCTAGATTGATCCAATATAACCTGGAATAACCCTTTCATAGTAGCCGAACGTATCACCAAGAAGTCCTTACTCCCAGTATAATCCTGACTTGAGTTACTAGGTTGACGTACTATCTTGTATTACCATTGAGATTTTTCCAAGATAGGGTTAGCTGGAACATGTCAGAGACTTGGATGTACAAGTGCTACAACAAAATCAGCTGGTTTACAGATTTCTGGCATAACATTATTCTGTGTGACATAGCCTTCATAGCTACCAAAGAGTCGTTCCTGAACTGAAGATTAGCTTTTCAATGACCGAAACTAATCAGTTGCCTCTCGACACCAAAAAGCTCCAAAATTTCAGCTTTTACTGCAAGCACTGTTGATGTCAATGCACATAGTCACCAACAAAGTCAGCAGAGAATCAGACACATCTGAGAAGATTGGGTTGACTACATGATCATCATGTCGATATATGTGTTAAGTTCAGACAGTAAACTTCTGGATCTCATATATCTAGTTCAATAACACACCATTTCCGTTACTCATCCTTCAGCTGATACTTGCCCACTTTTAAGAATTCTATGCCACTTTGTTCCACTGCGACCATATATGATGCTCACTCTTTGTTGTCGATCCAACAGAGTCCTTTGCCTACCACCTCTTACAGTCTGCTACTGCTTTCATCCTTGCCCGATTCTTGAACAGTCATCCTTCTTGCCATTTTCAGAAAGAAACATTGCCACATGCGAGCCGACATATGGATTTTTCTGAAGGAATATAGGAGATAGTAAGGAGGAAGCTTCATGAAAGATAACACATTGGCGTAGTTCTATAATAGATCTTGATTATAACCCACGGTACCAGCGCGTGCCGAGCAGCACAACCAAGTGTGTGCACCCACCGGAGGCTCTCGGTTTCGTCGCGGCACCATTAGTTCTTAACCAAGACACCATTATCGAATCCACAACCAGTGCGAAATCCCACATGACGCAGATAAATCTTGCATGGATAGGCATCACATGCAAGGCATAAGCTAGCAAAACAAGGATGATCACAAGGTTCAGAAATCAGCAAGGAGGTGATTTCAAGGACGGAACATGGCACTAGACAACAAGAATTCATCTGGTGCACATCAAGGTCATGACAAGATGAAAGATTTCATGATCTTGATTTGGCCAAGCAGCAACAAAAGAGCAACCGAGGGGTACATGGGTTTGGACATGGTCTCCACATCTGGGCAAGACAACTATGGTCAAAGGCTAAGGTTAACAGGAATTAAACTTGGCTGGTCAAACAAACAAAGGCCGTTACAAAAAAAAAAGGTACCAAACATCTATGGCTTTGGCAACACTTAAGACCAAACTTGGGTCTACAGGTTGGTTAAAGGCATGGCTACACAACAAGCATAGACATACCACGGTTCAGAACTAGGATTTTTGAAAGGTTAGCTAGGGCCAACTGGTCCAACAAAAAGGCATGGACAAACTTGGTTTAGGTTTTTGGCATGATCATTCTAAACCATCAAGACTGGACGCAGAAAACATAGGCCTTTAAGCAACCAAGGTTCAACTAAAGGCAACTCGGAAGGTCAAGAGGGCTTGGTCATGACTCTAACCGAAGGTTGACAAACCACTCATGCACTCACCGAGGACAAGGGTTGACTAACCAAGGCATCACTTAGATAACAGCACATCTACACACAGCCTTAACAAACATTTGGAACACGCAACCAATCAGCTTAAGCAATCAAAACTAATCACCAAGCTCACACCAGTCAAGCATCTATCTAAAGCGCACAAGTGAGCATAGACATGCAAAACATGGTAAACAGATGTTATCATTCTTTTACTTCCTGTTTACTAGATTGGAGCACAACTCTATATCTAGGAGCAAACATACCAAGCAACTAGGGCACACTTGTCTGTTAACTATAACAGTCACAACCTTAAGTTAACTCACTTATCTAGCATATGAAGCTATCAATCAAGCAACAAGCTCATGCATAGACCACATTCCCAAAAGGGATAAACAGACACTAGGTAGCAACAACTAACAAGCAGCATGCAACACTTGCTTTTTGGGTACAAGCAAGTGTAATCAACAGTTTAAAACATTTTAAACATGTTAGAAAAGCTAAATTGCAGCCACTTCATTTAGTTGCAAGCATTTAATTCTAACAAGCATATAAGCTAATATAAATTAAGGCTAGATTAGAGAGCAATTACAAGGCATGGTGTACATAAAAACATAATTCTAGGCATAACCATGTATGAAAAACAGTTTGTATACATCTTAAACATGTTAGACAGTTTGTGATTAAGCAAAATTAATTTTTCTTACATGCACTTATTAATTTACCTACTTTAACAAGGTGAGACATAGAGCTGTTTCAATCTACTCCTAGAGAATTCTAGGAAGATTATGGCAGCTCTCTAATGCATTTAGTAGGCTATTACTAGCATTTCAGCATGTTTGAGCAAGTAAAACAGCCTACACAATTCTTAGCAACCAACATGCCTACAACAACTTAAACAAGTTTATGTTATTTAAGGTTGCCAAGCAACAAATTTCATATTTTCCTTGCAGCAACATGATACTAGTGAGGTATGAAAATTGGTTTTATAGACTTTTAATTCATATAACTCTAGTTCTCATGTTTGCAAGAAAATAAGCCTGAAACATAATTTCGTTATTATAGCATGAAAAGCAACTAAACAACATGTTTTAGTACATTTCCTTGCTGAAGCATGTTAAAGCTAACAAAACTAGAATTACATGTTTTAGGAAGCACTTAGCATACCCAAAGAAAACTGTATACTAACAGTCTCAAACAACGAGTTCTATGGTTTCTTTAGGTGGAGCATTTCAAACAAAACTAACCCGATTGGTTTCACCCAAAAGGGAGTTTCCTAACTCAAAACATGGAACTACAAACTTAGCATAGCTTTGCCACACAAGCAGGATACACACAAGCCATTTAGTTACTACAAGGCCTTTCAACATAGGGGAAAATTTTAACGCCTTTCAACATAGGGGAAAATTTTAACAGTTAGAAGCTTGTTGTCTAACCACTCTTCTAACATACAGGAAGTAGATCAAGACAACACACCATCATGATGAGAAAGACAACACACAATCATGATGAGCTAGCAGGGTTATCTAAACAACATCATACATGCATTTACTTCTAGTCTAAACAAGCAATCACTTATCTAGACGACATGGAAACACTCATATAAAACCTTGCTCACTACCAACATTATGAACAAGACCATATTACATCTAATCCAGGCAACATATAACACCAGACAGAAGATTTATTTCCAACTTTTACAAGCAAGCTAGCACATCCTATTGAAGCACTAGTTCCTAACAACTTTACCATTACAGGAACAAGGGTAGGGAAGCATTTGATGCACAAACAACTATCAAGTTTTATTATTACATTAGTCACACTTGACAACAAGTTGTTTATTATTAGAACAAAGGTGAGAGAAGCATGTTCATGAGCAATGCACAAGAAGATGTATGCTCGTCCTATACGTCCTCACGAATTGCCAACCCAAGGCGACAATCACGTTCTAGGTCGGTGGCATAACACGCACTCTCGATATAACTAGTCGTCAACTATGCTTACGCATTCGAAGTTAGCGTACCTGCAGAAAATCTCATTTCAGCCCAGCCCACAGTATGAATATCATGCATTGCTGAAAGTAAATCTAATACTAACTTAGGCGCACACCCAGTATACACGTAAGTAGTATATGCACCCATCATAAAAGTATTACTCCCACAATTAAACACCTTCACCCGCATTCGTGTGCTTACGAGTACAGGTTCCAGTACCAAACTAGCTCTTCCCTAGACCAACGGTTATTTGGTCATGCTCTCACAACTCACACTTACCTTGGCGTAGAGGCAATTGATCCATACATTACTATTCCAAAGAATAGCACCCATACAATTTCACCCTTGCCGTATGGACGACAGAAAACAACAGAAATTAAACATGATGCACGACCCCCAAGTTAGTACTTAAATAGCCACCTAAAAGTCCTAGTTGGGCATAACTGGAGGTTGCCGCTAGCACATAGTTTACAAATTAGGTTTTGACAAACTTGCCTACTAGCTAAAGCTTTTTAGATAAAATAGGCTTTGCAAAACCAAAACTTTGTTTTAAAACCATGCACATGACAGTATTATGCTTAACCTTGCTCCGATGCCAGCTGTAACAGAACCGACCAATTTATAAGAGCACAAGTGCGAAAACCTCCGCCGAAGCAGCTGAATTAGCACACTTGAGCCCATATAAACCCGGTAGTCCGGAAATCTCGAAGGATTTCAAACATTTCAACATTCCAACCAAGATCGCATGGTCAAGCAAATACAAATCATGTCCACGGAGCTTTGCAGCGGAAATAATATTACAATAGAGTTCACAAATAATGATACAAGTTGAGTTCCATTTAATTTAGAAGAACAACATAGCTTTGAAATGAATATCATAACATAGGTTGAAATACTTTGCTAGCTTGAGTGACATCCTCCAACAACAGCATAAGAGAAGAAGTATGGAACTGCCGAGCCCATCGGCACTGGCCATCACCTTTCGGCAGACCTAACCTTCACCTGCAACGAGGTGGGACAAACCCTGAGTACTCGAATGTACTCAGCTAGACTTACCCGTCAAAAACCAGAAATAAAGTGACACCAAGGAGTATGCAAGGCTATACCTGGGGTCGGCTATACTTACCTTTTTGCATAAAAGCATTTTCATTATTAAATAATCATCATTAGAGTATTAGCAGTCAATTTTATGTAATTAACCTGATTACTAGATTTGCACCTGATCTAGAGCAATCACTTGGCTAATTACTCAAGCAAGAGTGACTATTTCATCAATAGCCTTTCAGATTCAGTACCATAACCATCTTTAGTTCCATAAGTTACTACGGTAACACATGCTCAGTCAAGTTACTCACTAACCAGGAGCGATGGCGATTATAATCGATTCCTACCAGCTGCGGATAAAATGTCGCACACTCGCCCGTCACACCCTGCCAGGTGGCCGTTGGCGACCACTTCAGGAGGTTCGAGAACACAACACGCGGGACGGTCATGGGCCCTTCTACACCGGGGGTTATCTCAATGCCAGGTCGCTCAAGCTATTAACTGCCCACGGTCATGCCAGGTCGATCAGGCCCTGCCTGCCCTCGGACCATGCCAGGTCGATCAGAATAGTTGCCCACGGTACATCTGAGGCCCTGGGTGTTAGGCGTCAACATCTCCGTCACCGGCTCGAAAAACCTTACTCGGCTTCACGGGAGGTACCCGCACCTGCTCCGTTAAGTGATTGACGCGTTCAAAATGACTGAGTTGTGCCTTCGTCGGTTCCTGATCGACACAGACGGGAGACTACTAGCACACAGAACCCATGTCCTGCTGCTCCTACATCCCGCCCGGTCTCAAATTAATTATCACATGGTTATCTCCATGATAGCACCAGGCTAGTCATGATCAGTATCCACCTATATGCGGGAGACAGGAAATCACCCGACTTTTACCGGTCTAAGCAGGGCTAAGCATATAATCGAGCCTAGACCTAACAGGGATATCAAGATAATAATTGCAGGTGGACAAGGATAAGTAAGTAATGCATCAACGGTATCAATTAACTCCTATAACTTAATGCAACAATCATTATATTGACTCGATTGCATTTATAAAAGATTGATAGGAGACTTAGAATGCTCCGGGGCTTGCCTGGGAAACAACACTTATTCTAGTGTTAGATGTCATCAACTTCAGGAACATCAACGCTCCAGGAACTTGTGGAGTTCGCCAACACCTTCTTCGGGATGGCCACCCAACACCATCTTCGTGTTGAGTCTCATCATCACGTCCGTCACTTGACGTTCTTCCATCTAGCGAACCTAGATATGCGATGCACAATGCATATGTATGAATGCTCATGAAGTAATACATTGATCACATAGCACAAGTAACTACTAGCAAGCACTGAGCACAAGAACTAATAACAAGCATCCATCATAGTTTTATATAAGCAATCGGGATAACTTAGCTCACCTCTAAGCATATTGCACAAACAAGTAATAGAGCACAACACAAACTCTGAATGATAGGACAGCAGTGCACTCTTTTAATCATAACTCATGCTACAGACCTCCAAACAAAGTGCACTAAGACTTTCTGGAAAGCTAACAAGATTATCTACAACTTTGTTATTTACCACAAGAGCTAATTCAAAGGTTATCTAACTCAAAAACAGATAACAATGCAGCTCTGTCCAGCTGTTGGACAGCAGGACAGACAGAGCTTCAGAGAAGCATAACTCACAATATAAACATAACATGGGCATGCAATTAGACATTCTAGAAAGCTTACAAGATTATCTAAATCTTTCTTATTATTAGTTCAAGGTGAATCAATCATTAACAAGGTCAAACAACATGATTAGTGCAGCTCTGTCCACACTTGGACAGAACTAGCCACACATCAACAACAGTAACTTAAGACAACCATAAATAAAGATTTATAACACCTGGGAACTTACCCCTAGACTTTTTAGAAAGGTTATTAAGTTGTCTACAAATCATCTATAATCATCTTAAGATGATTCACAAGCTAACAAGGTCTAATTAACATAAATAGGTATCTCTGTCCAGACTTGGACAGATTTAGCCATCCATACTAAAACAGTCATAACTCAAGTTATATAACTCCAATGAACATGAGCTAAGATAATTTAGAAAGCTTATGAAAAGCACTACAACTCTTTCATAACCACCTAAGCATGAATCAAAAGTTAACTAGGTGAAACAATCCAAACATTCAGATCTGGACAGAATGTAGGAAAAACTTGACAGCAATCTTACAACAGCCATATCTCTTAAACTATTAAGCCTATGGCCATGCAATTTGGTGACAAGCTAGATTAAGATGTTATATACAACTTTGATATAGGACACTTTTACAGCAAACATCATTAATTTAGTGAAACCATGCACACCACAGAGACTGCACATGGATGATAATATTAACACTGTTTATCCTTTGCTTTGTATATGTATAGCCTAGGTATATGTTTAGGTGGTGTCATGCACACATGAATCATGGCTCCAACTTTCAGAGATGGATCCTAACATTAATATGTGAGCAAAGGTTGGAAAGTTACATGCATGCAAACAATAGTTTGCTAACTATGTGTTAAGCCAGTTTCTATTTCTAATTAACTAGGTGAGAGCAAGATAAATAGGAATCTTCATATTTTATATGAACACATGACAATATTAGACATACACTGGTTACTACAACATATTAGCAAAGCCAGGGAACCATCTCTTCCATTTTTACACACATGCAGTCCATTAGCATATTGACATATTAATCTAGACTGCAACAACAGCTGGTTACTTGGACCATAACTGAAGCTATACTCATCCAAAAGATATGAAACAAGATAATCTATAAAGCTTATAAAATTGCCTACCAATCATCTTTAAACATATCTACATGAATCTCAAGTTAACATGGTCAAATTAATGCATTTCTCAAATCTGGTCCAGAGATTTCAGAGAACACCTATTTCTGAAACTGAACTTTGCACAGCCATAACTCCTAATCCATTTTACCAAAAATCATGGAAATTTAACACAAGCTAGATATGTAAGTTATCTACAACTTTTATATTATACCCATCTACAGAAAACATGGTTTATATCACGAAAGCATTATCACAACAGGGACTGCTTCAGCAGCCATTCAGCATAGCTAGACATACACTCAACTGCTGAGTAATTAAATCATAACTAGAGCTACATAACTCCAACAAACATGCAACAAGACATTTTGGAAAGCTTATGAAATTATCTACCTTTAATCTTTAATCACCATAACATGATTCATAAATTACAAGGGTCAAACATACACCTTTACAGAATCTGCTCTAGGAATTTCAGAGAGCGACTATTTCTGAACCCAACTTTAAACAGCCGTAACTCCTAAACTACTAAGCCAAAAATCACGAAATTTTAACAGAAGCTAGATCATGCAATCCTATACAACTTTTGTATTGACCAAACCTACAGAAAATAAGATTTAATTTACGAAACTAACACCTCAACAGAACCTACTCCTGCAGCAATTTCAGAAAAGCAACACATCACTTTATCAACTATTGGATCAACATGAGAGCACACAAATAAATCATTTTGAACATTCTTAACCACCAAGAACATGAGTACACAATATATACAATCATTCACACACAACATTTATATACCATCTTCATAAAACAAAGACGAGAGACAGAGAGGGGGAAAATCGAGGGGGGTCGACCTTCGGAGAAGATGGAGTCGCTGGGGGCTAGGGTTTGGGCTAGGAACACCGGGGCTCCCTGCTGGCCTGCTGCTGGTCGCCTACATGCTGCTTGCCTGCTGGCGCCATGGCTAGGGTTTGGGCGCCAGGGCCGGAGGGGCTGCTGGTCGGCGCTGCTGGACCTGCTGCTCTGCTGCACGCCCTGCAGGGAAGAACCGGTGACCTGCTGCCCTGCCTGCTCCCTGCTCTGCTCGGCATGGGGAGAAGGAAGGAGGGAGAGAGGGCGCTGCCCTTTTGCGCTGCAGGGAGGAGGGGAGCAGAACACCAGGAAAGGGGCGCTGCTCACTACCATGGCCATGGAGGGAGAAGGGAAGGAGAAGCAAGGAAGGGAAGCCATGGAGCTGTTGCTGCCTGGACGCCCTGCCCTACTGCTTTGCTGGATCGGCCATGGGAGCCAGAGAGAAAGAGAGATCGACCAGAGAGAGGGGGAGAAGAAGCCCGAGAGAGCAGAAAGGAGGCTGCTCGGTCTTTTTGTCGGAGGAGGAAGAGAGGGGCGCGCCCCTAGGGCGTCCCATCTGGTCGTCCACGGGAAAAAGTCCCGTGAAATTTTTCCCAAAAATTTCTTTCCCAAAATGGCAAGTTTCCGGAAACTTTCGGTCAAATTCCAAAATTGCAAACACTGCTTAAACGGACTCCGATTTCGACGAAACCAATTTTGTTGTCGCCGTCTCGCCGAATACTCCGACTTTTGTTTAAGGCACTTGGTCAGATTCCCAATGGTTTGCCCGGTAACGATCGTCGACGGCAGCTTCGCGGTGACCGAAATTCCAATTTCGCAGTACAGACTTAACCAATTTCCGGAACCTGAAAACTGCACTGCACTCCATCTTGCGAGCTCGTTTTCACCATTTTCGGCACCGATCCAGGTCTCGGCCATAACACAAAATTTGTTCCTCTCGATCTGTACTACAACTTTGCTTTAGGGTGCGCTGACATGCGAACCTTCGGAGATACCATTCAATGTTGGTCAAAGCAGTCACCCGGTAGGATCCGAATTAGGGTTTCTCATCGGTCGGGACATTTTCTGGCCATTTGCTCAACTCAGAACTTTCATAACTTTTGGTCATGAGTTCATATATAGTGGATTGGGCATGATTGCAATACATGGTTGAACTCAAATGATTTTTCTTCATTGTCACATAATATACCATGTCTGTGCTGAACTGACAGCTTAACTGACGGCGAACACCTGGGGTGTTACAGCAGGTACTCACCGAAAGCCTTAAGAACTGAATAGCCGATCGAATGCTTGCCGAATCCTTCTTTTCTCCGCTGGCTGGGCCGATCCGTCATATCCTTACATGTGCGAAAATCTGGTGTTAACACATGCCCCCTAATTTTGGGATAAATATTTTATTCCAAAATTCTTTCCCTTTCACACCGACGTGGAACCTCCAGAAGCATCCGCCTTCACACGCTATAATTACCGTGTCTGCCGATTCGCTTCCCGAAGCACTTGGGGTCCCTTAAACTCTCCCCTTTACTTCGCCTCGGCTCGTGCATTCCGGACTCCTCTGCTTCAGCCGACAAACCAGAAAACCCTCTTCTCCCTTGCTACTCTAAAAATCGGCCAGAAGATGTCTTCCCAAGCGAGCTGCCATAGCTTCGAGCTCGGTGCCTCCAGTTCTTCCAAGAGAAGGTCACTTCCCTCTTTTCTCCCTTCCAAAGAATCTGGCTTCATTTCATTGTTTTTGTTTTAGGAGGACTAGCGACGACCTCACCAAGGATTTGACCCAGAAAATAATTAATCTTCAGCTTGACTTGGAAAGGAAGGATCAGGATATTACCCAAATTTCCCAAGAGCCTGACACCGCCCGAAAAAGAGCCACCAGTAAGCGTTTTTCTTGCCATTTCTTTCTGTACTCTCTTTTTCTGCTTTTACTGATTTCTTCTTTTCTCAGCTTCGGCAGCTAAACTCCATGATCTCAAGACTGCCATCACTAAGCTCACCGTCACGGCCGATGTAACGAGTACAACACCCTTGAAACGGGTAAACGAAGTCAACCGCGCCTTCCCCATCATCTCCAGAGCCGGCATGGGGTACGGCGCGACACTCACCTTTTCCGCTGTGAAGGTTCATTCCGGCGCCGATTACCACAGATTCGATGTCTGTGAACAAGATTTAGAGGATAGAATAGAACGTTCTGCAGATGACATGAAGGTAGCTGGATCAGATGTGGCCGACACCTTCAATCATTTTCTCCTGATTAGACGTAGGATGGAGTGGATAAATTAACTCTCTGTAATCCTATTTCTCCTTTTGTAAATCAACCTACGACTATTCTTCCGTGACCACTGTGTATTCTACTTTTTCGCATTTTGACCACTGATTTCTGTCTTTCTGCTTACATTGTTAATTGGCAATACGAGCTTCCAAATAGCTTAGCCGAATCCCATTGGCCTCTTGATCCTGAAGCCACAAACTTCTCTAACCATCAAAAGATTCGGCCTGGCCCAACAACGGTCCATAAACTGTGCAAAACCTACCCCGACGCTTGGTCTCCACTGTGCAGGCTACGGTTCTATAAAGATGACCGCATATAAGCTGTGACTCCAATCAAACAACTCATCTTGCAAAACCTCCACTTTTCAACTTCTAGCTTAAGTCGGGGATAAAAACAATGGCAGGGAACGGTGATTACGGCAAGTATCCCACTGAAGGCGAAGCAGGAGGAAGCCGAACACGAACTCACCGGTGTTACAGGCAAGAAGCCAATTCTCTGCCCCCTTGTGATAGCTCACTCCTTAATTTGTCGTTTATCCTCTCTCCAGGGTGGACTCTTCTAGCCATGCCTGGGTTCCCTCTTCAGAAACGGTAGATCTAAAAAAAACTCTCTTCAAATTTTTCTCCAAACCATCAGATTTTGAGTTTAACAACTCACTTCAGCAGATCCATTTAGATGCTCCTCGGTACCGCGAGGAGAGAGACAAAGCTCAGAAAGAACTGGAGGACGTATGCAAGAAGCATGGTATTGAGGAGGCCGAGTGGGCAGAACAACGGAAGCATCTTTGCAGTATCATTACAGGTTAGCAGAATCTCGGCTCTCCCCTTCCTCCTGATTGAATCTGCTTTCGCTTATCATATCTTTGCTTCTTGTCAGCCTTGTCCACGGAGAATGACCGCTTGAAGGCAGCAGCAGACAGAGTCGCTCTTAATGTGAATGCCCGTGGGGATTCTGTTGAAGCTCGCCTTGACGCCGTGAATGACCGCATAGATCAGGCCGTCATCCAAGGTGTGCGCGCTGGGGTTTCTTTCGGGCTAGTAGCAATGAGTTCCTGGACCAAAGAAGATTACTCCTCCCTACTGGTTGGATACGCCTGCGACCCGGATGAGTTTGAAGATCTTGAAGTTTATGATAACCATGCCGCTACTATTGCTGAAATTGTTGCCCCGCAATCCATTGTAAACAAATTATTCCAAGGGTAGCTTGTACTTAGGATGGATCTATAAATGAAGTTTGCAGCGGATGAACTTGTCCTTCTCTGAATAATGCCCATCTGCATCTTTCAATTCTTCAGCGATTCTCCCCAATTGCACACGATTCCTCAGAAGAACGCTTGTCGAATGTGTGACGTCATCTTAGCCGACTTAATCTCACCTCCGACATGTCATGTCACTTGGCATCTTCACTTACTGCTTCTCACCTTTCTCTTCCCCAATAAACCTACCAACTTGAAAATGCCAGGGTTACCAGGGTCATAAATATCCTTGTACTAAAGGCGATATGCAAAAATATCGGCTATAGCTTAATTCCTTGGAATATTTTTTCTGCTAAAGGCGATGTTTTTCCACATCGGCTGTATACAAAGTATCTCTCGAGTTACATAACTCCCATGCGTTCGGCTTTAACAAGTAGTGCCGAAGCTTTAACTGATAAGTATACAAACCGAAAAGTCTTGTCACAGCCGAATACCCCTTTCTTAGGTTCGACATTTTCGGTCAAAACAGATTGCTAATTATCTTTCCTCTAAACTCAAAAAATAAGGGCCGATCCTACTATATGGCTACCGGCCGTCACGTACAACTCGAAATAATCCTCAAGCTGCGGATGTGCCTCCATATATCAAAAGCTTCTGCTGCACGTCACTTTGCATGAATCTTTTCTGAATTTCCATGAGCTCTGGTAATGAATAAATAATTGAAGTTCCCTTAAAGGTTTGCAGACTTTGAAGCATATCCGAGATCCTAACTTGCACACATTGATCCAACTTCGGCTTCATCATCAACACTTCATTCCTTGTCAGCCGATGCGAGACTTTGGCTCTAACTTTTCCCCATTACCATTAGTTATACTTAAAAATTACTCTGAGAGCCGATTGTCTGAATCGGCTGTTGGTCCTCGTTGAAGACATTCACAGGACCTGCTTCCCAGGCTCTTCCAGAGAAACACTCGACACCTTCATATTCCCAATAGATTGGTTCTGTATTAGCAACACTAACCGAGTCATCAGCATGAACGATCTCAATATCATCTCCAATCCACTGTATGAGGAACTGATGCATAGTTGATGGTACACAACAGTTTGCATGTATCCAATCTCTTCCTAACAGCAAACTGTATGCCCCCTTGCCATCAATGACGAAGAAGGTTGTGATCAAGGTTTTAGATCCAATCATTAACTCAACATGGACTGCTCCTCGGGTGTCAGAAGAATTTCCTGCAAAATCCCTCAATACCATGTCGGTCTTCAATAGATCTTCACTTGTCATGCCAAGCTTTCTGAAGGTGGTATATGGCATGATATTGATAGCAGCTCCTCCATCGATGAACATCTTGGTTAATGGCTTGCCATTGACATACCCTCTCATATATAACGGCTTCAAGTGCCGGTGTCTAATTCGGTTTATCAAATACTGCCTTTTCAGCCAAAACAAGATGAGCCAATAAGTCCTGAAATTCACTTTCATCGAAGTCTGAATACGTCTCATCCTGGACATATTGATTCTCCGCAGCTACAAACTCTGACGGGAGAAAGAACGCCATGCATGTATCAGCCGAACGATCACCCCCATTCGGCTTCTCTTTAGGACGCCAAACTCGTTTCGTCTTGGTGCCTGCCCGCTCTAATTCTCTGCTCCTCAAGCGTTGCACTCTCCTTTTCTAGCTCTTCCTTAAACCTGGCGGACACCATTGTCCTTTTTGCCAGACATACTCACGGTATTCTTCCTCTCCAGTATGAGCCCAGCTTCGACCGGCAAATCTTCCCTGCCGATTCCCGAAACCATTTATTTTTAAACGCCGATCATCCTCAGGGAGTCGCGCCCCAAGCCTTTCATGGACAGAACGGCGGTTGACTCGAGATTGCCTGTAGTCGGAGTACTGACTACTGCATTCAGGGCAGTTGTTCTTAACAGGCAACTTTAAGCCTTCGTTCCAACAGTATTGGAAGAACGAGCATTCCCAATGAGACTGTCCTTGTTCCTCCATATCTTCTCGTTCTTGTCGGTACATCTCTTCCTCGTACACCTTCTGTTTCTTCAGGAACTCTTGCTCTTCATAAAACCTCTGCTTTTGATATCGTTCCTATTCGCGATGCCACTTGTTCAATAGAATACGTGTCGTGGCTCTGGGCCTAGAGGTTTCACCTGTCTCAATTCGGCTGTTCTGAAACCGAACCCTCTGTTGAAATTCCTTACTCGTAATCTGCCGATCGGGGTCAACAGCACCAGCTTCCTTCGCTCTATTAGAGGTTAAAACTTTCATTCTGTTCTTACCCCCAAAATTGGCTGCATTGATCATATTGACAGAGAAGGACACGGTATTCTGTCCGAAAGGACTGCCATCCACTTTCATTTTTCCATCAAACCTTAGGTGTCCGTCTTGGATGGCCTTCTGAATCCGCACTCTGAATACTCGGCAATCATTTATGGAGTGGGATTTGGTATTGTGGAAGCCACAATACTTCTTGTCTTTGACACCCTCAGGGAGCAGCATAGGATGACCTTCTGGCAACTTGATGCGTCCTTCCTTCAGCAGATACTCAAATAACTTATCTGACTTGGAGACATCAAAATCATAGGTACCCTTTTGCTGCCTCAGCCATCGCTGGTTGACTTGAGTTGGGTCTTTGGCCCAGATTATCTCAGCTGCAGCTACTTCATCTTCATCATCGTAGTCAACTGTGTCTTCCAAGAAAGCCTGATACATCTCGGCAGCTATGTCACCCTTCTGGAACTGGTTGCTCTTCCTGAATCCGTGAGCTTGGTTGCTCATCATTGCCAACCTTTGTGATAACTGCCCGAGGTCTTCAAATTCCATGCCGAATAGCTTTTCTTTGATATTCGGCAACATGCCAGCTATGGCTATCCCCGGCAATTGGTCATCCGGCAAATTCAGAGAATAGCAGAGAATTTTGGTCTCCCTGAATCGGCGGAGATACTCTTGCGGTGTCTCGCTGGGCCTCATCCTCAAGCTCATGAGATCGACCAACTTCTTCTCACTGGTTCCCGTAAAGAAGTATGAGTGGAATTTCTGTTCCAGCTCCGCCCACGTACTGATGGAATTCGCTGGCAGAGAGGCGAACCAAGAGAAGGCTGGTCCTGTCAACGACAACGGGAAGTATCGAATCCTCCAAGCTTCATCTGCCGATGCTTCACCGAGCTGCATCAGGTAACGGCTGATGTGCTCCCTTGTACTGGTATCATCTTGGCCCGAAAACTTAGTAAGGTCAGTAGGAGGCTTGACTCTCGGAGGAAGAGCCACCCGGTTGTACCATTCTGGGTAGGGAGACTTGTACGTGTACGTCTGATTCTTCAGTTTTAGGCCGAACTGATTCTGCATCATATCAGCCATCTTATGCATGATGAGGTCAACATTTGAATCAGGAGCTGCTTGTGTTTGCCCCCTAGCATGTAATCCTGCTGAACCCCTGTATCCGGGATTCGGAAAAGCGTCAATCGAGTTGTAGTCCACAAACTCCCGATACCCATCTCCAAACATACTCTTTTGAATCCTGTTCGCCACAGGAGATACTCTAGAAGCAGATGGTGGGACGTTCCCTGTTGTGCCGAACGTAAGCTGGCCATAAGTTTGGGGAGGTTGTTGTGTCTCCTGAGAAATCATCCCTCCTGTACTTGAGCTAGCTCCACTGTTCTCGGCAACTCTCTGTCGTTGAGGTACTTGGAACAACAATGGTCCCCGCATTGGACCAGCAGCCTCTTCAAAGTACTTATCTGCATTTGGACCGAAAGTATCGATCATGATAGCACGAAAACTGTTCAAGAAAGCCGACTGATGATTGGTCATGGCCCCTGATACGGTCTTATACATTATTTCAGTCATCTTCCGAATAGCTTCCTCTTCATCAGGGACATCAGGTTGGTGGTGAGGAACAACTTTCGGGAATGTCTGCTTCTGATAGACCTTGCCGCTTTTATTCTTGGAGAAGGTCTCCAAACACTTGCGCTGGAACTCATCACAAGCTCGCTGCACCAGATCTTTTGACTCTAGCGGCAAATCGTCCATGGTCACATCGACAGACTGATCTTCGCTGATTTCAGGCATCTCGAAATGAAGTGGTCCCACTGGGCGTGCCAAAAAGTGTGTTGACGCAAAACGTGACGCCTCGCGTCAAAGGCACACAGCAAGCCGAACGAGGCTAGCTTCAATCGGGAGCCCGGGGTGTATCGAACCTGGAGACGTGCCAGTCGGTTTGACCTGAAAACCAACAAGGGATAAAGTGTGAGAATACCTTGGAACGTGCTGGATAAAATCCAGACAGTTCCATATGTACGGCTTTAGAAGCCAATCTCAACGGCACACAGCTATAGAAGCTGTTTGTCGAAACAGGTTTAAGATGTCATTCGGCAAATGTAAAGAGAAAGCATGTAGACATGTTGATTGCCGAATACATACGTGACAAAAGAATAAAAGAGGTAACTTGTAAGTACAAATCTATTCAGATAACATATGCATAGGCCAATCCAGCTAGTCTGCCGCACGTCCAGCCTTCATAAACCCGTCAGGTGTAAACTCAAGCAGAGCTAATCCACCACATGATACCACTTGCTATAAAATTTACACCACTCCTTATAATTAGATTAATCCACCGCATGATACGATCTAATTATAAGAAGCTAAAAGCACACATACACCTGAACAGATCTATACGTACTCATTACTCATGTAAGCTTAACCAGAATCGGCAAACTAGATGAACTGGGGTCCATGAAGAAGAAACATACAAACAAAGCATGATTAAACTAATCTAAAACTTGCACCTGCCGCACGACACCCACTCTATTGAAGCCTAAACATGATCGGTATGCATGAACCCGCAACATGTAACAATCTAGATTGAAAGTCGGTTCGGCCATCATGATCTTATAATTAGCAAGGCACAAGTCAATGTGCGCAACAAGACCGAATGAAGATCAATCTAGATTGGGCAAAAAGTGTTGTACGAATTAAATAAATAAAACATATAACACTTGATAACTTGATGAATCTATTAGATCTGCCAAATCTAACAGAGCCGATAACTATTTTTACTCATGACTCAATCCGCCGCACGATACAAGTCATAGGTAAAAACTTCCCGTCATAAGCTTAAATCCGCCGCACGATACTAAGCTTAACGTACGAGACTACTTGCATCATATCTAAATCCACCGCATGATACTAGACATGATAACAAGGTTGCCGGTACTTACGGAGGTCGACAGATCGATGATTCCTCTCGAAGAACTCGACGACAAGACTATAAGGACTCGAAGATGGCACGAGGCCGGTTGTATTGATGTGGTTGTGAACAGTTTTACAATGGTCGAGGGTTTATATTTATACCCTGGACGAGATACGAGTCCTAGACGATTATGATCTACAATGATAAAATATGGAAAGATACCAAAAATCTATCTCTAATCTTCTCGGCATCTTTTAGCGCCACATGCCTTCTTATGCAAGCCGGCTTTACCCGCATCATCTATCTCCCGAATGGGGTCTCTGCTTCACGAAATAGTCGACCGCGCAGGTACTCACCGAAAGCCTTAAGAACTGAATAGCCGATCGAATGCTTGCCGAATCCTTCTTTTCTCCGCTGGCTGGGACGATCCGTCATATCCTTACATGTGCGAAAATCTGGTGTTAACACCAGCGCGTGAGGCTTCCGTCCTTGGGGCGAACCGGGCGCCGGGAGGGGGACGATGGGGTAGAAATAGGCCATGTACTAGCGTTAACGGAAAAATTGGCCGAAAACGGAGGAGGCCGGCGCATCCGCGCGGGTTTGGCCACAGTCGCGGATAGCTAGCGGGGTGCCCAAGACGCCATATGCGTTTCCAGCGCGCGAGGCTTCCGTCCTTGGGGCAAACCGGGCGCCGGGAGGGGGAGGATGGGGTAGAAATAGGCCGTGTACTAGCGTTAAAGAAAAATCGGCCGAAAACGGAGGAGGCCGGCGCGTCCGCGCGGGTTTGGACATAGTCGCGGATAGCTAGCGGGGTGCCCAAGATGCCCCATGCGTTTCCAGCGCGCGAGGCTTCCATCCTTAGGGCGAACCGGGCGCCGGGAGGGGGACGATGGGGTAGAAATAGGCCGTGTACTAGCGTTAACGGAAAAATCGGCCGAAAACAGAGGAGGCCGGTGCGTCCGCGCGGGTTTGGCCACAGTCGCGGATAGCTAGCGGGGTGCCCAAGATGCCCCATGCGTTTCCAGCGCGCGAGGCTTCCGTCCTTGGGGTGAACCGGGCGCCGGGAGGGGGACGATGGGGTAGAAATAGGCCGAGTACTAGCGTTATCGGAAAAATCGGCCGAAAACGGAGGAGGCCGGCGCGTCCACGCGGGTTTGGCCACAGCCGCGGATAGCTAGCGGGCTGCCCAAGACGCCCCATGCATTTCCAGCGCGTGAGGCTTCCGTCCTTGGGGCGAACCGGGCGCCGGGAGGGGGACGATGGGGTAGAAATAGGCCGTGTACTAGCGGTAACGGAAAAATCGGCCGAAAATGGAGGAGGCCGGCGCGTCCGCGCGGGTTTGGCCACAGTCGCGGATAGCTAGCGGGGTGCCCAAGACGCCCCATGCGTTTCCAGCGCGCGAGGCTTCCGTCCTTGGGGCGAACCGGGCGCCGGGAGGGGGACGATGGGGTAGAAATAGGCCGTGTACTAGCGTTAACGGAAAAATCGGCCGAAAACGGAGGAGGCCGGTGCGTCCGCGCGGGTTTGGCCACAGTCGCGGATAGCTCGCGGGGTGCCCAAGACGCCCCATGCATTTCCAGCGCGCAAGGCTTCCGTCCTTGGGGCGAACCGAGCGCCGGGAGGGGGACGATGGGGTAGAAATAGGCCGAGTACTAGCGTTATCGGAAAAATCGGCCGAAAACGGAGGAGGCCGGCGCGTCCACGCGGGTTTGGCCACAGCCGCGGATAGCTAGCGGGCTGCCCAAGACGCCCCATGCATTTCCAGCGCGCGAGGCTTCCGTCCTTGGGCGAACCGGGCGCCGGGAGGGGGACGATGGGGTAGAAATAGGCCGTGTACTAGCGGTAACGGAAAAATCGGCCGAAAACAGAGGAGGCCGGCGCGTCCGCGCGGGTTTGGCCACAGTCGCGGATAGCTAGCGGGGTGCCCAAGACGCCCCATGCATTTCCAGCGCGCAAGGCTTCCGTCCTTGGGGCGAACCGAGCGCCGGGAGGGGGACGATGGGGTAGAAATAGGCCGTGTACTAGCGTTAACGGAAAAATCGGCCGAAAACAGAGGAGGCCGGCGCATCCGCGCGGGTTTGGCCACAGTCGCGGATAGCTAGCGGGGTGCCCAAGACGCCCCATGCGTTTCCAGCGCGCGAGGCTTCCGTCCTTGGGGCGAACCGGGCGCCGGGAGGGGGACAATGGGGTAGAAATAGGCCGTGTACTAGCGTTAACGGAAAAATCGACCAAAAACGGAGGAGGCCGGCGCATCCGTGCGGGTTTGGCCACAGTCGCGGATAGCTAGCGGGGTGCCCAAGACGCCCCATGCATTTCCAGCGTGCGAGGCTTCCGTCCTTGGGGCGAACCGAGCGCCGGGAGGGGGACGATGGGGTAGAAATAGGCCGTGTACTAGCGTTAACGGAAAAATCGGCCGAAAACGGTGGAGGCCGGTGCGTCCACGCGGGTTTGGCCACAGTCGCGGATAGCTAGCGGGGTGCCCAAGACGCCCCAAGCGTTTCCAGCGCGCGAGGCTTCCGTCCTTGGGGTGAACCGGGCGCCGGGAGGGGGACGATGGGGTAGAAATAGGCCGAGTACTAGCGTTATCGGCAAAATCGGCCGAAAACGGAGGAGGCCGGCGCGTCCACGCGGGTTTGGCCACAGCCGCGGATAGCTAGCGGGCTGCCCAAGACGCCCCATGCATTTCCAGCGCGCGAGGCTTCCGTCCTTGGGGCGAACCGGGCGCCGGGAGGGGGACGATGGGGTAGAAATAGGCCGTGTACTAGCGGTAACGGAAAAATCGGCCGAAAACGGAGGAGGCCGGCGCGTCCGCGCGGGTTTGGCCACAGTCGCGGATAGCTAGCGGGGTGCCCAAGATGCCCCATGCATTTCCAGCGCGCGAGGCTTCCGTCCTTGGGGCGAACCGGCGCCGGGAGGGGGACGATGGGGTAGAAATAGGCCGTGTACTAGCGTTAACGGAAAAATCGGCCGAAAACGGAGGAGGCCGGTGCGTCCGCGCGGGTTTGGCCACAGTCGCGGATAGCTAGCGGGGTGCCCAAGACGCCCCATGCGTTTCCAGCGCGCGAGGCTTCCGTCCTTGGGGTGAACCGGGCGCCGGGAGGGGGACGATGGGGTAGAAATAGGCCGAGTACTAGCGTTATCGGAAAAATCGGCCGAAAACGGAGGAGGCCGGCGCGTCCACGCGGGTTTGGCCACAGCCGCGGATAGCTAGCGGGGTGCCCAAGACGCCCCATGCATTTCCAGCGCGCGAGGCTTCCGTCCTTGGGGCGAACCGGGCGCCGGGAGGGGGACGATGGGGTAGAAATAGGCCGTGTACTAGCGTTAACGGAAAAATCGGCCGAAAACGGAGGAGGCCGGCGCGTCCGCGCGGGTTTGGCCACAGTCGCGGATAGCTAGCGGGGTGCCCAAGACGCCCCATGCGTTTCCAGCGCGCGAGGCTTCCGTCCTTGGGGCGAACCGGGCGCCGGGAGGGGGACGATGGGGTAGAAATAGGCCGTGTACTAGCGTTAACGGAAAAATCGGCCGAAAACGGAGGAGGCCGGCGCGTCCGCGCGGGTTTGGCCACAGTCGCGGATAGCTAGCGGGGTGCCCAAGACGCCCCATGCGTTTCCAGCGCGCGAGGCTTCCGTCCTTGGGGCGAACCGGGCGCCGGGAGGGGGACGATGGGGTAGAAATAGGCCGTGTACTAGCGTTAACGGAAAAATCGGCCGAAAACGGAGGAGGCCGGCGCGTCCGCGCGGGTTTGGCCACAGTCGCGGATAGCTAGCGGGGTGCCCAAGACGCCCCATGCGTTTCCAGCGCGCGAGGCTTCCGTCCTTGGGGCGAACCGGGCGCCGGGAGGGGGACGATGGGGTAGAAATAGGCCGTGTACTAGCGTTAACGGAAAAATCGGCCGAAAACGGAGGAGGCCGGCGCGTCCGCGCGGGTTTGGCCACAGTCGCGGATAGCTAGCGGGGTGCCCAAGACGCCCCATGCGTTTCCAGCGCGCGAGGCTTCCGTCCTTGGGGCGAACCGGGCGCCGGGAGGGGGACGATGGGGTAGAAATAGGCCGTGTACTAGCGTTAACGGAAAAATCGGCCGAAAACGGAGGAGGCCGGCGCGTCCGCGCGGGTTTGGCCACAGTCGCGGATAGCTAGCGGGGTGCCCAAGACGCCCCATGCGTTTCCAGCGCGCGAGGCTTCCGTCCTTGGGGCGAACCGGGCGCCGGGAGGGGGACGATGGGGTAGAAATAGGCCGTGTACTAGCGTTATCGGAAAAATCGGCCGAAAACGGAGGAGGCCGGCGCGTCCACGCGGGTTTGGCCACAGTCCGCGGATAGCTAGCGGGGTGCCCAAGACGCCCCATGCATTTCCAGCGCGCGAGGCTTCCGTCCTTGGGGCGAACCGGGCGCCGGGAGGGGGACGATGGGGTAGAAATAGGCCGTGTACTAGCGGTAACGGAAAAATCGGCCGAAAACGGAGGAGGCCGGCGCGTCCGCGCGGGTTTGGCCACAGTCGCGGATAGCTAGCGGGGTGCCCAAGACGCCCCATGCGTTTCCAGCGCGCGAGGCTTCCGTCCTTGGGGCGAACCGAGGCGCCGGGAGGGGGACGATGGGGTAGAAATAGGCCGTGTACTAGCGTTAACGGAAAAATCGGCCGAAAACGGAGGAGGCCGGCGCGTCCGCGGGGTTTGGCCACAGTCGCGGATAGCTAGCGGGGTGCCCAAGACGCCCCATGCGTTTCCAGCGCGCGAGGCTTCCGTCCTTGGGGCGAACCGGGCGCCGGGAGGGGGACGATGGGGTAGAAATAGGCCGTGTACTAGCGTTAACGGAAAAATCGGCCGAAAACGGAGGAGGCCGGCGCGTCCGCGCGGGTTTGGCCACAGTCGCGGATAGCTAGCGGGGTGCCCAAGACGCCCCATGCGTTTCCAGCGCGCGAGGCTTCCGTCCTTGGGGCGAACCGGGCGCCGGGAGGGGGACGATGGGGTAGAAATAGGCCGTGTACTAGCGTTAACGGAAAAATCGGCCGAAAACGGAGGAGGCCGGCGCGTCCGCGCGGGTTTGGCCACAGTCGCGGATAGCTAGCGGGGTGCCCAAGACGCCCCATGCGTTTCCAGCGCGCGAGGCTTCCGTCCTTGGGGCGAACCGGGCGCCGGGAGGGGGACGATGGGGTAGAAATAGGCCGTGTACTAGCGTTAACGGAAAAATCGGCCGAAAACGGAGGAGGCCGGCGCGTCCGCGCGGGTTTGGCCACAGTCGCGGATAGCTAGCGGGGTGCCCAAGACGCCCCATGCAGTTTCCAGCGCGCGAGGCTTCCGTCCTTGGGGCGAACCGGGCGCCGGGAGGGGGACGATGGGGTAGAAATAGGCCGTGTACTAGCGTTAACGGAAAAATCGGCCGAAAACGGAGGAGGCCGGCGCGTCCGCGCGGGTTTGGCCACAGTCGCGGATAGCTAGCGGGGTGCCCAAGACGCCCCATGCGTTTCCAGCGCGCGAGGCTTCCGTCCTTGGGGCGAACCGGGCGCCGGGAGGGGGACGATGGGGTAGAAATAGGCCGTGTACTAGCGTTAACGGAAAAATCGGCCGAAAACGGAGGAGGCCGGCGCGTCCGCGCGGGTTTGGCCACAGTCGCGGATAGCTAGCGGGGTGCCCAAGACGCCCCATGCGTTTCCAGCGCGCGAGGCTTCCGTCCTTGGGGCGAACCGGGCGCCGGGAGGGGGACGATGGGGTAGAAATAGGCCGTGTACTAGCGTTAACGGAAAAATCGGCCGAAAACGGAGGAGGCCGGCGCGTCCGCGCGGGTTTGGCCACAGTCGCGGATAGCTAGCGGGGTGCCCAAGACGCCCCATGCGTTTCCAGCGCGCGAGGCTTCCGTCCTTGGGGCGAACCGGGCGCCGGGAGGGGGACGATGGGGTAGAAATAGGCCGTGTACTAGCGTTAACGGAAAAATCGGCCGAAAACGGAGGAGGCCGGCGCGTCCGCGCGGGTTTGGCCACAGTCGCGGATAGCTAGCGGGGTGCCCAAGACGCCCCATGCGTTTCCAGCGCGCGAGGCTTCCGTCCTTGGGGCGAACCGGGCGCCGGGAGGGGGACGATGGGGTAGAAATAGGCCGTGTACTAGCGTTAACGGAAAAATCGGCCGAAAACGGAGGAGGCCGGCGCGTCCGCGCGGGTTTGGCCACAGTCGCGGATAGCTAGCGGGGTGCCCAAGACGCCCCATGCGTTTCCAGCGCGCGAGGCTTCCGTCCTTGGGGCGAACCGGGCGCCGGGAGGGGGACGATGGGGTAGAAATAGGCCGTGTACTAGTGTTACGGAAAAATCGGCCGAAAACGGAGGAGGCCGGCGCGTCCGTGCGGGTTTGGCCACAGTCGCGGATAGCTAGCGGGGTGCCCAAGACGCCCCATGCGTTTCCAGCGCGCGAGGCTTCCGTCCTTGGGGCGAACCGGGCGCCGGGAGGGGGACGATGGGGTAGAAATAGGCCGTGTACTAGCGTTAACGGAAAAATCGGCCGAAAACGGAGGAGGCCGGCGCGTCCGCGCGGGTTTGGCCACAGTCGCGGATAGCTAGCGGGGTGCCCAAGACGCCCCATGCGTTTCCAGCGCGCGAGGCTTCCGTCCTTGGGGCGAACCGGGCGCCGGGAGGGGGACGATGGGGTAGAAATAGGCCGTGTACTAGCGTTAACGGAAAAATCGGCCGAAAACGGAGGAGGCCGGCGCGTCCGCGCGGGTTTGGCCACAGTCGCGGATAGCTAGCGGGGTGCCCAAGACGCCCCATGCGTTTCCAGCGCGCGAGGCTTCCGTCCTTGGGGCGAACCGGGCGCCGGGAGGGGGACGATGGGGTAGAAATAGGCCGTGTACTAGCGTTAACGGAAAAATCGGCCGAAAAACGGAGGAGGCCGGCGCGTCCGCGCGGGTTTGGCCACAGTCGCGGATAGCTAGCGGGGTGCCCAAGACGCCCCATGCGTTTCCAGCGCGCGAGGCTTCCGTCCTTGGGGCGAACCGGGCGCCGGGAGGGGGACGATGGGGTAGAAATAGGCCGTGTACTAGCGTTAACGGAAAAATCGGCCGAAAACGGAGGAGGCCGGCGCGTCCGCGCGGGTTTGGCCACAGTCGCGGATAGCTAGCGGGGTGCCCAAGACGCCCCATGCGTTTCCAGCGCGCGAGGCTTCCGTCCTTGGGGCGAACCGGGCGCCGGGAGGGGGACGATGGGGTAGAAATAGGCCGTGTACTAGCGTTAACGGAAAAATCGGCCGAAAACGGAGGAGGCCGGCGCGTCCGCGCGGGTTTGGCCACAGTCGCGGATAGCTAGCGGGGTGCCCAAGACGCCCCATGCGTTTCCAGCGCGCGAGGCTTCCGTCCTTGGGGCGAACCGGGCGCCGGGAGGGGGACGATGGGGTAGAAATAGGCCGTGTACTAGCGTTAACGGAAAAATCGGCCGAAAACGGAGGAGGCCGGCGCGTCCGCGCGGGTTTGGCCACAGTCGCGGATAGCTAGCGGGGTGCCCAAGACGCCCCATGCGTTTCCAGCGCGCGAGGCTTCCGTCCTTGGGGCGAACCGGGCGCCGGGAGGGGGACGATGGGGTAGAAATAGGCCGTGTACTAGCGTTAACGGAAAAATCGGCCGAAAACGGAGGAGGCCGGCGCGTCCGCGCGGGTTTGGCCACAGTCGCGGATAGCTAGCGGGGTGCCCAAGACGCCCCATGCGTTTCCAGCGCGCGAGGCTTCCGTCCTTGGGGCGAACCGGGCGCCGGGAGGGGGACGATGGGGTAGAAATAGGCCGTGTACTAGCGTTAACGGAAAAATCGGCCGAAAACGGAGGAGGCCGGCGCGTCCGCGCGGGTTTGGCCACAGTCGCGGATAGCTAGCGGGGTGCCCAAGACGCCCCATGCGTTTCCAGCGCGCGAGGCTTCCGTCCTTGGGGCGAACCGGGCGCCGGGAGGGGGACGATGGGGTAGAAATAGGCCGTGTACTAGCGTTAACGGAAAAATCGGCCGAAAACGGAGGAGGCCGGCGCGTCCGCGCGGGTTTGGCCACAGTCGCGGATAGCTAGCGGGGTGCCCAAGACGCCCCATGCGTTTCCAGCGCGCGAGGCTTCCGTCCTTGGGGCGAACCGGGCGCCGGGAGGGGGACGATGGGGTAGAAATAGGCCGTGTACTAGCGTTAACGGAAAAATCGGCCGAAAACGGAGGAGGCCGGCGCGTCCGCGCGGGTTTGGCCACAGTCGCGGATAGCTAGCGGGGTGCCCAAGACGCCCCATGCGTTTCCAGCGCGCGAGGCTTCCGTCCTTGGGGCGAACCGGGCGCCGGGAGGGGGACGATGGGGTAGAAATAGGCCGTGTACTAGCGTTAACGGAAAAATCGGCCGAAAACGGAGGAGGCCGGCGCGTCCGCGCGGGTTTGGCCACAGTCGCGGATAGCTAGCGGGGTGCCCAAGACGCCCCATGCGTTTCCAGCGCGCGAGGCTTCCGTCCTTGGGGCGAACCGGGCGCCGGGAGGGGGACGATGGGGTAGAAATAGGCCGTGTACTAGCGTTAACGGAAAAATCGGCCGAAAACGGAGGAGGCCGGCGCGTCCGCGCGGGTTTGGCCACAGTCGCGGATAGCTAGCGGGGTGCCCAAGACGCCCCATGCGTTTCCAGCGCGCGAGGCTTCCGTCCTTGGGGCGAACCGGGCGCCGGGAGGGGGACGATGGGGTAGAAATAGGCCGTGTACTAGCGTTAACGGAAAAATCGGCCGAAAACGGAGGAGGCCGGCGCGTCCGCGCGGGTTTGGCCACAGTCGCGGATAGCTAGCGGGGTGCCCAAGACGCCCCATGCGTTTCCAGCGCGCGAGGCTTCCGTCCTTGGGGCGAACCGGGCGCCGGGAGGGGGACGATGGGGTAGAAATAGGCCGTGTACTAGCGTTAACGGAAAAATCGGCCGAAAACGGAGGAGGCCGGCGCGTCCGCGCGGGTTTGGCCACAGTCGCGGATAGCTAGCGGGGTGCCCAAGACGCCCCATGCGTTTCCAGCGCGCGAGGCTTCCGTCCTTGGGGCGAACCGGGCGCCGGGAGGGGGACGATGGGGTAGAAATAGGCCGTGTACTAGCGTTAACGGAAAAATCGGCCGAAAACGGAGGAGGCCGGCGCGTCCGCGCGGGTTTGGCCACAGTCGCGGATAGCTAGCGGGGTGCCCAAGACGCCCCATGCGTTTCCAGCGCGCGAGGCTTCCGTCCTTGGGGCGAACCGGGCGCCGGGAGGGGGACGATGGGGTAGAAATAGGCCGTGTACTAGCGTTAACGGAAAAATCGGCCGAAAACGGAGGAGGCCGGCGCGTCCGCGCGGGTTTGGCCACAGTCGCGGATAGCTAGCGGGGTGCCCAAGACGCCCCATGCGTTTCCAGCGCGCGAGGCTTCCGTCCTTGGGGCGAACCGGGCGCCGGGAGGGGGACGATGGGGTAGAAATAGGCCGTGTACTAGCGTTAACGGAAAAATCGGCCGAAAACGGAGGAGGCCGGCGCGTCCGCGCGGGTTTGGCCACAGTCGCGGATAGCTAGCGGGGTGCCCAAGACGCCCCATGCGTTTCCAGCGCGCGAGGCTTCCGTCCTTGGGGCGAACCGGGCGCCGGGAGGGGGACGATGGGGTAGAAATAGGCCGTGTACTAGCGTTAACGGAAAAATCGGCCGAAAACGGAGGAGGCCGGCGCGTCCGCGCGGGTTTGGCCACAGTCGCGGATAGCTAGCGGGGTGCCCAAGACGCCCCATGCGTTTCCAGCGCGCGAGGCTTCCGTCCTTGGGGCGAACCGGGCGCCGGGAGGGGGACGATGGGGTAGAAATAGGCCGTGTACTAGCGTTAACGGAAAAATCGGCCGAAAACGGAGGAGGCCGGCGCGTCCGCGCGGGTTTGGCCACAGTCGCGGATAGCTAGCGGGGTGCCCAAGACGCCCCATGCGTTTCCAGCGCGCGAGGCTTCCGTCCTTGGGGCGAACCGGGCGCCGGGAGGGGGACGATGGGGTAGAAATAGGCCGTGTACTAGCGTTAACGGAAAAATCGGCCGAAAACGGAGGAGGCCGGCGCGTCCGCGCGGGTTTGGCCACAGTCGCGGATAGCTAGCGGGGTGCCCAAGACGCCCCATGCGTTTCCAGCGCGCGAGGCTTCCGTCCTTGGGGCGAACCGGGCGCCGGGAGGGGGACGATGGGGTAGAAATAGGCCGTGTACTAGCGTTAACGGAAAAATCGGCCGAAAACGGAGGAGGCCGGCGCGTCCGCGCGGGTTTGGCCACAGTCGCGGATAGCTAGCGGGGTGCCCAAGACGCCCCATGCGTTTCCAGCGCGCGAGGCTTCCGTCCTTGGGGCGAACCGGGCGCCGGGAGGGGGACGATGGGGTAGAAATAGGCCGTGTACTAGCGTTAACGGAAAAATCGGCCGAAAACGGAGGAGGCCGGCGCGTCCGCGCGGGTTTGGCCACAGTCGCGGATAGCTAGCGGGGTGCCCAAGACGCCCCATGCGTTTCCAGCGCGCGAGGCTTCCGTCCTTGGGGCGAACCGGGCGCCGGGAGGGGGACGATGGGGTAGAAATAGGCCGTGTACTAGCGTTAACGGAAAAATCGGCCGAAAACGGAGGAGGCCGGCGCGTCCGCGCGGGTTTGGCCACAGTCGCGGATAGCTAGCGGGGTGCCCAAGACGCCCCATGCGTTTCCAGCGCGCGAGGCTTCCGTCCTTGGGGCGAACCGGGCGCCGGGAGGGGGACGATGGGGTAGAAATAGGCCGTGTACTAGCGTTAACGGAAAAATCGGCCGAAAACGGAGGAGGCCGGCGCGTCCGCGCGGGTTTGGCCACAGTCGCGGATAGCTAGCGGGGTGCCCAAGACGCCCCATGCGTTTCCAGCGCGCGAGGCTTCCGTCCTTGGGGCGAACCGGGCGCCGGGAGGGGGACGATGGGGTAGAAATAGGCCGTGTACTAGCGTTAACGGAAAAATCGGCCGAAAACGGAGGAGGCCGGCGCGTCCGCGCGGGTTTGGCCACAGTCGCGGATAGCTAGCGGGGTGCCCAAGACGCCCCATGCGTTTCCAGCGCGCGAGGCTTCCGTCCTTGGGGCGAACCGGGCGCCGGGAGGGGGACGATGGGGTAGAAATAGGCCGTGTACTAGCGTTAACGGAAAAATCGGCCGAAAACGGAGGAGGCCGGCGCGTCCGCGCGGGTTTGGCCACAGTCGCGGATAGCTAGCGGGGTGCCCAAGACGCCCCATGCGTTTCCAGCGCGCGAGGCTTCCGTCCTTGGGGCGAACCGGGCGCCGGGAGGGGGACGATGGGGTAGAAATAGGCCGTGTACTAGCGTTAACGGAAAAATCGGCCGAAAACGGAGGAGGCCGGCGCGTCCGCGCGGGTTTGGCCACAGTCGCGGATAGCTAGCGGGGTGCCCAAGACGCCCCATGCGTTTCCAGCGCGCGAGGCTTCCGTCCTTGGGGCGAACCGGGCGCCGGGAGGGGGACGATGGGGTAGAAATAGGCCGTGTACTAGCGTTAACGGAAAAATCGGCCGAAAACGGAGGAGGCCGGCGCGTCCGCGCGGGTTTGGCCACAGTCGCGGATAGCTAGCGGGGTGCCCAAGACGCCCCATGCGTTTCCAGCGCGCGAGGCTTCCGTCCTTGGGGCGAACCGGGCGCCGGGAGGGGGACGATGGGGTAGAAATAGGCCGTGTACTAGCGTTAACGGAAAAATCGGCCGAAAACGGAGGAGGCCGGCGCGTCCGCGCGGGTTTGGCCACAGTCGCGGATAGCTAGCGGGGTGCCCAAGACGCCCCATGCGTTTCCAGCGCGCGAGGCTTCCGTCCTTGGGGCGAACCGGGCGCCGGGAGGGGGACGATGGGGTAGAAATAGGCCGTGTACTAGCGTTAACGGAAAAATCGGCCGAAAACGGAGGAGGCCGGCGCGTCCGCGCGGGTTTGGCCACAGTCGCGGATAGCTAGCGGGGTGCCCAAGACGCCCCATGCGTTTCCAGCGCGCGAGGCTTCCGTCCTTGGGGCGAACCGGGCGCCGGGAGGGGGACGATGGGGTAGAAATAGGCCGTGTACTAGCGTTAACGGAAAAATCGGCCGAAAACGGAGGAGGCCGGCGCGTCCGCGCGGGTTTGGCCACAGTCGCGGATAGCTAGCGGGGTGCCCAAGACGCCCCATGCGTTTCCAGCGCGCGAGGCTTCCGTCCTTGGGGCGAACCGGGCGCCGGGAGGGGGACGATGGGGTAGAAATAGGCCGTGTACTAGCGTTAACGGAAAAATCGGCCGAAAACGGAGGAGGCCGGCGCGTCCGCGCGGGTTTGGCCACAGTCGCGGATAGCTAGCGGGGTGCCCAAGACGCCCCATGCGTTTCCAGCGCGCGAGGCTTCCGTCCTTGGGGCGAACCGGGCGCCGGGAGGGGGACGATGGGGTAGAAATAGGCCGTGTACTAGCGTTAACGGAAAAATCGGCCGAAAACGGAGGAGGCCGGCGCGTCCGCGCGGGTTTGGCCACAGTCGCGGATAGCTAGCGGGGTGCCCAAGACGCCCCATGCGTTTCCAGCGCGCGAGGCTTCCGTCCTTGGGGCGAACCGGGCGCCGGGAGGGGGACGATGGGGTAGAAATAGGCCGTGTACTAGCGTTAACGGAAAAATCGGCCGAAAACGGAGGAGGCCGGCGCGTCCGCGCGGGTTTGGCCACAGTCGCGGATAGCTAGCGGGGTGCCCAAGACGCCCCATGCGTTTCCAGCGCGCGAGGCTTCCGTCCTTGGGGCGAACCGGGCGCCGGGAGGGGGACGATGGGGTAGAAATAGGCCGTGTACTAGCGTTAACGGAAAAATCGGCCGAAAACGGAGGAGGCCGGCGCGTCCGCGCGGGTTTGGCCACAGTCGCGGATAGCTAGCGGGGTGCCCAAGACGCCCCATGCGTTTCCAGCGCGCGAGGCTTCCGTCCTTGGGGCGAACCGGGCGCCGGGAGGGGGACGATGGGGTAGAAATAGGCCGTGTACTAGCGTTAACGGAAAAATCGGCCGAAAACGGAGGAGGCCGGCGCGTCCGCGCGGGTTTGGCCACAGTCGCGGATAGCTAGCGGGGTGCCCAAGACGCCCCATGCGTTTCCAGCGCGCGAGGCTTCCGTCCTTGGGGCGAACCGGGCGCCGGGAGGGGGACGATGGGGTAGAAATAGGCCGTGTACTAGCGTTAACGGAAAAATCGGCCGAAAACGGAGGAGGCCGGCGCGTCCGCGCGGGTTTGGCCACAGTCGCGGATAGCTAGCGGGGTGCCCAAGACGCCCCATGCGTTTCCAGCGCGCGAGGCTTCCGTCCTTGGGGCGAACCGGGCGCCGGGAGGGGGACGATGGGGTAGAAATAGGCCGTGTACTAGCGTTAACGGAAAAATCGGCCGAAAACGGAGGAGGCCGGCGCGTCCGCGCGGGTTTGGCCACAGTCGCGGATAGCTAGCGGGGTGCCCAAGACGCCCCATGCGTTTCCAGCGCGCGAGGCTTCCGTCCTTGGGGCGAACCGGGCGCCGGGAGGGGGACGATGGGGTAGAAATAGGCCGTGTACTAGCGTTAACGGAAAAATCGGCCGAAAACGGAGGAGGCCGGCGCGTCCGCGCGGGTTTGGCCACAGTCGCGGATAGCTAGCGGGGTGCCCAAGACGCCCCATGCGTTTCCAGCGCGCGAGGCTTCCGTCCTTGGGGCGAACCGGGCGCCGGGAGGGGGACGATGGGGTAGAAATAGGCCGTGTACTAGCGTTAACGGAAAAATCGGCCGAAAACGGAGGAGGCCGGCGCGTCCGCGCGGGTTTGGCCACAGTCGCGGATAGCTAGCGGGGTGCCCAAGACGCCCCATGCGTTTCCAGCGCGCGAGGCTTCCGTCCTTGGGGCGAACCGGGCGCCGGGAGGGGGACGATGGGGTAGAAATAGGCCGTGTACTAGCGTTAACGGAAAAATCGGCCGAAAACGGAGGAGGCCGGCGCGTCCGCGCGGGTTTGGCCACAGTCGCGGATAGCTAGCGGGGTGCCCAAGACGCCCCATGCGTTTCCAGCGCGCGAGGCTTCCGTCCTTGGGGCGAACCGGGCGCCGGGAGGGGGACGATGGGGTAGAAATAGGCCGTGTACTAGCGTTAACGGAAAAATCGGCCGAAAACGGAGGAGGCCGGCGCGTCCGCGCGGGTTTGGCCACAGTCGCGGATAGCTAGCGGGGTGCCCAAGACGCCCCATGCGTTTCCAGCGCGCGAGGCTTCCGTCCTTGGGGCGAACCGGGCGCCGGGAGGGGGACGATGGGGTAGAAATAGGCCGTGTACTAGCGTTAACGGAAAAATCGGCCGAAAACGGAGGAGGCCGGCGCGTCCGCGCGGGTTTGGCCACAGTCGCGGATAGCTAGCGGGGTGCCCAAGACGCCCCATGCGTTTCCAGCGCGCGAGGCTTCCGTCCTTGGGGCGAACCGGGCGCCGGGAGGGGGACGATGGGGTAGAAATAGGCCGTGTACTAGCGTTAACGGAAAAATCGGCCGAAAACGGAGGAGGCCGGCGCGTCCGCGCGGGTTTGGCCACAGTCGCGGATAGCTAGCGGGGTGCCCAAGACGCCCCATGCGTTTCCAGCGCGCGAGGCTTCCGTCCTTGGGGCGAACCGGGCGCCGGGAGGGGGACGATGGGGTAGAAATAGGCCGTGTACTAGCGTTAACGGAAAAATCGGCCGAAAACGGAGGAGGCCGGCGCGTCCGCGCGGGTTTGGCCACAGTCGCGGATAGCTAGCGGGGTGCCCAAGACGCCCCATGCGTTTCCAGCGCGCGAGGCTTCCGTCCTTGGGGCGAACCGGGCGCCGGGAGGGGGACGATGGGGTAGAAATAGGCCGTGTACTAGCGTTAACGGAAAAATCGGCCGAAAACGGAGGAGGCCGGCGCGTCCGCGCGGGTTTGGCCACAGTCGCGGATAGCTAGCGGGGTGCCCAAGACGCCCCATGCGTTTCCAGCGCGCGAGGCTTCCGTCCTTGGGGCGAACCGGGCGCCGGGAGGGGGACGATGGGGTAGAAATAGGCCGTGTACTAGCGTTAACGGAAAAATCGGCCGAAAACGGAGGAGGCCGGCGCGTCCGCGCGGGTTTGGCCACAGTCGCGGATAGCTAGCGGGGTGCCCAAGACGCCCCATGCGTTTCCAGCGCGCGAGGCTTCCGTCCTTGGGGCGAACCGGGCGCCGGGAGGGGGACGATGGGGTAGAAATAGGCCGTGTACTAGCGTTAACGGAAAAATCGGCCGAAAACGGAGGAGGCCGGCGCGTCCGCGCGGGTTTGGCCACAGTCGCGGATAGCTAGCGGGGTGCCCAAGACGCCCCATGCGTTTCCAGCGCGCGAGGCTTCCGTCCTTGGGGCGAACCGGGCGCCGGGAGGGGGACGATGGGGTAGAAATAGGCCGTGTACTAGCGTTAACGGAAAAATCGGCCGAAAACGGAGGAGGCCGGCGCGTCCGCGCGGGTTTGGCCACAGTCGCGGATAGCTAGCGGGGTGCCCAAGACGCCCCATGCGTTTCCAGCGCGCGAGGCTTCCGTCCTTGGGGCGAACCGGGCGCCGGGAGGGGGACGATGGGGTAGAAATAGGCCGTGTACTAGCGTTAACGGAAAAAATCGGCCGAAAACGGAGGAGGCCGGCGCGTCCGCGCGGGTTTGGCCACAGTCGCGGATAGCTAGCGGGGTGCCCAAGACGCCCCATGCGTTTCCAGCGCGCGAGGCTTCCGTCCTTGGGGCGAACCGGGCGCCGGGAGGGGGACGATGGGGTAGAAATAGGCCGTGTACTAGCGTTAACGGAAAAATCGGCCGAAAACGGAGGAGGCCGGCGCGTCCGCGCGGGTTTGGCCACAGTCGCGGATAGCTAGCGGGGTGCCCAAGACGCCCCATGCGTTTCCAGCGCGCGAGGCTTCCGTCCTTGGGGCGAACCGGGCGCCGGGAGGGGGACGATGGGGTAGAAATAGGCCGTGTACTAGCGTTAACGGAAAAATCGGCCGAAAACGGAGGAGGCCGGCGCGTCCGCGCGGGTTTGGCCACAGTCGCGGATAGCTAGCGGGGTGCCCAAGACGCCCCATGCGTTTCCAGCGCGCGAGGCTTCCGTCCTTGGGGCGAACCGGGCGCCGGGAGGGGGACGATGGGGTAGAAATAGGCCGTGTACTAGCGTTAACGGAAAAATCGGCCGAAAACGGAGGAGGCCGGCGCGTCCGCGCGGGTTTGGCCACAGTCGCGGATAGCTAGCGGGGTGCCCAAGACGCCCCATGCGTTTCCAGCGCGCGAGGCTTCCGTCCTTGGGGCGAACCGGGCGCCGGGAGGGGGACGATGGGGTAGAAATAGGCCGTGTACTAGCGTTAACGGAAAAATCGGCCGAAAACGGAGGAGGCCGGCGCGTCCGCGCGGGTTTGGCCACAGTCGCGGATAGCTAGCGGGGTGCCCAAGACGCCCCATGCGTTTCCAGCGCGCGAGGCTTCCGTCCTTGGGGCGAACCGGGCGCCGGGAGGGGGACGATGGGGTAGAAATAGGCCGTGTACTAGCGTTAACGGAAAAATCGGCCGAAAACGGAGGAGGCCGGCGCGTCCGCGCGGGTTTGGCCACAGTCGCGGATAGCTAGCGGGGTGCCCAAGACGCCCCATGCGTTTCCAGCGCGCGAGGCTTCCGTCCTTGGGGCGAACCGGGCGCCGGGAGGGGGACGATGGGGTAGAAATAGGCCGTGTACTAGCGTTAACGGAAAAATCGGCCGAAAACGGAGGAGGCCGGCGCGTCCGCGCGGGTTTGGCCACAGTCGCGGATAGCTAGCGGGGTGCCCAAGACGCCCCATGCGTTTCCAGCGCGCGAGGCTTCCGTCCTTGGGGCGAACCGGGCGCCGGGAGGGGGACGATGGGGTAGAAATAGGCCGTGTACTAGCGTTAACGGAAAAATCGGCCGAAAACGGAGGAGGCCGGCGCGTCCGCGCGGGTTTGGCCACAGTCGCGGATAGCTAGCGGGGTGCCCAAGACGCCCCATGCGTTTCCAGCGCGCGAGGCTTCCGTCCTTGGGGCGAACCGGGCGCCGGGAGGGGGACGATGGGGTAGAAATAGGCCGTGTACTAGCGTTAACGGAAAAATCGGCCGAAAACGGAGGAGGCCGGCGCGTCCGCGCGGGTTTGGCCACAGTCGCGGATAGCTAGCGGGGTGCCCAAGACGCCCCATGCGTTTCCAGCGCGCGAGGCTTCCGTCCTTGGGGCGAACCGGGCGCCGGGAGGGGGACGATGGGGTAGAAATAGGCCGTGTACTAGCGTTAACGGAAAAATCGGCCGAAAACGGAGGAGGCCGGCGCGTCCGCGCGGGTTTGGCCACAGTCGCGGATAGCTAGCGGGGTGCCCAAGACGCCCCATGCGTTTCCAGCGCGCGAGGCTTCCGTCCTTGGGGCGAACCGGGCGCCGGGAGGGGGACGATGGGGTAGAAATAGGCCGTGTACTAGCGTTAACGGAAAAATCGGCCGAAAACGGAGGAGGCCGGCGCGTCCGCGCGGGTTTGGCCACAGTCGCGGATAGCTAGCGGGGTGCCCAAGACGCCCCATGCGTTTCCAGCGCGCGAGGCTTCCGTCCTTGGGGCGAACCGGGCGCCGGGAGGGGGACGATGGGGTAGAAATAGGCCGTGTACTAGCGTTAACGGAAAAATCGGCCGAAAACGGAGGAGGCCGGCGCGTCCGCGCGGGTTTGGCCACAGTCGCGGATAGCTAGCGGGGTGCCCAAGACGCCCCATGCGTTTCCAGCGCGCGAGGCTTCCGTCCTTGGGGCGAACCGGGCGCCGGGAGGGGGACGATGGGGTAGAAATAGGCCGTGTACTAGCGTTAACGGAAAAATCGGCCGAAAACGGAGGAGGCCGGCGCGTCCGCGCGGGTTTGGCCACAGTCGCGGATAGCTAGCGGGGTGCCCAAGACGCCCATGCGTTTCCAGCGCGCGAGGCTTCCGTCCTTGGGGCGAACCGGGCGCCGGGAGGGGGACGATGGGGTAGAAATAGGCCGTGTACTAGCGTTAACGGAAAAATCGGCCGAAAACGGAGGAGGCCGGCGCGTCCGCGCGGGTTTGGCCACAGTCGCGGATAGCTAGCGGGTGCCCAAGACGCCCCATGCGTTTCCAGCGCGCGAGGCTTCCGTCCTTGGGGCGAACCGGGCGCCGGGAGGGGGACGATGGGGTAGAAATAGGCCGTGTACTAGCGTTAACGGAAAAATCGGCCGAAAACGGAGGAGGCCGGCGCGTCCGCGCGGGTTTGGCCACAGTCGCGGATAGCTAGCGGGTTGCCCAAGACGCCCCATGCGTTTCCAGGCGCGAGGCTTTCCGTCCTTGGGGCGAACCGGGCGCCGGGAGGGGACGATGGGGTAGAAAAGGCGTGTACTAGCGTTAACGAAAAATCGGCCGAAAACGGAGGAGGCCGGCGGTCCGCGCGGGTTTGGCCACCGTCGCGGATAGCTAGCGAGGGCCCAAGACGCCCCATGCGTTTCCAGCGCGAGAGGCTTCAGTCCTTGGGGAGAAACCAGGGCGACGGGAGGGGGACGATGGGGTAGAAATAGGGCCGTGTATAGAGTTAAGGAAAAATCGGCCTTGAAAACGGAGGAGGCCGGGCGTCCGCGGGGTTTGGCCACAGTCGCGGAATGAGCTTAGCGGGGTGCCCAAGACGCCCCATTGGTTTCCAGCGCGCGAGGCTTCCGTCCTTGGGGCTGAACCACGGACCGCGGCGCCGGTCACCAGCACCGACATCCCGGCCCCATCGGTGGAACCTGGGGGCCGCCTGGGCGCGGCGGACGCGCGGATCTGCCGCTCCCAGTGCAGGCCACCCGAGGAGGCGGTGAAGTACTTGGAGGAGGAGGCCCGTGAAGGCGCCGGCGAGGGAGGATAGGTGACGCGGCGGATGGAGAGGTCGAGGCATGCGTCCCACTCGGCGTCCAGGTCGTACCACGGCGGACCCCCGACTTGGGAGGAGGGGAGGGGGCGGGCCGGCGGAGACAGCGGGGCGGCGGCGTGGGTGGTTGTTGCTCGCGCTCTGGACGGGGATTCGATTTTGCGGAAGAAAAACCGATGAGGAAAATTTTGGAACCGGACACCCAGGCTGCTGCTACCGGTGATGGAGGAAGAGGGGATACTGTTGGGGAGATGTTGCGCCGGTCTTGCCTCGCGCGACCGCGCGGCCGGCGGAGAACGCGGCGGGTGAAATCGCTGCTCCCCACGGATGGCGCCAATGTTGGAGATGCGGTCTCCGAACAGATGTAAAGATTAGGGTTCAGATGGATTGAGAGAGAGAACCCCCCTTCCTCTTGCTTCCATTGCCCTCTATTATACTGGTTACATATGTTGGGCCTCTTCGGGGGAGTTGGCCCATATACCATATGGGCTCTCCCCAACAGCTTGGGGCGTCATGGGCACCCCGCTAGCTATCCGCGACTGTGGCCAAACCCGCGCGGACGCGCCGGCCTCCTCCGTTTTCGGCCGATTTTTCCCTTAACGCTAGTACACGGCCTATTTCTACCCCATCGTCCCCCTCCCGGCGCCCGGTTCGCCCCAAGGACGGAAGCCTCGCGCGCTGGAAATGCATGGGGCATCTTGGGCACCCCGCTAGCTATCCGCGATTGTGGTCAAACCCGCGCGGATGCGCCGGCCTCCTCCGTTTTCGGCCGATTTTTCCGTTAACGCTAGTACACGACCTATTTCTACCCCATCGTCCCCCTCCCGGCGCCCGGTTCGCCCCAAGGATTGAAGCCTCGCGCGCTGGAAACGCATGGGGCGTCTTGGGCACCCCGCTAGCTATCTGCGACTGTGGCCAAACCCGTGCGGACGTGCCGGCCTCCTCCGTTTTTGGCCGATTTTTCCGTTAACGCTAGTACACGGCCTATTTCTACCCCATCGTCCCCCTCCCGGGCGCCCGTTTCGCCCCAAGGACGGAAGCCTCGCGCGCTGGAAACGCATGGGGCGTCTTGGGCACCCCGCTAGCTGTCCGCGACTGTGGCCAAACCCGCGCGGACGCGCCGGCCTCCTCCGTTTTCGGTCGATTTTTCCGTTAACGCTAGTACACGGCCTATTTCTACCCATCGTTCCCCTCCCGGCGCCCGATTTGCCCCAAGGACGGAAGCCTCGCGCGCTGGAAACGCATGGGGCGTCATGGGGCACCCCGCTAGCTATCCGCGACTGTGGCCAAACCCGCGCGGACGCGCCGGCCTCCTCCGTTTTCGGCCGATTTTTCCGTTAACCCTAGTACACGGCCTATTTCTACCCCATCGTCCCCCTCCCGGCGCCCGGTTCGCCCCAAGGACGGAAGCCTCGCGCGCTGGAAACGCATGGGGCATCTTGGGCACCCCGCTAGCTGTCCGCGGCTGTGGCCAAACCCGCGCGGAGGCGCCGGCCTCCTCCGTTTTCGGTTGATTTTTCCGTTAACGCTAGTACACGGCCTATTTCTACCCCATCGTCCCCCTCCCGGCGCCCGGTTCGCCCCAAGGATGGAAGCCTCGCGCGCTGGAAACGCATGGGGCGTCTTGGGCACCCCGCTAGCTATCGGCGACTGTGGCCAAACCCGTGCGGACGTGCCGGCCTCCTCCGTTTTTGGCCGATTTTCCGGTAACGCTAGTACACGGCCTATTTCTACCCCATCGTCCCCCTCCCGGCGCCCGGTTCGCCCCAAGGACGGAAGCCTCGCGCGCTGGAAACGCATGGGGCGTCTTGGGCACCCCGCTAGCTATCGGCGACTGTGGCCAAACCCGCGTGGACGCGTCGGCCTCCTCCGTTTTCAGCCGATTTTTCCGTTAACGCTAGTACACAGCCTATTTCTACCCCATCGTCCCCCTCCCGGCGCCCGGTTCGCCCCAAGGACGGAAGCCTCGCGCGCTGGAAACGCATGGGGCGTCTTGGGCACCCCGCTAGCTATCCGCGACTGTGGCCAAACACGTGCGGACGCGCCGGCCTCCTCCGTTTTCGGCCGATTTTTCCGTTAATGCTAGTACATGGCCTATTTCTACGCCATCGTCCCCCTCCCGGCGCCCGGTTCACCCCAAGGACGGAAGCCTCGCGCGCTGGAAACGCATGGGGCGTCTTGGGCACCCCGCTAGCTATCCGCGACTGTGGCCAAACCCGCCCGGACGCGTCGGCCTCCTCCGTTTTCGACCGATTTTTCCGTTAACGCTAGTACACGGCCTATTTCTACCCCATCGTCCCCCTCCCGACGCCAGGTTCGCCCCAAGGACGGAAGCCTCGCGCGCTGGAAACATATGGGGCGTCTTGGGCACCCCGCTAGCTATCCGCGACTGTGGCCAAACACGCGCGTACGCGCCGGCCTCCTTCGTTTTCGGCCGATTTTTCTGTTAACGCTAGTACACGGCCTATTTCTACCCCATCGTCCCCCTCCCGGCGCCCGGTTCGCCCCAAGGACGGAAGCCTCGCGCGCTGGAAACGCATGGGGCATCTTGGGCACCCCGCTAGCTATCCGCGACTGTGGCCAAACACGCGTGGACGCGCCGGCCTCCTCCGTTTTCGGCCGATTTTTCCGTTAACGCTAGTACATGGCCTATTTCTACCCCATCGTCCCCCTCCCGGCGCCCGGTTCGCCCCAAGGACGGAAGCCTCGCGCGCTGGAAACGCATGGGGCGTCTTGGGCACCCCGCTTGCTATCCGCGACTGTGGCCAAACCCGCGAGGACGCGCGGGCCTCCTCCGTTTTCGGCCGATTTTTCCGTTAATGCTAGTACACGACCTATTTCTACCCCATCGTCCCCCTCCCGGTGCCCGGTTCGCCCCAAGGAAAGAAGCCTCACGCGCTGGAAACGCATGGGGCGTCTTGGGCACCCCGCTAGCTATCCGCGACTGTGGCCAAACCCACGCGGATGTTCCGGCCTCCTCCGTTTTCGGCCGATTTTTTCGTTAACGCTAGTACACGGCCTATTTCTACCCCATCGTCCCCCTCCCGGCGCCCGGTTCGCCCCAAGGACGGAAGCCTCGCGCGCTGGAAACGCATGGGGCGTCTTGGGCACCCCGCTAGCTATCCGCGACTGTGGCCAAACCCGCGCGGACGCGCCGGCCTCCTCCGTTTTCGGTCGATTTTTCCGTTAACGCTAGTACACGGCCTATTTCTACCCCATCGTCCCCCTCCCGGCGCCCGGTTCGCCCCAAGGACGGAAGCCTCGCGCGCTGGAAACGCATGGGGCGTCATGGGCACCCCGCTAGCTATCCGCGACTGTGGCCAAACCCGCGCGGACGCGCCGGCCTCCTCCGTTTTCGGCCGATTTTTCCGTTAACCCTAGTACACGGCCTATTTCTACCCCATCGTCCCCCTCCCGGCGCCCGGTTCGCCCCAAGGACGGAAGCCTCGCGCGCTGGAAACGCATGGGGCATCTTGGGCACCCCGCTAGCTATCCGCGGCTGTGGCCAAACCCGCGCGGATGCGCCGGCCTCCTCCGTTTTCGGCTGATTTTTCCGTTAACGCTAGTACACGGCCTATTTCTACCCCATCGTCCCCTCCCGGCGCCCGGTTCGCCCCAAGGACGGAAGCCTCGCGCGCTGGAAACGCATGGGGCGTCATGGGCACCCTGCTAGCTATCCGCGACTGTGGCAAAACCCGCGCGGACGCGCCGGCCTCCTCCGTTTTCGGCCGATTTTTCCGTTAACGCTAGTACACGCCCTATTTCTACCCCATCGTCCCCCTCCCGGCGCCCGGTTTGCCCCAAGGACGGAAGCCTCGCGCGCTGGAAATGCATGGGGCATCTTGGGCACCCCGCTAGCTATCCGCGATTGTGGCCAAACCCGCGCGGATGCGCCGGCCTCCTCCGTTTTCGGCCGATTTTTCCGTTAACGCTAGTACACGACCTATTTCTACCCCATCGTCCCCCTCCCGGCGCCCGGTTCGCCCCAAGGATGGAAGCCTCGCACGCTGGAAACGCATGGGGCGTCTTGGGCACCCTGCTAGCTATCTGTGACTGTGGCCAAACCCGTGCGGACGTGCCGGCCTCCTCCGTTTTCGGCCGATTTTTCCGTTAACGCTAGTACACGGCCTATTTCTACCCCATCGTCCCCCTCCCGGCGCCTGGTTCGCCCCAAGGACGGAAGCCTCGCGCGCTGGAAACGCATGGGGCGTCTTGGGCACCCCGCTAGCTATCCGCGACTGTGGCCAAACCCGCGCGGATGCGCCGGCCTCCTCCGTTTTCGGCCGATTTTTCCGTTAACGCTAGTACACGGCCTATTTCTACCCCATCGTCCCCCTCCCGGCGCCCGGTTCGCCCCAAGGACGGAAGCCTCGCGCGCTGGAAATGCATGGGGCATCTTGGGCACCCCGGTAGCTATCTGCGACTATGGCCAAACCCGCGCGGACGTGCCGGCCTCCTCGTTTTTCGGCCGATTTTTCCGTTAACGCTAGTACACGGCCTATTTCTACCCCATCGTCCCCCTCCCGGCGCACGGTTCGCCCCAAGGACGGAAGCCTCGCGCGCTGGAAACGCATGGGGCGTCTTGGGCACCCCGCTAGCTATCCGCGACTGTGGCCAAACATGCGCGGACGCGTCGGCCTCCTCCGTTTTCGGCCGATTTTTCCGTTAACGCTAGTACACGGCCTATTTCTACCCATCGTCCCTCTCCCGGCGCTCCGTTCGCCCCAAGGACGGAAGCCTCGCGCGCTGGAAATGCATGGGGCGTCTTGGGCACCCCGCTAGCTATCCGCGACTGTGGCCAAACCCGCGCGGACGCGCCGGCCTCCTCCGTATTCGTTCGATTTTTCCGTTAACGCTAGTACACGACCTATTTCTACCCATCGTCATCCTCCCGGCGCCCGGTTCGCCCCAAGGACGGAAGCCTCACGCGCTGGAAACGCATGGGGCGTCTTGGGCACCCCTGCTAGCTATCCGCGACTGTGGCCAAACCCGTGCGGACGCGCCGGCCTCTTCTGTTTTCGGTCGATTTTTCCGTTAACGCTAGTACACGGCCTATTTCTACCGCATCGTCCCCCTCCCGGCGCCCGGTTCGCCCCAAGGACGGAAGCCTCGCGCGCTGGAAATGCATGGGGCGTCATGGGCACCCCGCTAGCTATCCGCGACTGTGGTCAAACCCGCGCGGACACGCCGGCCTCCTCCGTTTTCGGCCGATTTTTCCGTTAACGCTAGTACACGGCGTATTTCTACCCCATCGTCCCCCTCCCGGCGCCCGGTTCGCCCCAAGGACGGAAGCCTCGCGCGCTGGAAACGCATGGGGCGTCTTAGGCACCCCGCTAGCTATCCGCGACTGTGGCCAAACCCGCGCGGACGCGCCGGCCTCCTCCGTTTTCGGCCGATTTTTTCGTTAACGCTACAACACGGCCTATTTCTACCCCATCGTCCCCCTCCCGGCGCCCGGTTCGGCCCAAGGACGGAAGCCTCGCACGCTGGAAACGCATGGGGCATCTTGGGCACCCCGCTAGCTATCCGCGACTGTGGCCAAACCCGTGCGGACGTGCTGGCCTCCTCCGTTTTCGGCCGATTTTTCCGTTAACGCTAGTACACGGCCTATTTCTACCCCATCGTCCCCCTCCCGGCGCCCGGTTCGCCCCAAGGACGGAAGCCTTGCGCGCTGGAAATGCATGGGACTTCTTGGGCACCCCGCTAGCTGTCCACGACTGTGGCCAAACCCGCGCGGACGCGCCGGCCTCCTCCGTTTTTTGCCGATTTTTCCGTTAACGCTAGTACACGGCCTATTTCTACCCCATCGTCCCCCTCCCAGCGCCCGGTTCGCCCCAAGGACGGAAGCCTCGCGCGCTGGAAACGCATGGGGCATCTTGGGCACCCCGCTAGCTATCTGCGACTGTGGCCAAACCCACGCGGACGCGCCGGCCTCCTCCGTTTTCGGCCGATTTTTCCGTTAACGCTAGTACACGGCCTATTTCTACCCCATCGTCCCCCTCCCGGCGCCCGGTTGGCCCCAAGGACGGAAGCCTCGCGCGCTGGAAATGCATGGGGCGTCTTGGGCACCCCGCTAGCTATCCGCGACTGTGGCCAAACACGCGCGGACGCGCGGACCTCCTCCGTTTTCGGCCGATTTTTCCGTTAATGCTTGTACACGGCCTATTTCTACCCCATCGTCCCCCTCCCGGCGCCCGGTTCGCCCCAAGGACGGAAGCCTCGCGCGCTGGAAACGCATGGGACGTCTTGGGCACCCCGCTAGCTATCCGCGACTGTGGCCAAACCCGCCCGAACGCGCCGGCCTCCTCCGTTTTCGGCTGATTTTTCCGTTAACGCTAGTACACGGCATATTTCTACCCCATCGTCCCCCTCCCGGCGCCCGGTTCGCCCCAAGGACGGAAGCCTCGCGCGCTGGAAACGCATGGGGCGTCTTGGGCAGCACCCCGCTAGCTATGCGCGACTGTGGCCAAACCTGCGCGGACGCGTCGGCCTCCTCCGTTTTCGGCCGATTTTTCCGTTAACGCTAGTACACGACCTATTTCTACCCATCGTCATTCTCCCGGCGCCCGGTTCGCCCCAAGGACAGAAGCCTCGCGCGCTGGAAACGCATGAGGCATCTTGGGCACCCCGGTAGCTATCCGCGACTGTGGCCAAACCCGCGCGGACGCGCCGGCCTCCTCCGTTTTCGGTCGATTTTTCTGTTAACGCTAGTACACGGCCTATTTCTACCCCATCGTCCCCTCCCGGCGCCCGGTTCGCCCCAAGGACGGAAGCCTCGCGCGCTGGAAACGCATGGGGCGTCATGGGCACCCCGCTAGCTATCCGCGACTGTGGCCAAACCCGCGCGGACGCGCCGGCCTCCTCCGTTTTTGGCCCATTTTTCCGTTAACGCTAGTACACGGCCTATTTCTACCCCATCGTCCCCCTCCCGACGCCCGGTTCGCCCCAAGGACGGAAGCCTCGCGCGCTGGAAACGCATGGGGCGTCTTGGGCACCCCGCTAGCTATCCGCGACTGTGGCCAAACCCGCGTGGACGCGCCGGCCTCCTCCGTTTTCAGCCGATTTTTCCGTTAACTCTAGTACACGGCCTATTTCTACCCCATCGTCTCCCTCACGGCGCCCAGTTCGCCCCAAGGACGGAAGCCTCGCGCGCTGGAAACGCATGGGGCGTCTTGGGCACCCCGCTAGCTATCCGCGACTGTGGCCAAACCCGCGCGGACGTGTGACAGAACCGACCAATTTATAAGAGCACAAGTGCGAAAACCTCCACCGAAGCAGCTGAATTAGCACACTTGAGCCATATAAACCCGGTAGTCCGAAAATCTCAAAGGATTTCAAACATTTCAACATTCAGCCAAGATCGCATGGTCAAGCAAATACAAATCATGTCCACAGAGCTTTGCAGCGGAAATAAAATTACAATAGAGTTCACAAATAATAATACAAGTTGAAATACTTTGAAACAAGATAGCTTTGAAATGAATACCATAACATAAGTTAAAATACTTTGCTAGCTTTGAGTGACATCCTCCAACAACAGCATAAGAGAAGAAGTATGGAACTGCCGAGCCCACCGGCACTGGCCATCACCTTTTGGTAGACCTAAACTTCACCTGCAACAAGGTGGGATAAAACCCTAAGTACTCGAATGTACTCAGCTAGACTTACCCGTCGGAAACCAAAAATAAAGTGACACCAAGGAGTATGCAAGGCTGATAATTTAAGTGGAGCTGGCTGACTTTATTTGCAAAAGGAGCTTAAGAAAAAGAGTTCATCATTTACTTATATGAGCAGTCATCTTTTATTCTATTCCTTAAACCCTAGGTTTTGCACCTGCACTAGAGCACTCACTTGAATCTAGCAAACAAATACATAATACCATATCAGGTTTGCTTATCAATATTTTAGTTGAACCAACAAATGTCACATGGAGTTGTATCGTGGTGAAGCTCGCCATAGTTTCCCACTAACCGGGGGAGACGGCGACTCGAATCGAATTCCAAACTAGCTGGTGAAAGACCTTTAATACCAGCCCACACTTTCCCCGTCGGGTCCATGCATTGGGCAACCGCTCGATGCTTGTTCGTGGTGGTAATCATCGCGGTTCAAGCACGGACCGCCCAATTGGAACCTGGCGATGGCCTCCCGCGGCAGATCGCATTTCCATACTAGAGGACGTGACTCGGGTTGATTCCGGCCCGAACAGCTTCTAACCGGCTTCACGGTCGATGATTACAGCACCGACATATCCCTAAGTAAAAGGGCGCGTTCAAAAATGAACAAGGGCCAACATCGATACAAACCTACACGATCCAACGGACGGACTGCCCCAAGTTTCCAAACTTGTGCCTTGCCTTCCAGTTGACCGTATTTTATTACTACTCAGGTTCTTTTCCACGATAGCAAAATATAGCCAACCGTGATCCGGTAAATACCCACCAGGGTATTACGGAAACATCCTTAACTATTACTTTTATTAAGCAACTAAGCAATTCTACATTATAAATAAGGAACAGGATAACAAGGCAGGTATTAATCAATAATCAAGGAATGGTAATGCAGCAAGTAGGAATCAATCAACTCCTATACCTAATGCATCACAATACAAAATACTCAATTAATTTAATGGTAAATGCTGGGAGACTTGGAATGCTCCGGGGCTTGCCTGGGAACCAACACTAGGTTAGTGTTTGTTAGGTGATACTCTCTTGGCGAGCATCTCCGCTGTAGTACTTGCTTAACTCCGCATCTTTGGGATAATCCACCCAACATCGTCTTCGGGTTTAACCTCACCATCACGTCCTTCACGATATATCTACCGTTACCTAAATGAGATGTGCAATGCAAGGGAAACACTTACGAAGCAAACATGTGCACATATATAAGCATTTCTAATTACTTCACATAAGCAATCAGGATAACTATTAAAAGAAAACATAGCTCTAACAACCAACATAGCATAATTACTTTAGCAGGTTATAATTAAAGTAAGGTGTAACACACGGTTCATTAACACTCATAGAGGCTAACTATAACAATCACTCAAGATAATCACTACATACATCACACAAATGGAACACATGTATGCGCATACAACTCCTATTTTAGTTAAGCATATCAACCATCACTATTTAACATATTTATATAATATATCAGGTTGATTAACTTAATAACTTGAAATGCACAAACTAAACATTATCAAGTCATGACATAGCATCAAGGATCACATAATCAATATTAAGCTACAACAATCAACTTTGGTTCATTTACATAGTTTGGACAGCAAACAGCAAGTACTTCATTTAACTAAAACTGGAGCTACACACCTCCAAACAAAGTGATCCTAGACTTTCTGGAAAGATAATAAAATTATGTACAACTTTGTTATTATCACTTAAGCATGATTAAACAATTAAAAAGATGAAACATAACACGTAAGCACTTATGTCCAAACTTTGGACAAAATATTATATTCATCTTCAAACAGCCATAACTGGAGATCTAAAGCACCCAAGGACTTGAAATAAGACTTTTTAGAAAGCTTATTAAGTTGTCTACAACTTATTTATAATCATATAAAGATGATTAAGCAGTTAACAAGGCTAACTAACTCAAACAAGTAAATCTGTCCAGACTCGGACAGATTCTGACTTCTAACTTTAAACACATGCAACTCAAGTTCTACACTACCAAAAATAGTGATCCAAGACAATTCAGAAAGCTTATAAAAAACACTACAAATCTTCTATTAACATGAAGACATGATTCATAACTTAAACTAGCCAAACAATTCATTCTTTCAGATCTACACAGAAGGTATGCAAAACCTGACAGCCAACTTACAAACATTATAACTCCTAAACCACATGGCCTAAAATCATGAAATTTTAGGAAAAACAAGATAAGGAAGTTATCTACAACTTCTGTATAGACCACATCTACACAAAACATCATTTTCTTTACGAACTAATCACCAGTACAGAAACTGTGCATGCAACAATTTCAGCATTTTAACAAATCATTTCATTTCTTGTTTAGTTAATCATTTGAGCACACATATAAGCTTTGAACAACATCAATTTATTATAAACATGAGCACACATCATTTATCTCAGATCTATATGCAACAAAGACAAGCACATAATTATATACATGTTGATCCATTGCAATATTTCTTTTAACTAGATAATTATTAACCATAGGCATTATCTTGAAGTGATGTTGCAAACATATAGTTTGGAGCTCATATTTTTACTGAGGATAGATAATGCCAAATCATGACTACTGTAAAAAGATTATATGCTCAGGTCTTATAAATTATTTATTAAAAACATGGCAAGTTTAATTCACAAAATGCATGTGAGAGCAACAAAATTCTATAAATCATATTTTCTGTAAACACATCGCCATGGTAAAACTATCTAAGCTACAACAACATCATAGGAAGGCAGGGGAACTACCTTTTCTATTTTTACATGCAAACATTTATCACAAATCATTTAAATCCAATTAATAGGCTGCAAGCAAAATAAATTCATAACTAATTCATACATGCACATAAAATCTTGACATTTTTACCACAGCACACGTGACACATGACAAGTCTACCATACAAATTGCACAACAATCTTAGCAGTAAAACAACAGATATCATTTTATCCCTATTTAATGCTATTTAACACAAATAAATCATTACCGCAGAAACTATCAACTAACATACCACATATTATACATTCACTGGATAGATCTACTCACAAGGATTCCAAAAAGTGCTCACTTGCAATTTTTGGACAAACAGACAATTTATCACGCATTTCCAAAGTTTCGGCCAGATTTATTAATTAAATAAAAATGAAAAACAAAAACTATTTTGCATTAGGACGCCTCAGATCTGCACAAAACAACCAAGGACTAGTTAGTAAATCTAATGAGTCATGCAACTTAACAAAAAAAACCCAAAAAAGAGTTTGAGCTTCGCTAGGTAGGGCTTTCACCATGGATTCACGGGGGGAGCTCAGGAAGACGGAGGGGAAGGCCGGGCTGCTAGGGTTGGGCTGCAGGGCGCCGGCCTCTGCTGGAGGCGCTGCTGCTGCCTTGGTCGCCGGGGCTGCTGCCGGCCTGGTGCTGCCTGTCTGCGGCCATCAGGGAAGGGCGTGGCCCTGGGACGAGCCCGCAGGAACGGCGCGCATAAAAAAAACCCGCGGAGTCGCTACTGCTTCTGGTGACGACGCAGGAAAACGAAGGAGAGCAGAGGTCGCCAGGGAGAGGAGCAGCGAGCTGCTGCCGGCGTCTGCTGCTCTGCGGTTTCTCTCATCGTCCATGGAGGGGAAGGAAGGCAGGAGGAAGGGCGTTGGTTTCTTTCTTCCATGGAGGAGAAGGGAGAAGTGGTCATGCTGCTCGTTTCCTTCTGCTTCTCTTCTACTGCAAGGGAGAGAGTGAAAGGAGGGGAGGAGAAACAGAGAGGGACCAAGGAGAAGGGAGACCGGGTGAGAGGGAGGAGTCGAAGTCACTGTTTTTGCGTGAGGAAGGGGAAAGGGCGACAGAGGCGCGGCCTCGGGAGGCGAGCCAGCCTCGGGAAGATTTCGCGTGAAATTTTTCTACAATTTCTTTCCCAATCTGGCAGGTTTCCGGAAACTTTCGGTGATTTTCAAAAATTGCGAATAGTGATCAAACGGACTCTGATTCCGACAAAATTAATTTTGTTGTCGTCGTCTCGACGAGTGCTCCGACTTTTGTTAAAGGCGCTAAGTCAAAATCCGAATCGTTTGTCCGGTAACGATCGTCGACGGCAGCTTCGCGGTGACCGAAATTCCAATTTTTGCAGTAGAGACTTAACTGATTTCCGGAACCTAAAAACTGCGTTGTATCTCATCTTGCGAACTCATTTTCACCATTTTCGGCACTGGTCCTGGTCTCGGCAATAAAACAAAATTTGTTCCTTTTGATCTGTACTACAACTTTCGTTTAAGGCGCACTGACATGCGAACACCCGAAAATACCGTTCAACTCCGGTCAAAGCGGTCACCTGGTAGGATCCAGATTACGGTCTCTCGTCGGTCGGAATATTTTCCGGTCGTCTGTTCAACATAAAACTTTCATAACTTTTGCTCGTGAGTCCATAAATAATTGATTGGGCATAATTGCAAGACTTGGTTGAACCCAAATGATTTTCTTCAGTTAATCAGCCAGAACAGGCAAAGCTGCGACTCGTCATTTCATGTGACTTATTGATTCCAAATTTTACCAAACTTTTCTACCACTCATTATAGATAGGAACTGAAGTAGGAAACATGAAAAAGTCATGTTTAGCAGTAATCTTGAATATTCCAAAATTGGGCAATCATTATTAACTTGTGATGTTAATCATTTCCGGAATAATTTAAACATAGGCTCTATTTCCGGGGTTGATTCCAAATCTTCAGTCATCACTGACAATACTAGAAATCATCTCTCAATCATCACCTGACAGACCATGTTTGTGTTCAAACTGACTTCTCAACTGGCGTCAAACACCAGGGGTGTTACATCCCTCCCCCCTTAAAAGAATCTCGTCCCGAGATTCCGGACGAAAGACTTTTCAAGGGAAGAGAAACATATCGCTTATCCTTAGTGGATACTGATAACTCAAGATATACGGACTTCTCAGCAGAAAAGAAACTGTCAGGAATAGAACAACTTTCCAATCTTTCAAGTCATTTCCTGGTTACTAGCTCTTGTCAGAAGAATTTCCTTTGCTGATTCACATCGAACATTGAGGTACACTAAACACTCTACTTGTCAGGTTGATGGGGAAAACCAAAATTGTGCAGCTACTTTGGGAAGAATCCAAGATAATATTATCAAAGAAAATACTGGATCTTTGTCTGGTTGATATTATTACAAATCAACTTCCTTCGAGACTGGGAGGAGCTGACTGACCAACTACCACTGCGTATACCATTGGTGAATGTCTGTTCGATCAGATAGCAATCGATGGAAAGCTACATAAGGTTCCATGTGTGCAGTTCTCTTTCTCTGATGATAACACTGTATTATCTGAGTCTGTTGAGAGAGAGGTGAATGTGATAACTATCTCTACCAATTCCACGCTTTCACTGATTTTTCTTTACAAGAGTTCTCATCTCTAAAGCAGCGACAGTCACCTAGATTGAATTAGATTCAGCCTCTTGGGTAAAAATATCTATTACCAAATTTATGTCCTACTAAGTAGATCAACATCATTCTTCTTCGTGATGTAGTTGCAATTCAACAGAACTAACTTGTTGAACTACGTACTTTGGTCATGGGGCAACCTTCTCAAATCCATTTAGCAATGCGAAAATATAATCTGAAATCTGTTGTTTGACACTTCGCTCTGTCATCAATTTGTACTTCTTGGAGTTGATTTTGTAGAGTACCTTGACTGCTCAATAATAAGGGACTAATTCTGAACGTCCTTTCTAGCTTCATCCAATACAATCCAAAATAATCTTCACATAGTACTCCGATGTATTACCAGATAGTCCTTACTCAAGGTATATTTTTGACTGAGTTACTAGGCTAGTATAGTATCTTGTATTACCATTCAAATATTTCCAAGATAAAGTTGGCCTCAACACGATAGAAACTGGGATGTACGAGTGCCACAAACAACATCAGTTGGTTTACAGACTTCTGATATAACACCGTTCTGTGAGACATAGCCTTCATATCTACCAAAGAGTCATTTCTGAATTGGATATTAGCCTTTCCATGGATGAAACCAATCAACTGTCTCTCAACACGAAAAAGCTCCAAGGTTTCAGCTTTTACTGCCAGCAATGCTGGATATCAATGCACACGATCACCAGCAAAGTCTATAGAGAATCAGACACATCTGAAAGGATTAAGTTGACTGCAAGATCATCAGGCAGTTATGTATTGAGCTCAGACGGGAAACTTCTGGGTCTCAGATGTCTTATCCAATAACACATCATTTCGGTTACTTATCCCGCAGCTGGTACTTGTCCGCCTCAAGTTGGTTGTGCCACTTTACTTCACTATAGTCATATATGTTGCTTTGTCATTGTTGTTGATCCAACAAAGTTCTTTGTCTACCACCACTTACAGTGTGTTACCGCTTTCGTTACTGTCTGATCCTGGAAAAGGTCATCCTCTTTGCAACTTCAAAAGAAACACTGCCACATCTGATCTGATATATGGATTTTATTGAAGGAATATAGAAGATAACAAGGAGAATGCTTCATGAAAGATAACACATTGGCATAGTTTCCATAATGAATCTCGACTAGAAACCACGATACTAGCGCGTGCCGAGCAGCACAACCATGTGTCTGCAGCCACAGGAGGCTCTCGGTTTCGTCGCGGCACCATTGGTTCATTAACCAAGACATCATTATTGAATCCACTACCGATGAGAATTCCTACATGACGCGGATAAATCTTGCATGGATAGATAGGCATCACATGCAAGGCATAAGCTAGCAAAACAAGGATGATCACAAGGTATGGAAATCACAAAGGAGGTGATTTCAAGAACAAAACATGGCACAAGACAACAAGGATACGCATTGTGCACACCAAGGTCTTGACAAGATAGAAGATTACTTGAACTTGATTTGGCCAAGTGGCAACAAAAAGGGTAACCGAGGGGATATAACAAGGATTTGGGCATGGTCTTCTCAACTGGGCAAGGCAAACTATGGTCAAGAACTGGTGTTCGCAGGAACTTGGCTAGGCTTGGTCAAACAAACAAGGGCCTTCACAATAAGGGAAACAAAACACCTATTGCTTAGGAAACACTTACAGGGGGACAGGCTTGGGTCTACAGGTTAGTCAGAGGCATGGTTACACAAAACAACCATAGGCATACCAAGGTTTGGGTCTTGGATTTCGAGAAGCTTTAACTCGGGATATCTGATCCAACAAAAGGCATGGACAGGCATAGGTATATGTCTTTGGCACAAGCATTCTAAACCATCAAAACTAGACACCACAACAAAGGCCTTTAAGCAACAAGGGTTCTACTAAAGGCATCTCAGACGGTCAAGAGGGCTTGAGCACGACTCTAGTCGAAGGTTGACATACCACTCATGTACTCACCGAGGACAAAGGTTGACTAACCCAAGCATCACTTAGATAACAGAACATCTACACATAGCCTTAACAAGCATTGGAAGACACAAACAAACAGCTTAAGCAACCAACACTAATCACCAAGCTCATACTAGACAAACGTCTATCTATAGCACATAAGCAAACATAGACATGCAAAACTTGGTAAGCAGATGTTGCCATTATATTATTTCCTATTTACTAAGTAGGAACATAACTATTCCTCTAGGAGCAAACATACCAAACAAATTAAGGCATAATTGCTTGTTAACTGTAATTAGTTTACTACTTCAAGCCATAACTCACTTATTTAATCTAAGAAACTAACAACAAGCAACAAGCTCGTGCTAGTCTACATTCCAAGAAGGAATAAGGAGACACTAGGTAACAACAACTAACAAGAAGCATGCAACAACTTAATTTTTGGGTACAACCAAGCATAACAACAGTTTGAAAAACATTCTAAACACGCTATAAAATCTAAGATTGCAGTCCACTTAAATTAGTTGCAAGCATTTAGTTCTTACAAGCATATCACTAGTGAGGATTAAAACTAGATTAGCGAGCAATTATAAAGCATGGTGCACATAAAAACATAATTCTAGGCATAACCATGTATGAAAACAGTTTATATATACATCTTAAACATGTTAGAAAAGTTTATTGTTTACTCAAATTAAATTCTTTACCTGCACCTATTAGATTTTCTAGTTTAGCAAGGTGAAACAACGAGCTGTTTCAACCTACACCCCGAGAATTCTGGGAAGATCATGGCAGCTCACCCATGCATTTAGTAGACTATTATAAGCATTTCAGTATACTACACTATTCTAGTAAGTAAACATATTTAAAACAACTTAAACAGGTTTAAGCTATTCAATGTTGTTAAGCAACCAGTTTTATATTTTTCTTGCAATAACATGAGACTAGAAAACTATGAAAATTAGTTGCACAAACTTTTAATTCATATAACTCTAGTTCTCATTATTGCAAGAAAAGTAAGCATGAAAAGGATTACATTTTTTTAGGAAGCACATAGCATACTCAACTGAACTGCATACAAAACAGCTTCAAACAACAAGTTTTATTATTTCCTTAGGTGAAGCATTTCGAGACAAAACTAACTCAAAACATTAAATTACAAACTTTTAGTATAGTTTTGCCACATAAGTAGGACAACACCACACCAGTAATTTACTTACTACAAGACATTACAACATAGGGGGAACTCCTACGCATCAAAAAACTTATTGCTTAACCACTCTTCTAGCAAACATTAAACCGAGCAAGGCAACCATACAACCTTGTGAATTAGCAGGGTTATCGAGACAACAACATATAGGGTAATTGCTTCTAGCAGCCTATAACAAGCAAACACTTATTTATCTAACATGGAAGCATCCATATAAAACATTGCACCCTACCAACTATCATGAACAAGACCACATTAATTCTAGTGCAGAGGAACATACGACATCAAATAGATCATTTATTTCTAACTTTTACCAACATTCTAGCACATCATGTTGAAGCACTAGTTCACAATAAACTTCACCATTACAGGAATAAGGGTGGGGGAAGCATTTCTATGCACAAACAACCATTATGTTTTATCTTTACATTAGTCACACATGACAACAAGTTATTCATTATTGGAATAAAGACAAGAAAAGCATGTTCATGATCAAAGCACAACAAGATGGATGCTCGTCCTATACGTCCTCACAAATTGCCAGCCTGAGGCGGCAATCACGTTCTAGGTCGGTGGCATAACACGCACTCTCGGTATAACTAGTCGTCAACTAAGCATACGCATTCAGGGTTAGCGTACGTGCAGAAAATCTCATTTCAGCCCATTCCCACAATAGATATAAATACATCGCAGGAATTTAAATCTAGATACTATCTTAGGTGCATACCCAGTATACACGTAAGTAGTATATGCACCCATCAGAATAATATTACTCCCACAATTAAATACCTTCACCCGCATTCGTGTGCTTACGAGTACAGGTTCCAGTACCAAACGAGCTCTTCCCTAGACCAACGGTTATTTGGTCGTGCTCTCACAACTCACACTTACCTGAGCGTAGGTGGGACGTTGCATAAAATAAATTCAACTACCCCACATATATGAGTACATCATATGTGCGGGCTACCTCCAACATTAGACCACAGGATAGCATAGTGCGGTCATCTATACGTACCATTTGAGTCGACGTGTCGTTGCAAGAAAGTAAAACCCCCAAAGTTAGGATTACTTAACTAAGCCAACTGAAAGTCCTAATTGGGCATAACTAGAGGTTGTCGCTAGCACATAATTTTATAAATTAGGTTTTGACAAACTTGCCTACTAGCTAAAGATTTTTAGATAAAATAGGCTTTGCAAAAACCAAAATTTTGTTTTGAAACCATGCACATGACAGTATTATGCTTAACCTTGCTCCGATACCAGCTGTGACAGAACCGACCAATTTATAAGAGCACAAGTGCGAAAACCTCAACCAAAGCAGCTGAATTAGCGCACTTGAGCCCATATAAACCCGGTAGTCCAGAAATCTCGAAGGATTTCAAACATTTCAACATTCAGCCAAGATCGCATGGTCAAGCAAATACAAATCTTGTCCACAGAGCGTTGCAGCGGAAATAAAATTACAATAGAGTTCACAAATAATAATACAAGTTGAAATACTTTGAAACAACATAGCTTTGAAATGAATACCATAACATAAGTTGAAATACTTTGCTAGCTTTGAGTGACATCCTCCAACAACAGCATAAGAGAAGAAGTATGGAACTGCCGAGCCCACCGGCACTGGCCATCACCTTTCGGTAGACCTAAACTTCACCTGCAACAAGGTGGGATAAAACCCTGAGTACTCGAATGTACTCAGCTAGACTTACTCGTCGGAAACCAAAAATAAAGTGACACCAAGGAGTATGCAAGGCTGATAATTTAAGTGGAGCTGGCTGACTTTATTTGCAAAAGGAGCTTAAGAAAAAGAGTTCATCATTTACTTATATGAGCAGTCATCTTTTATTCTATTCCTTAAACCCTAGGTTTTGCACCTGCACTAGAGCACTCACTTGAATCTAGCAAACAAATACATAATACCATATCAGGTTTGCTTATCAATATTTTAGTTGAACCAACAAATGTCACATGGAGTTGTATCGTGGTGAAGCTCGCCATAGTTTCCCACTAACCGGGGGAGATGGCGACTCGAATCGAATTCCAAACCAGCTGGTGAAAGACCTTTAATACTAGCCCACACTTTCCCCGTCGGGTCCATGCATTGGGCAACCGCTCGATGCTTGTTCGTGGTGGTAATCGTCGCGGTTCAAGCACGGACCGCCCAATTGGAACCTGGCGATGGCCTCCCGTGGCAGATCGCATTTCCATACTAGAGGGCGCGACTCGGGTTGATTCCGACCCGAACAGCTTCTAACCAGCTTCGGGGTCGATGATTACAGCACCGACATATCCCTAAGTAAAAAGGGCGCGTTCAAAAATGAACGAGGGCCAACATCGATACAAACCTACATGATCCAACAGACGGACTGCCCCAAGTTTCCAAACATGTGCCTTGCCTTCCAGTTGACCGTATTTCATTACTACTCAGGTTCTTTTCCACGATAGCAAAATATAGCCAACCGTGATCCGGTAAATACCCACCAGGGTATTACGGAAACATCCTTAACTATTACTTTTATTAAGCAACTAAGCAATTCTACATTATAAATAAGGAACAGGATAACAAGGCAGGTATTAATCAATAATCAAGGAATGGTAATGCAACAAGTAGGAATCAATCAACTCCTATACCTAATGCATCACAGTATAAAATACTCAATTAATTTAATGGTAAATGCTGGGAGACTTAGAATGCTCCGGGGCTTGCCAGGGAACCAACACTAGGTTAGTGTTTGTTAGGTGATACTCGCTTGGCGAGCATCTCCGCTGTAGTACTTGCTTAACTCTGCATCTTCGGGATAATCCACCCAACATCGTCTTCGGGTTTAACCTCACCATCATGTCCTTCATGATATATCTACCGTTACCTAAATGAGATGTGCAATGCAAGCGTATGAATGCAAGGGAAACACTTATGAAGCAAACATGTGCACATATATAAGCATTTCTAATTACTTCACATAAGCAATCAGGATATCTATTAAAAGAAAACATAGCTCTAACAACCAACATAGCATAATTACTTTAGCAGGTTATAATTAAAGTAAAGTGTAACACACGGTTCATTAACACTCATAGAGGCTAACTATAACAATCACTCAAGATAATCACTACATACATCACACAAATGGAACACATGTATGCGCATACAACTCCTATTTTAGTTAAGCATATCAACCATCACTATTTAATATATTTATATAATATATCAGGTTGATTAACTTAATAACTTGAAATGCACAAACTAAATATTATCAAGTCATGACATAGCATCAAGGATCACATAATCAATATTAAGCTACAGCAATCAACTTTGGTTCATTTACATAGTTTGGACAGCAAACAACAAGTACTTCATTTAACTAAAACTGGAGTTACACACCTCCAAACAAAGTGATCCTAGACTTTCTGGAAATATAATAAAATTATCTACAACTTTGTTATTATCACTTAAGTATGATTCAACAATTAAAAAGATCAAACATAACAGGTAAGCACTTTTGTCCAAACTTTGGACAGAATATTACATTCATCTTCAAACAGCCATAACTGGAGATCTAAAGCACCCAAGGACTTGAAATAAGACTTTTTAGAAAGCTTATTAAGTTGTATACAACTTATTTATAATCATCTCAAGATGACTAAGCAGTTAACAAGGCTAACTAACTCAAACAAGTAAATCTATCCAGACTTGGACAGATTCTGACTTCTAACTTTAAACACATGTAACTCAAGTTCTAGACCACCAAAAATAGTGATCCAAGACAATTCAGAAAGATTATGAAAAACACTACAACTCTTCTATTAACATGAAGACATGATTCATAATTTAAACTAGCCAAACAATTCATTCTTTCAGATCTGCACAGAAGGTATGCAAAACCTGACATCCAACTTACAAAAATTCTAACTCCTAAACCACAAAGCCTAAAATCATGAAATTTTAGGACACACAAGATAAGGAAGTTATCTACAACTTTTGTATAGAAGACATCTACAGAAAACATCATTTTATTTATGAACTAATCACCACTACAGAAACTGTGCATGCAGCAATTTCAGCATTTTAACAAATCATTTCATTTCTTGTTTAGTTAATCATTTGAGCACACATATAAGCTTTGAACAACATCAATTTATTATAAGCATGAGCACACATAATTTATCTCAGATCTATATGCAACAAAGACAAGCACATAATTATATACATGTTGATCCATTGCAATATTTCTTTTAACTAGATAATTATTAAACATAGGCATTATCTTTAAGTGATGTTGCAAACATATAGTTTGGAGCTCATATTTTTACTGAGGATAGATAATGCCAAATGATGACTACTGTAAAAACATTATATGCTCAGGTCTTATAAATTATTTATTAAAAACATGGCAATTTTAATTCACAAAATGCATGTGAGAGCAACAAAATTCTATAAATCATATTTTCTGTAAACACATGGCCATGATAAAATTATCTAAGATACAACAACATCATAGGAAGGCAGGGGAACTACCTTTTCTATTTTTACATGCAAACATTTATCACAAATCATTTAAATCCAATTAATAGGCTGCAAGCAAAATAAATTCATAACTAATTCATACATGCACAAGAAATCCTGACATTTTTACCACAGCACACATGACACATGACAAGTCTACCATACAAATTGCACAGCAATCTAAGCAGTAAAACAACACATATCATTTTATCCCTATTTAATGCTATTTAACACAAATAAATCATTACCGCAGAAACTATCAACTAACATACCACATATTATACATTCACTGGATATATCTACTCACAAGGATTCCAAAAAGTGCTCACTTGCAATTTTTGGACAAACAGACAATTTATCACGCATTTCCAAAGTTTCGGCCAGATTTATTAATTAAACAAAAACGAAAAACAAAAACTGTTTTGCATTAGGACCCCTCAGATCTGCACAAAACAACCGAGGACTAGTTAGTAAATCTAATGAGTCATGCAACTTAACAAAAAAAACCCGAAAAAGAGTTTTAGCTTCAGTAGGTAGGGCTTTCACGATGGACTCACGGGAGGAGCTCGGGAAGACGGAGGGGAAGGCCGGGCAGCTAGGGTTGGGCTGCAGGGTGCCGGCCTCTGCTGGAGGCGCTGCTGCTGCCTTGGTCGCCGGGGCTGCTGTCGGCCTGGGGCTGCCTGTCTGCGTCCGTCAGGGAAGGGCGCGGCCCTGGGTCGAGCCCGCAGGAACGGCGCGCTTAAAAAAAACCGCGGAGTCGCTACTGCTTCTGGTGACGATGCAGGAAAAGGAAGGAGAGCAGAGGGCGCCAGGGAGAGGTGCAGCGAGCTGCTGCCGGCGTCTGCTGCTCTGCGGTTTCTCTCATCGGCCATGGAAGGGAAGGAAGGCAGGAGGAAGGACGTTGGTTGCTTTCTGCCATGGAGGAGAAGGGAGAAGTGGTCATGCTGCTGGTTTCCTTCTGCTTCTCTTCTACTACAAGGGAGAGAGTGAAAGGAGGGGAGGAGATACAGAGAGGGACCGAGGAGAAGGGAGACCGGGTGAGAGGGAGGAGTCGAAGTCGCTGTTTTTGCGTGAGGAAGGGGAAAGGGTGACAGAGGCGCGGCCTCGGGAGGCGAGCCGGCCTCGGGAAGATTTCCCGTGAAATTTTTCTACAATTTCTTTCCCAATCTGGCAGGTTTCCGGAAACTTTCGGTGATTTTCAAAAATTGCGAATACTGATCAAATGGACTCTGATTCCGACAAAATTAATTTTGTTGTCGTCGTCTCGATGAGTGCTCCGACTTTCGTTAAAGGCGCTCAGTCAAAATCCGAATCGTTTGTTCGGTAACGATCGTCGACGGCAGCTTCGCGGTGACCGAAATTCCAATTTTTGCAGTACAGACTTAACTGATTTCCGGAACCTAAAAACTGCGCTGTATCTCATCTTGCGAACTCATTTTCACCCTTTTCGGCACTGATCCTGGTCTCGGCAATAAAACAAAATTTGTTCCTTTCGATCTGTACTACAACTTTCGTTTAAGGCGCACTGACATGCGAACACCCAAAAATACCGTTCAACTCCGGTCAAAGCGGTCACCTGGTAGGATCCAGATTACGGTCTCTCATCGGTCGGAATATTTTCCGGTCGTCTGTTCAATATAAAACTTTCATAACTTTTGCTCGTGAGTCCATAAATAATTGATTGGGCATAATTGCAAGACTTGGTTGAACCCGAATGATTTTCTTCAGTTAATCAGCCAGAACAGGCAAAGCTGCGACCGGTCATTTCATGTGACTTATTTATTCTAAATTTTGCCAAACTTTTCTACCAGTCATTATAGATAGGAACTGAAGTAGGGAACATGAAAAAGTCATGTTTAGCAGTAATCTTGAATATTCCAAAATTGAGCAATCATTATTAACTTGTGCTCTTAATCATTTCCGGAATAATTTAAACAGAGGCTCTATTTTCGGGGTTGATTCCAAATCTTCAGTCATCACTGACAATACTAGAAATCATCTCTCGATCATCACCTGACAGACCATGTTTGTGTTCAAACTGACTGCTGAACTGGCGTCAAACACCTGGCGTGTTACAAGACGCGCCGGCCTCCTCCGTTTTCGGCCGATTTTTCTGTTAACGCTAGTACACGACCTATTTCTACCCCATCGTCCCCCTCCCGGCGCCCGGTTCGCCCCAAGGACGGAAGCCTCGCGCGCTGGAAACGCATGGGGCGTCTTGGGCACCCCGCTAGCTATCCGCGACTGTGGCCAAACCCGCGCGGACGCGCCGGCCTCCTCCGTTTTCGGCCGATTTTTCCGTTAACGCTAGTACACAGCCTATTTATACCCCATCGTCCCCCTCCCGGCGCCAGGTTCGCCCCAAGGACGGAAGCCTCACGCGCTGGAAACACATGGGGCGTCTTGGGCACCCCGCTAGCTATCTGCGACTGTGGCCAAACCCACGCGGACGCGCCGACCTCCTCCGTTTTCGGCCGATTTTTCCGTTAACGCTAGTACACGGCCTATTTCTACCCCATCGTCCCCCTCCCGGCGCCCGGTTCGCCCCAAGGACGGAAGCCTCGTGCGCTGGAAACGCATGGGGCGTCTTGGGCACACCGCTAGCTATCCGCGACTGTGGCCAAACCCGTGCGGACGCGCCGGCCTCCTCCGTTTTCGGCCGATTTTTCCGTTAACGCTAGTACATGGCCTATTTCTACCCCATCGTCCCTCCCCCGGTGCCCGGTTCGCCCCAAGGACGGAAGCCTCGCGCGCTGGAAACGCATGGGGCGTCTTGGGCACCCCGCTAGCTATCCGCGACTGTGGCCAGACCCGCGCGGACGCGCCGGCCTCCTCCATTTTCGGCTGATTTTTCCGTTAACGCTAGTACACGGCCTATTTCTACCCCATCGTCCCCCTCCCGGCGCCCGGTTCGCCCCAAGGACGGAAGCCTCGCGCGCTGGAAACGCATGGGGCGTCTTGGGCACCCCGCTAGCTATCCGCGACTGTGGCCAAACCCGCACGGACGTGCCGGCCTCCTCTGTTTTCGGCCGTTTTTTCCGTTAACGCTAGTACACGGCCTATTTCTACCCCATCATCCCCCTCCCGGCGCCCGGTTCACCCCAAGGACGGAAGCCTCGGGCGCTGGAAATGCATGGGGCGTCTTGCACACCCCGCTAGCTATCCACGACTGTGGCCAAACCCGAGCGGACGCGCCGGTCTCCTCCGTTTTCGGCCGATTTTTCTGTTAACGCTAGTACACGGCCTATTTCTACCCCATCGTCCCCCTCCCGGCGCCCGGTTGGCCCCAAGGATGGAAGCCTCGCGCGCTGGAAACGCATGGGGCGTCTTGGGCACCCCGCTAGCTATCCCGCGACTGTGGCCAAACCCGCGTGGACGCGCCTGCCTCCTCCGTTTTCGGCCGATTTTTCCGTTAACGCTAGTACACGGCCTATTTCTACCCCATCGTCCCCCTCCCGGCGCCCGGTTCGCCCCAAGGACGGAAGCCTCGCGCGCTGGAAACGCATGGGGCGTCTTGGGCACCCCGCTAGCAATCCGCGACTATGGCCAAACCCGCGCGGACGCGCCGGCCTCCTCCGTTTTCGGCTAATTTTTCGGTTAATGCTAGAACACGGCCTATTTCTACCCCATCGTCACTCTCCCGGCGCCCGGTTCGCCCCAAGGACGGAACCCTCGCGCGCTGGAAACGCATGGGGCGTCTTGGGCACCCCGCTAGCTATCTACGACTGTGGCCAAACCCGCGCGGACGCGCCGGCCTCCTCCGTTTTCGGCTGATTTTTCCGTTAACGCTAGTACACGGCCTATTTCTACCCCATCGTCCCCTTCCCAGCGCCCGGTTCGCCCCAAGGACGGAAGCCGCGCGCGCTGGAAACGCATGTGGCGTCTTGGGCACCCCGCTAGCTATCTGCGACTGTGGCCAAACCTGCGCTGACGCGCCGGCCTCCTCCATTTTCGGCCGATTTTTCCGTTAACGCTAGTACACGGCCTATTTCTACCCCATCATCCCCCTCCCGGCACCCGGTTCGCCCCAAGGACGGAAGCCTCGCGCGCTGGAAACGCATGGGGCGTCTTGGGCACCCCGCTAGCTATCCGCGACTGTGGACAAACCCGCGCGGACGCGCCTGCCTCCTCCGTTTTCGGCCGACTTTTCCGTTAACGCTAGTACACGGCCTATTTCTACCCCATCGTCCCCCTCCCGGCGCCCGGTTCGCCCCAAGGACGGAAGCCTCGCGCGCTGGAAATGCATGGGGCGTCTAGGGTACCCCGCTAGCTATCCGCGACTGTGGCCAAACCCGCGCGGACGCGCCGGCCTCCTCCGTTTTCGGCCGATTTTTCCGTTAACGCTAGTACACGACCTATTTCTACCCCATCGTCCCTCTCCTAGCGCCCGGTTCGCCCCAAGGACGAAAGCCTCGCGCGCTGGAAACGCATGGGGCGACTTGGGCACCCCGCTAGCTATCCGCGACTGTGGAAAACCCACGCGGACGCGCCGGCCTCCTCCGTTTTCGGCCAATTTTTTCGTTAACGCTAGTACACGGCCTATTTCTACCCCATCGTCCCCCTCCCGGCGCCCGGTTCGCCCCAAGGACGGAAGCCTCACGCGTTGGAAACGCATGGGGCGTCTTGGGCACCCCGCTAGCTATCCGCGACTATGGCCAAACCCGCGCGGACGCGCCGGCCTCCTCCTTTTTCGGCAGATTTTTCCGTTAACGCTAGTACACGGCCTATTTCTACCCCATCGTTCCCCTCCCGATGCCCGGTTCGCCCCAAGGACGGAAGCCTCACGCGCGGGAAATGCATGAGGCGTCTTGGGCACCCCGCTAGTTATCCGCGACTGTGGCCAAACCCGCGCGGACGCGCCGGCCTCCTCCGTTTTCGGCCGATTTTTCCGTTAACGCTAGTACACAGCCTATTTCTACGCCATCGTCCCCCTCCCGGCGCCCAGTTCACCCCAAGGACGGAAGCCTCACGCGCTGGAAACGCATGGGGCGTCTTGGGCACCCCGCTAGCTATCCGCGATAGTGGCCAAACCCGCGCGGACGCGCCGGCCTCCTCCATTTTCGGCCGATTTTTCCGTTAACGATAGTTCACGGCCTATTTCTACCCCATCGTCCCCCTCCCAGCGCCCGGTTCGCCCCAAGGACGGAATCCTCGCGCGCTGGAAACGCATGGGGCATCTTGGGCACCCCGCTAGCTATCCGCGACTGTGGCAAACCCGCGCGGACGCGCCGGCCTCCTCTCTTTTCGGCCAATTTTTCCGTTAACGCTAGTACACGGCCTATTTCTACCCCATCGTCCCCCTCCCGGCGCCCGGTTCGCCCCAAGGATGGAAGCCTCGCACGTTGGAAACGCATGGGGCATCTTGGGCACCCCGCTAGCTATCCGCGACTGTGGCCAAACCCGCGCGGACGCGCCGGCCTCCTCTGTTTTCGGCCGATTTTTCAGTTAACGCTAGTACGCGGCCTATTTCTACCCCATCGTCCCCCTCTCGGCACCCGGTTCGCCACAAGGACAGAAGCCTCGCACGCTGGAAACGCATGGGGCATTTTGGGCACCCCGCTAGCTATCCGCGACTGTGGCCTAACCCGCGCGGACGCGCCGGCCTCCTCCGTTTTCATCCGATTTTTCCGTTAACGCTAGTACACGGCCTATTTCTACCCCATCGTCCCCCTCCCAGCGCCCGGTTCACCCCAAGGACGGAAGCCTCGCGTGCTGGAAACGCATGGGGCGTCTTGGGCACCCCGCTAGCTATCCACGACTGTGGCCAAACCCGCGTGGACGCGCCGGCCTCCTCCGTTTTCGACCGATTTTTCCGTTAACGCTAGTACACGGCCTATTTCTACCCCATCGTCCTCCTCCCGGCGCCCGGTTCGCCCCAAGGACGGAAGCCTCGCGCGCTGGAAACGCATGGGGCTTCTTGGGCACCCCGCTAGCTATCCGCGACTGTGACCAAACCCACGCGGACGCGTCGGCCTCCTCCGTTTTCGGCCGATTTTTCCGTTAACGCTAGTACACAGCCTATTTCTACCCCATCGTCCCCCTCCCGGCGCCCGGTTCGCCCCAAGGACAGAAGCCTCGAGCGCTGGAAATGCATGGGGCGTCTTGGGCACCCCGCTAGCTATCCGCGACTATGACCAAACCCGCGCGGACGCGCCGGCCTCCTCCATTTTCGGCCGATTTTTCCGTTAACGCTAGTACACGGCCTATTTCTACCCCATCGTCCCCCTCCCGGCACCCGGTTCGCCCCAAGGACGGAAGCCTCGCGCGCTGGAAACGCATGGTGCGTCTTGGGCACCCCGCTAGCTATCCGCGACTATGGCCAAACCCGCGCGGACGCGCCGGCCTCCTCCGTTTTCGGCCGATTTTTCCGTTAACGCTAGTAGACGGCTTATTTCTACCCCATCGTCCCTCTCCCGGCGCCCGGTTCGCCCCAAGGACCGAAGCCTTGCGCGCTGGAAACGCATGGGGCGTCTTGGGCACCCCGCTAGCTATCCACGACTGTGGCCAAACCCGCGCGGACGCGCCGGCCTCCTCCGTTTTCGGCTGATTTTTCCGTTAACGCTAGTACATGGCCTATTTGTACCCCATCGTCCCCCTCCCGGCGCCCAGTTCGCCCCAAGGACGGAAGCCTCGCGCGCTGGAAATGCATGGGGCGTCTTGGGCACCCCGCTAGCTATCCACGACTGTGGCCAAACCCGCGCGGACGCGCCGGCCTCCTCCGTTTTCGGCCGATTTTTCCGTTAACGCTAGTACACGGCCTAAGTTGTTCTAGATCGTGAGGCACTTCATTCCACCGAAGGAATTCTCCTCTAACCTCACGGTCTAGGAGATCGATCGATTTTCGTTTCGGGTCAAGGTTTCTCCCTTCCCCCGAAATTCTTTGATTCATCGATTTGGAGATAGGTTCGAGCCATGATCTCTTAGGGATAGCTCACTATACTCCTTTTGACTCTTCTCACCAAGTTTGATCCCTAGAGGATTCGTTTTGGGTGAGATCGAGTCGAATCGGTGGACGAACAGGCTGCTGTCGGGGTGACCGGATGTTGTCCTCGCGTTGACCGGACGCATCCGGTGGTTGAATGTCGCGTGGCGATTTTCTCTAGCTGACCGGACGCTGGGTTTCTTGTTCGACCAGACTCACTCATCGCACTGTTCACTCGGCTTGACTTTTGTGACCGGACGCACAGTTTGTGACCGTACGCTTTGTTCACCAGAGTCCGGTTGGGAACAGTAAGGTCCCAGAACGGATTTCGCACGACCGGACGCGTCCGGTGCTCACTGACCGGACGCTGCCTAGAGTCCGGTCGTGACTGGTTTGCGCGTTTTCGTTCGCCGGTGGTTCGTTCGTTGTCGGATTTGGTTTCCGTCTTTTGCATTGGCTTTCTAGAGTTGTGTAGTGTCCCGCTGTGCATCTTGGAAGCATCCACCCTACATTTAGGGTCATGGACAGTAGCAAGCTCTAGGGTTTGTCTTTTGGGGTGATTCTCGGGACAGTGGCTACTAGTTTCTGAAAGGAAATTTTGAAGCTCCCATTGACCCCCCCTCTGGTCGCTTTCTGGTTGCTTCTCGGTCCTTCAATTGGTATCGGAGCAGGTTAAGGATCTTCCACCTTAGCCGGTTCCAGATCCACAGAAGGCGACATGGATCGCGGCGTGGGCAAACCGTCGTTCTTTGATGGGACGAACTATGCGTATTGGAAGATACGCATGCCGGCCTATCTCCAGAGCATGGGCTCTTCTGTTTGGGAGATTTGCAACAAGGCCGATTACGTTGTCTTGGCTGCTCGTATCACTCAGCTCCAGATCGATGAGCACGAGTCCAATAGCCGGGCACGTAACGCCTTGTTCTCCTGTTTGAGTATGTCTGAGTTTGATCGTGTTTCTCACCTCCCCACGGCTCACGAGATTTGGGCGACCCTCATGCGCTTTCATGAGGGAACCACTCAGGTCAAATCCCGCCTCTATGAGTCGCACAAGCGGGAGTATGAGAACTTTCGACATATGCCTGGCGAGAGCATAGAAAGTTTATTCGCTCGCTTTCAGGTCATTGTCAACAAGATGAGAGCGAACAAGGAGCTGTTGCCTTTTGACGATCATGAGAGGGCTTTGAAGCTTTTGCACACTCTTGATCGGTCGGTGTGGGACTCAAAGGTCCAGGCGATCATCGAATCGTCTAACTATGAGACCCTCACTTGCGATGAGCTCTTTAGTAAGCTCAAGTCTAGTGAGATTGACGCCATGTCGAGGGCTTCTTATGAGAATCCTTCTGGCCCGACTATGGCTTTGGTTTCTAGCTCTTCTAACCCCTCTGGTGGCTTTGCTCTTTCATCTCTCTTTTCTGTCACAGAGGACCAGCTGGAGTCTTTGGGGGATGACGAGCTAGCGATGCTCGCCAACCGGTTCTCGTGGTTTCACAACAACCGCATGAACCGTCGCCGCGGAGGAGGACGCTCAGGATGCTATGAGTGCGGCGACCCCGACCACTTTATCGCCAACTGCCCCAAGAAGAAGCATTCATCTGGGAAGGGCGATCATGGGCACAAGTACGACTCCGGCAAGCGCAAGGAGAAGTACGTCCCCGCGAGGCACAAGCGGAGGGGCAGCTTCGACAAGGAGTACATCAAGAAGAAGTACTTGGAGAAGGCCTAGGCTGAGCAGCGTGCATTCTTTGCCACGCTCAGCGACGTCGACGGCTCGGATGACGACTCCGCTTGCTCAAGCGACGACGAGTCCGAGAAGAAGAAGAGGATCGAGGACAAGCTGAACGGTCTCTGCTTCTTCGCCGACGACGACGGCCTCTGCACCATGGCCCTCGGCAAGGAGGTCGACGGCGAGCTGGTGAAATCCCCTCGGAACGACGACGACGACGACGACACCTCCCAGGTATCCATGACCCACGATGAGCTCTTTGCAGAGAATGAGAAGCTTACTGCCGCCTTGCTTAGTCAGGATAAGCTGCTTAGGCGTGCCGCTAGAGAGCGCAAGGAGTTTAGGCAGAAGTGGGAGGACACGGTGAGAGAGCTTGAGTTTGCCAAGTCCACCGTGGTCGTGTCGGAGGAGGTTGAGTGTGAGATGTGCACCACGCACATGACTGACCTTCTCACTTTGAGAGGTAAGTATGCTGCGCTGGTAGGAGAGGTGGATGAGCTGAAGGCTAGACCTTCTCTGTTGGGTGCGTGCAAGACTTGTCCTGTCTTGCAATCTGAGTTGGTAGAGAAGATTGCCAAGATTGTGTCTCTTGAGGAGGCCAACTCAGGTAGCACTTGTGTGGCTAAGTGTGCTTTGTGTGAAGGCTTGGAGATGGAGATAGCCAATGTGAAGCATGACAAGATGCAAACCGAGGAAGAAAACACATACCTTCGAACCATCTTGTCATGGGTATCTTGTGGTAAGCCGCAGCTCGGGATGATGATCTCCCAATTCAAGCGAGCTGCTGGAGGTCCTGGTGTAGGTTTTGCTCAGGGTGTTGATCTTTCTGCTTTTGGGAAGATTGGAGAGTCGAGTGGTTTGAACCCAAGTGAGAAGCCCAACTCCACCACTACTCCCAAACTTACCAAGCTTCCACCCAAAGAGCCTCTCAAACCTAACACCAAGGATGGGGTATTTGAGGAACCTCCGAGAGCTCCACCCAAGAACCAAGTGTGGCATCCCAAACCCAACCACCTAAAGAACAAGCTGGATACAATGCCACCTATCCAGGAGGAGTTGCCACAGAAGGGCAAAGTGATACACACCCACAGCCATGAGTACCAACAATCCCCTTTGCGTGCGGTGAGGTATCATTGTGACTTCTGTGGGAGAGATGGACACTTGAGCAAGTTCCGCTTTAGGCGCAAGAGAGAGGTGCGTCGTGCTAGGGAGATGAACAACCCGGACATGTACCATCCTTTCCATGATGTACATGTGCCGAATGTTCAGAGGAGTGCTCCGAGGAGAGATGCTAGGCCTAGAGGCGCAGTGTCTCAAGTTGCTAGGCCTAGGCCTCATAGAGAGCGTGCCCGGCGGGAGCCTGCAGTTGTAGGCTATGGACCCCATGGCGAAGGCTTTGTAGTTGAGCGTTTTCCCCCACCGCGTTTTGAGTATCGCGATGGATGCTCCTCCCTTAGCGGACCACGTTTTCCTCTACGTGGTGATCGCTCCTCTCGTAGACGTGCTAGGAATGGTTTTTCTGCTAACCGTTCTTTTGAGCAGCCGGCCCAACACTGGTATTCCCCTTACTTCACTAACCCCAGTGTTGGACCGTATGCTCACCCTATGTCTTTTTATTGATGTAGGTAAAACGGTTGGAGGACATTTGGTTGGTGGATTCCGGTTGCTCGAGGCACATGACCGGAAACGCCAAGTGGTTCTCCAGCCTTAGCCCTGTTGCCGGAAAGGAGTACATAACCTTCGGCGACAGTAGCAAAGGTAACGTATTGTCTCGCGGGTCGGTGCGAGTTAATGAGCACTTTGTGTTGCGCGATGTTGCTCTTGTTTCTAACTTGCATTTTAACCTTCTTTCTGTTTCGCAACTCTTTGACGACGACTATGAGATTCGTTTTAAACCGAATCTCAGTCGTATTTTGGATCCTCAGGGCAATCTTGTGTGTTTGATTTCGCCATTTGGAAAAGTCTTTTGTGCGAATTTCTCGGAGTCTTTTGGCACTTCTCGTTGTCTTGTGGCTGGACCTTCCTCCTCTGATCTTTGGAAGTGGCATAGGAGACTTGGACATTTGAGCTTCGACTTGCTTGCAAGGCTTAGTTCACTTGGCCTAATCCTAGGATTGCCCAAGTTGCATATGGAGAAGGATCTTGTTTGCCACTCTTGTAGACAGGGGAAGATGGTTGCCGCTCCCCACCATCCGCTCACTCAGGTCATGACCAAGCGCCCTGGAGAGCTTTTGCACATGGACCTTGTTGGTCCGGCTCGGGTGAGCTCGGTTGGGGGGAAGTGGTATGTGCTTGTTGTTGTTGATGACTTTTCGAGATATTCGTGGGTCTTCTTTTTAGCTGAGAAGACCGAGACTTTCTCCTTTGCTCGTAATCTGATTTTGCGTCTTCAGAACGAATTCCCTTTGAACTCGATGCGAGCAATTCGGAGTGATAATGGTTCCGAATTCAAGAATTCGGATTTTGAGAAGTTTTGTGACCGCTTGGGTTTGGAGCATCAGTTTTCTTCCCCCTACACACCACCCCAGAATGGTGTTGTAGAAAGGAAGAATCGGACCCTTGTTGAGATGGCCAGGACGATGCTCGATGAGCATAGGACTCCTAGGCGTTATTGGGCCGAAGCTATGAACACTGCGTGCTATATTTCCAATCGCATTTTTCTGAGAGCGTTCTTGAAAAAGACTTCTTATGAGTTGCGTTTTGGTAGATAGCCCAAGGTGAGTTATTTTAGAGTCTTCGGTTGCCATTGTTTTATTTTGAAGAAAGGCAACCTAGACAAGTTTGAGTCTCGTTCTTCTGGCGCTGTATTTTTGGGTTATGGCACTCACACTCGCGCATATCGTGTACTTAACCTTGATACTAACCGAGTCATGGAGACATCAGATGTCACCTTCGATGAGACTCTCGTTTGTCCTTCTTCTCGTTTTGAGCGAGCAGGTGATCATGAGGTTGGTGAGCCTCTTTTCGATAATGAGGACGAGGATGCTGAAGGCATAGATGACCCAGCATTGCCTCCACCTGCTGTGCCGCAAAGAGCGGCTTCTATGACGACTCACGGCCCCTACACATCTTCTTCCTGGGGGCCGTGGGATCCGCCACCCCGAGCGGTACCTTTTGTACCCGGGGAGGCACCAGCTGCTGTTGAGGGGAGGCTACTTCAGCTCAGGAGGCGCCATGACACATTCAGTGCCAGCACCCCCCTCAGCAGATGATTGGCGACATTGACGAACGACTCACTCGGTCCAGGTCACAGCACATTTCTCACTTTGCTCATTCTGCATTTGTTGCTGATTTTGAACCCCGAGATGTTGGACACGCTCTGACGGATCCCGATTGGGTCAATGCCATGCATGAGGAGTTAGAAAATTTTGAGCGAAATCCGGTTTGGGTTCTAGTTCCACCTCCTCCTGAGTGTAAGCCTATTGGGACAAAATGGGTTTTCAAAAACAAGCAAGGAGAGAATGGCCACGTTGTTAGAAACAAGGCCAAGCTTGTAGCGAAGGGTTATAGTCAGAAGGAGGGGATAGACTATGAGGAGACGTTTGCTCCTGTAGCTCGTTTGGAGGCTATTAGGATACTCTTGGTTTTTGCTGCATCCAAAGGTTTCAAACTTTTTCAAATGGATGTCAAGAGTGCCTTCTTAAACGGCTATATAGAAGAAGAGGTTTATGTCGAGCAACCCCCCGGTTTTGAAAATCCCAAGTTTCCAAACCATGTTTTTAAACTCCACAAAGCTTTATATGGTTTGAAACAAGCCCCTAGAGCCTGGTACGATAGGTTGAAAACCTTTTTGCTTGCTAAGGGTTTTAAAATGGGATGTGTGGATAAAACACTCTTTCTCCTCAAGCAAGGCAAAGACACTCTCTTGGTCCCGATTTACGTGGATGATATCATTTTCGGTGGTTCTTCTCACGCTTTGGTTGCCAAGTTTGCAGATACTATGAGCAGGGAGTTCGAGATGAGCATGATGGGCGAGCTGACGTTTTTCCTCGGGTTGCAAATCAAGCAATCCCGGGAAGGGACGCTCGTGCACCAGGGCAAGTATACCAAGGACTTGCTGAAGCGGTTCGATATGGGTGAGGCCAAGCCTCTTCCAACACCCATAGCGACGACGACTGCCCTGGATGCGGATGTGGATGGAGAAGCAGTGGACCAGAAGGAGTACCGAAGCATGATCGGGTCGCTCCTCTACCTGACGGCGACACGCCCGGACATCCAGTTCGCGTTGTGTCTGTGTGCGCGCTTTCAGGCGTCGCCGCGCACCTCTCACCGTCAGGCGGTGAAGCGGATTTTCACGTACCTTCGTTTCACACCTGAGTTTGGGATTTGGTATTCTGCTTCCTCCACCCTCTCCCTTTGCGGTTATTCCGATGCCGATTTTGCTGGTTGCCGTATTGAGCGCAAGTCCACTTCTGGGACTTGCCAGTTTATTGGTTCTTCTCTTGTTTCGCGGTCTTCTCGCAAGCAGTCTAGTGTCGCCCAGTCTACCACGGAGGCTGAGTATGTTGCTGCGGCTAGCTGTTGTTCCCAGTTGCTCTGGATGATGGCCACTTTGCGTGATTTTGGTCTGAGCTTTTCTCGCGTGCCTTTGCTTTGTGACAGCACGAGTGCCATTAGCGTTGCTAAGAACCCCGTGCTTCACTCGAAGACCAAACACATTGATGTGCGCTTTCATTTCTTGCGAGACCACCAGGAGAAGGGTGATATCGACCTTCGCCATGTCGATACTCATCATCAACTGGCTGATATTTTCACCAAGCCTTTAGACGAATCAACCTTTAATCGGTTGAGGGGTGAGCTTGGTGTGTGTTTCCCCTTTTAGTTGAGGGAAACATTTTGGATCTTGTATATTTGACTGACTCTTTTGTCTTTCTTTTCTTTTGCATTTTAGCATACGCATTTACATTCTGAGCTTCATGTCTATAATCACTAGAATGTAACTATGCACCATGTAGTATGCTCCGATGCTTATGTTGATGCTTGTAGCTTATGCTCTTTCTGATCACTAGTACATGTTGTGAGCTGAGCTATTTTTGAAATGGTGAATTTGCTTAATAATTTCAAATCTGAAAATATTCACCATTGAGATATGCAACTAGCATGTGTAGGATGTGTTGAGTTTACTCGTGCTTTTCATATATGCTAGGTTGCTATGTCTCTAGTTCTGAGTCATTCACTTGCTTGGTCTGTTCATATCATGTTTAAAATTTGTACCAAGTTTTAGTGAATTGAAAAGATCGAGATGGGATTGCTTGTCAACACATCACGGTATCGAGACGGTATCTCATTGCACTTTGAGTTAAACTTGAGCCGTGTAGTGTATGACCGAAACCGTAGCTTTAAGCTTCTGATTGCTTCGGCATAGGCTTCGCTCGGTTGCAAAGTTAGGCAATGACAAGCTTTCAACCTCTCGCAATCACATGCTAATAATTGAACTTGTGTAATTTCACCGCTGCAACTCCGATCTGAATTTGAATTCACAAGTGTATGTTACATTTTTAAGCATGATGATTGAACTTTGCTAGGGGTAGTTCACCTTGTATACATGTTTAGCACTTGTTCAGACTCCTGTTTATACATTGCTAGTGCTATTTTGATGGTGAATACCTTTTGACTCAAAACTGCTCATTTCTGCTCATATGTTCATACTTCATATCTAGTGATCAGTTTGAGCCTTTGCTGAGCTTGTATGCTGTTGATGAGTCATTAGAGTTATACTGTTTAGAGCATCTTTGCATTCTCCTGAATATATTCCTGAAGCTGCTAACTTGCATTTTGACTCATATGCATGTTGGAAGGGGGAGAACCTCCCATGTTCGCACTTTTGTTGGTGCCCTTTCTGATGGGGAGAGCCTTTTACTTGATTCGTGCATTTTCAACAAAGGGGGAGAATTTGCAAATCATTTGTGCTTCCTGAGTGTTCATTTGAGGGGGAGTTTCCAGGGGGAGAGTTTGCATGTCTCCTGGATGATCAACTAAGGGGAGCTTGAGCTTTGCTGTCTCTTGTTGGCCGAAAGGCATCGGTATCAAGCCTTTGCTAGTTGTGTTGAGCCTGAGCTTTGCTGTCTCTTGTTGGCCGAAAGGCATCGGTATCAAGCTTTCTTTGCTAGTTGTGTTGAGCCTGTGTGCCTCTATCTTGAGGGACTAGCATTTTGCTTCGATATTTTCGATTGGGATTTGCTAGCGGTGTTGAGCCTGTTCTACCTCTTCTTGAGGGCTAGCTCTGCTTTGCTTGGTTGCGTCGAGCCGTTGCCCATGTCTTTGGGGACCAAGTTGTCTTGCTCTTTCCACTTGACCTTCTTCGGCTTTGCTATGCTTTTGGGTCATTTGGTCGAGTTCTCTCTTCTCCTTCTTCCTTCTTCTCTTTCTACTATGATTTGTGTTGGTAGTTGACAATGCACTCATCAAGGGGGAGATTGCGGATACATGGGTGTATGCTGGGTCTCTGAGTGATGAGTGATTGTCAACTGGGATGATGCGCATGTTCTTTGGCTTGTGTTGTGCAGGTGTCGAGCACGGATGCAGTGATCAAAGGCGAGGTGAAGGTCAAGTAGAGACGTGTCGTGCCGATGGACCAAGAGTGGCGAAGGGCGGACGTGAGGCTTGGACTGAGGGACCAGAGGCCCGAGGATCAGCTGTGGTGGCTGGCAGCCTGGGACAGCAACGAGCGAAGACTTGCGGTCATGTGTTGCCTAAGTCGTAGACTTGGGGACACGTGTCGGTGGACGGGGTGCACGGGCGGTGCATCCCCTCTACGACGTCGGTTTGGTGGTAGAGCCAGGGAAAAACCATCGGGTGGACGGTTTCCAGGTTTGGGCCTCAAAACCTGGGTGCGGATGGTTTCCGAGTTTGGCCACAAAACTCGGGCTGAGGACGGTTTCTAGGATTGGGCCTCAAAACCTGGGCGCCGAGGGTTTGCTGAGTTTGGCCTCAAAACTCAGAAGCTGGTGGGCTGGTTTCCCGGTTTGGGCCTCAAAACCGGGGGATGGCTGGAAAAGGCTGGTTTCCCGGTTTGGGCCACAAAACCGGGGGTGCAGAGCGGTGGCGGCACGTGGCGGCAATCTGGAGGTTGCGTCGAGGCAACGCTTCGAATTGTGCGGGCGTGGCCGTCGGATACACCTACCACCGAGTTGGTCCAGAATAACCCTAGGGTTTAGCTGGTTCGCTCTGTTATAAGAATAGAGAGGGGTAGAGTAGGAATTAGACTTAGGCTAGTAGTAGGATAAGTAGTCGGGAGACTCCCTCCTCCCTTCCAATCTCAGTCATTTGCTCTTTCGCACTTAGGGTTTCCTACTCTCCCATCCCCTGCTGTAGCTAGCTGAGATCCGCAGAGAGACTTGCCTCTGTGTACTATTGATTATGAGGAAGTGAGGCCGTATCCTCACTATTGTAGCGTGTGGTAGCCACACGGTTGCAATTCGTGGTTGTGATTCACGTTTCATTCGTGTTCTTCGCGGAATCCTTTTTCTCCACGATTTTCCCATCGCTTGATCTCTTTGCTCGGTTAATCTTTTGCAAAACCATTTGAACCAAGTTGTTCTAGATCGTGAGGCACTTCTTTCCACCGAAGGAATTCTCCTCTAACCTCATGGTCTAGGAGATCGATCGATTTTCGTTTCGGGTCAAGTTTTCTCCCTTCCCCCGAAATTCTTTGATTCATCGATTTGGAGATAGGTTCGAGCCATGATCTCTTAGGGATAGCTCACTATACTCCTTTTGACTCTTCTCACCAAGTTTGATCCCTAGAGGATTCGTTTTGGGTGAGATCGAGTAAAATCGGTGGACGAACAGGCTGCTGTCGGGGTGACCGGACGCTATCCTCGCGTTGACCGGACGCGTCCGGTGGTTGAATGTCGCGTGGCGATTTTCTCTAGCTGACCAGACGCTGGGTTTCTTGTTCGACCGGACTCACTCATCGCACTGTTCACTCAGCTTGACTTTTGTGACCGGACGCACAGTTTATGACCGGACGTTCTGTTCACCAGAGTCCGGTTGGGAACAGTAAGGTCCCAGAACGGATTTCGCACGACCGGACGCGTCCGGTGCTCACTGACCGGACGCTGCCCAGAGTCCGGTCGTGACTGGTTTGCGCGTTTTCGTTCGCCGGTGGTTCGTTCGTTGTCGGATTTGGTTTCCGTCTTTTGCGTTGGCTTTCTAGAGTTGTGTAGTATCCCGCTGTGCTTCTTGGAAGCATCCACCCTACATCTAGGGTGGTGGACAGTAGCAAGCTCTAGGGTTTGTCTTTTGGGGTGATTCTCGGGACAGTGGCTACTAGTTTCCGAAAGGAAATTTTGAAGCTCCCATTGACCCCCCCTCTGGTCGCTTTCTGGTTGCTTCTCGGTCCTTCAATCGTCCCCCTCCCGGCGCCCGGTTCGCCCCAAGGACGGAAGCCTCACGCGCTGGAAACGCATGGGGTGTAACACCCTAGGTGTTAAGCAACCCTAAATGCATAACTTGCCATCTCATGAGCATAAAGCATCATCATCTCATGTTGCATTTCTTTTGTTAAGTGTCATTTCATGTGAGCTTTTGTAATGCTATGCTTGATGGAATGCTTGTTTGTCTTGTTTGTGGAGTGCTTAAGTCTCCTTAGTAGTTGAACCTTGTTGGGGAGTAAAATTGAAGCTAGGTTTATGTTGGTCATTTTGGCTAACTAAGTCTCTAACCCTAGTTGCCTTGATAGAGCCCTAGGAGTCCTTTTGTTTGACTAACTAAGACCTTCTTGATAGAAGCTTTGCATGGCTGTGGGCCCTTAACCAAAAGTGTGTAGAATTTAGAGTAGAACAAAAGTTGTTTAAGGCCCAACCCATGAAAATGGGTTTAACAAGGTGTTTTAGGACCCACAAGGCAGATTTGAGGGAGTTTAGACTTAGAAATTTTTCTAAGTCTCTAACTGACCAAACAGTTTCGTGGAGCCAACTTTGGAGCTTTCTCGGGAGCAATCTAGGCCGAACCAGAGACCAATCTTGTAACCAAAGTTGTAGCTGACATGTAGCTCTAAGTAAAGGAACAAGTGGCTTAGCGTTTCACCGAGCGGATTAGGAGTTAATCGCGCTCAAAGTTCGGCCGTCAGTCGGCCATCGTTAACTGAATCGGGCGATTCAGTTTGAATCAGCCGGTCGTGGCCGACCGCGCGCAGAGCTTGCTCGCCGCGTGGCGCGTTCCGGCCGGGGACGCAGCGTCCGCGCGCGGCGTGGCAAGCATAAGCTGCCGCTCGCCCCGCTGCCCGAAGCCGCGCCGCTCCTCCCTCCATTCTGTCCCTCTCTCGCTCTTGTTCCTCTCGCCGGAGCCCGAGCGGGGAAAAAGGGGAAAAGCTGCGAGCGCCGCCGCCGTTCGCCGCCGTTCCGCCGCCGCACCGTCCACCCAACCAGCTGCCAAGCCTCGCCGTGAGCCCCCGCACCCCGTGCTGTCCTTAGCGCTCCCTAGGAAGCCCTAGGTAAGCCTGGGATGAGTCGCCGCCATGGCCGCCATGACCGCTGAGCTCGGTTCGCCGTGGCCGGCCACCTTCCCATGGTTGTCATGTCACCCTAGCGCCCGTATAGGGGTTAGTGAGGTCCGAGGAGAGGGTAGAGGGTGTTGGTTTGGTCGATTAGGGTTAAGAGCCCGCGGAACGCCGCCGTCCGCCATGACTGCCATGGCCGGCGCGCTCGGTCCGCCGTGGCCAACCCTCTTCCCGAGCTCAACCATCTGCCCTAGCTAGCGTTCGCGAGTCGCCTCGACTTGCCGGAGCTAGTGGTGGTGACGGTTAGGCCGATTAGGGTCCGGAAGCGCGAGTACGCCGTCGTCCGCCGCTTGCCAAGGTCGCCGGAGTGGCACCGCCGTGGACATGGGTGCTCGGAGCTTGCGCCCTGGCTTCCGAGCCCTGGGCTAGGGTTATGAAGGTCGCCGGAGTAGATCTCGAGGGTCGGATGAGCCCGTCGTGGCCGGAGCCGGCCGGCGTAGCTCGCCCGCGCCGCCGTGTCCGCCATCGCCGTCGGCGAGCTCGATCCGCGTGTTCGCTGGGCCAGCCGAGGGTACCGGCGGGTGCGGAAGGTTGAGGGGAGTTCGCCGGTGGGGATGGTTTCGCCGGGGAGGTCGCCGTCGGTGAGCTCCGCCGTGGTCAACTCCTCCCCTGTCTCGGTGGGGATGACAGGTGGGGTCGGTTTGACTCGGGGACCCGCGTGTCAGCGAGTCTGGTGTTGTCTGTGTGCACTAGTTCGGGTACCCGTAGTAGTTTCCTGTTTGATTGTTTTTCAGGTTTTGTTAATTAGTTTCCAGAAATTGTGTATTGCTTGTTTAATTCATATCTTGTGAAATATAAATGCTAAAAAGGTGAAACAAGTTTTGTTAGGTTTGTTATGTTGAGGTCTATGCATGAAAAATATAATATGTCCAGTTTGTGGTAAATTTCTGTGTAGTTATATTTAATTTATGTTTAGGCTGAAATCTTGTTAAATGCATAGTAATTTGTATTTATCTCAGAAAAATGTGATTCTTGTTTTGTTAGGATTGTGTTGAGGAATAGTTTCTGGGAAAAATGTAAAATGAGGATGCTCTGTGAAATAATTTGGCAGTAGTAATTAAAACGATTAAATGCTGTTTTCTTGTTTATTTTGTAATAATTAAAATATGAAGAGTATGGACTTGGTAAATTTTACTGACTGCTCTTGTGCTAAGAAGTTCAGAAGAAAATTATGAAATCTGTTGTTTGATACTTTGTGCTAGGGGGTGTAGTTCAAAGCACCTTTTCATGATAGAATTTGTCTTTTTCATAGGGGGTAGAGTCTAGGTCCAAATGGGGTGAAATTTGGACAGAGGATTAGATTAAGTGTTGTTAATCTCCAGTAATTTTTATAGATTTTTGTAAAGCTGTCTAGGAAAGGTTACTGTTATAGGCCTATTTAACTAGATTTAAGTCTACCAATAATTAGAGGGTAATAAACCCGTTAAGCAACTTTGATGTGGTGACAACAAGACTTAGTAAGTAGTATGTTAAATTAAGTAAGTGAGTAGCAGTAGATGACATGTGCTTATCTCCTGAATTGTTACTCCATGTTGCATCACCATGCATCCCATGTGCAGTCATGTTATTCATTCATGTACCGCATCATGCAGGATCGGTAGTGGAAGCCCAGGAGACGCCGGAGGAGCAGCGTCAGGAGGAGACACCCGAGGAGAGGATCCCGGAAGGAGACGCTGAGGACCTGCCGGAGTGCCGTGATCACCGCCCCACTGACATCGAGCGAGGCAAGCCCCGGAGCATTTTCTCCTACGGTTTTGCAAATTACCGTTTACAAGTTAACCTGATATGATTGTTGCATTAGGTTATAGGAGTTGTGTGATACCGTTGCTGCATTAATTAATTATCCTTGTCCACCTGCAAATATTACCTTGTTATCCCTGATAAGTCTAGGCTCGTTTATGCTTAGCCCTGCTTAGACCGGTAAAAGTCGGGTGATTTCCTGTCTCCCGCATATAGGTGGATACTAAACATGTTAGCCTCGTGCTATCGTGGAATATAACCATGTGATAATGAATTTGAGACCGGGCGGGATGTAGGGGCAGCAGGACATGGGTTCTGTGTGCTAGTAGTCTCCCGTCTGTGTCGATTAGGAACCGACGAAGGCACACCTCAGTCATTTTGAACGCGTCAATCACTTAACGGAGCAGGTGCGGGTACCTCCCGTGAAGCCGAGTAAGGTGTTTCGAGCCGGTGATGGAGACGTTGACGCCTAACACCCAGGGCCTTACATGTACCGTGGGCAACTATTCTGATCGACCTGGCATGGTCCGAGGGCAGGCAGGGCCTGATCGACCTGGCATGACCGTGGGCAGTTAATAGCTTGAGCGACCTGGCATTGAGATAACCCCCGGTGTAGAAGGGTCCATGGCCGTCCCGCGATTTGGGTTCTCGAACCTCCTGAATTGGTTGTCCAACGGCCACCTGGCAGGGTGTGACGGGCGAGTGTGCGACATTTTATCCCCAGCTGGTAGGAATCGATTATAATCGCCATCGCTCCTGGTTAGCGAGTAACTTGACTGAGCATGTGTTACCGTAGTAATATATGGAATTAATGATGGTTATGGTTGGTGAATCTGAAAGGCTATTAATGAAATAGTCACTCTTGCTTGAATAAGTAGTCAAGTGTTTGCTCTAGATCAGGTGCAAATCTAGATAATCAGGCTGATTACATAAAAGTGACTGCTAATACTCTAATGATGATTATCTAATAATAAAATGCTTTTATGCAAAAAGGTAAGTGTGGCCAACCCCAGATACAGCCTTGCATAATCCTTGGTGTTGATTATTTCTGGTTTATGACGGGTAAGTCTAGCTGAGTACCTTCTCGTACTCAGGGTTCTATCCCTTGTTGTTGCAGATGGGCAATGCTTCTTCGGCTATTGCGAGAACTGTCTGTACCCCATCGAGGGCAGTGGCTAGACCATGGGCATGGTCAACTCTTATCTTCCCTGCTGCTTTTGTGGACTGATCAAGCATATGGCACTGTATTGTGAACTAAGGACTCGTGTTTCAAAACTATGTCGCTTCCGCTTTTGAATTCAAACTATGGTTTGTAATAACTGTTGAACTCCGATGTATTTGAACTATGTGCGAACTGAATGTATGTCGTGGACATGTACGCTAATCTATTATGATCTTGGTTAAAGTTGAATGACTTGAAATCCTTCGAGATTTCCGGACTACCGGGTTTATACGAGCTTAAGTACTTGTAGTCTCTGCGCAAGCAGCGATTCGGTGCTTAATCTGGTATAAATTGGTCGGTTCTGTCACATGGGGCGTCTTGGGCACCCCGCTAGCTATCCGCGACTGTGGCCAAACCCGCGCGGATGCGCCGGCCTCCTCCGTTTTCGGACGATTTTTCCGTTAACGCTAGTACAAGGCCTATTTCTACCCCATCGTCCCCCTCCCGGCACCCGGTTCGCCCCAAGGACCGAAGCCTCGCACGCTGGAAACGCATGGGGCGTCTTGGGCACCCCGCTAGCTATCCGCGACTGTGGCCAAACCCGCGCGGACGCGCCGGCCTCCTCCGTTTTCAGCCGATTTTTCCGTTAACGCTAGTACACGGTCTATTTCTACCCCATCGTCCCCCTCCCGGCGCCCAGTTCGCCCTAAGGACGGAAGCCTCGCGCGCTGAAAACGCATGGGGCGTCTTGGGCACCCCGCTAGCTATCCGCGACTGTGGCCAAACCCGCACGGACGCGCCGGCCTCCTCCGTTTTCGGCCGACTTTTTCGTTAACGCTAGTACACGGCCTATTTCTACCCCATCGTCCCCCTCCCGACGCCCGGTTCGCCCCAAGGATGGAAGCCTCGCATGCTGGAAACGCATGGGGCGTCTTGGGCACCCCGCTAGCTAACCGCGACTGTGGCCAAACCCACGCGGACGCGCCGGCCTCCTCCGTTTTCGGCCGATTTTTCCGTTAACGCTAGTACACGGCCTATTTCTACCCCATCGCCTCCCTCCCGGCGCCCGGTTCGCCCCAAGGACGGAAGCCTCGCGCGCTGGAAACGCATGGGGCGTCTTGGGCACCCCGCTAGCTATCCGTGACTGTGGCCAAACCCGTGTGGACGCGCCGGCCTCCTCAGTTTTCGGCTGATTTTTCCGTTAACGCTAGTACACGGCCTATTCCTACCACATCGTCCCCCTCCCGGCGCCCGGTTCGCCCCAAGGACTGAAGCCTCGCGCGCTGGAAACGCATGGGGTGTCTTGGGCACACCGCTAGCTATCCGAGACTGTGGCCAAACCTGTGCGGACGCGCCGGCCTCCTCCGTTTTCGGCCGATTTTTCCGTTAACGCTAGTACACGGCCTATTTCTACCCCATCGTCCCCCTCCCGGCGCCCGGTTCACCCCAAGGAAGGAAGCCTCACGCGCGGGAAACGCATGGGGCGTCTTGGGCACCCCGCTAGCTATCCGCGACTGTGGCAGAACCCGGGCGGACGCGCTGGCCTCCTGCTTTTTCGGCCGATTTTACCGTTAACGCTAGTACACGGCCTATTTCTAACCAATCGTCCGCCTCCCGGCTCCCGGTTCGCCCCAAGGACGGAAGCCTCGCGTGACGGAAACGCATGGGGCGTCTTGGGCACCCCGCTAGCTATCCGCGACTGTGGCAAACCCACGCGGACGCACCGGCCTCATCCGTTTTCGGCCGATTTTTCCGTTATCGCTAGTACACGGCCTATTTCTATCCCATCGTCCCCCTCCCGGCGCCCGGTTCGCCCCAAGGACGGAAGCCTCGCGCGCTGGAAACGCATGGGGCATCTTAGGCACCCCGCTAGCTATCCGCGACTGCGGCCAAACCCGCGCGGACGCACCGGCCTCCTCCGTTTTCGGCTGATTTTTCCGTTAACGCTAGTAGACGGCCTATTTCTACCCCATCATCCCCCTCCCGGCGCCCGGTTCGCCCGAAGGACGGAAGCCTCGCGCGCTGGAAACGCATGGGGCGTCTTGGGCACCCCGCTAGCTATCCGCGACTGTGGCCAAACCCGCACGGACGCGCCGACCTCCTCCGTTTTCGGCCGATTTTTCGGTTAACGCTAGTACACGGCCTATTTCTACCCCAGAGTCCCCCTCCCGGCGCCCGGTTCGCCCCAAGGACGGAAGCCTCGCGCGCTAGAAACGCATGGGGCATCTTGGGCACCCCGCTAGCTATCCGCGACTGTGGCCAAACCCGCGTGGACACGTCGGCCTCCTCCGTTTTCGGCCGATTTTTCCGTTAACGCTTGTATACGGCCTATTTCTACCCCATTGTCCCCCTCCCGGCGCCCGGTTCGCCCCAAGGACAGAAGCCTCGCGCGCTGGAAACGCATGGGGCGTCTTGGGCACCCCGCTAGCTATTCGCGACTGTGGCCATACCCGCACGGACGCGCCGACCTCCTCCGTTTTAGGCCGATTTTTCCGTTAACGCTAGTACACGGCCTATTTCTACTCCATCGTCCCCCTCCCAGCGCCCGGTTCGCCCCAAGGACCGAAGCCTCGTGCGCTGGAAATGCATGGGGCGTCTTGGGCACCCCGCTAGCTATCCGCGACTGTGGCCAAACCTGCGCGGACGTACCGGCCTCCTCTGTTTTTGGCCGATTTTTCCGTTAACGCTAGTACACAGCCTATTTCTTCCCCATCGTCCCCCTCCCGGCGCCCGGTTCGCCCCAAGGACGGAAGCCTCGCGCGCTGAAAACGCATGGGGCCTCTTGGGCACCCCGCTAGCTATCCGCGACTGTGGCCAAACTCGCGCGGACGCGCCGGCCTCCTCCGTTTTCGGCCGACTTTTTCGTTAACGCTAGTACACGGCCTATTTCTACCCCATCGTCCCCCTCCCGACGCCCGGTTCGCCCCAAGGATGGAAGCCTCGCGTGCTGGAAACGCATGGGGCGTCTTGGGCACCCCGCTAGCTAACCGCGACTGTGGCCAAACCCGCGCGGACGCGCCGGCCTCCTCCGTTTTCGGCCGATTTTTTCTGTTAACGCTAGTACATGGCCTATTTCTACCCCATCGTCCCCCTCCCGGCGCCCGGTTCGCCCCAAGGACGGAAGCCTCGCGCGCTGGAAACGCATGGGGCATCTCGGGCACCCCGCTAGCTATCCGTGACTGTGGCCAAACCCGTGCGGACGCGCCGGCCTCCTCAGTTTTCGGCTGATTTTTCCGTTAACGCTAGTACACGGCCTATTTCTACCCCATCGTCCCCCTCCCGGCGCCCGGTTCGCCCCAAGGACTGAAGCCTCGCGCGCTGGAAATGCATGGGGCGTCTTAGGCACCCCGCTAGTTATCCGCGACTGTGGCCAAACCCGTGCGGACGTGCCGGCCTCCTCCGTTTTCGGCCGATTTTTCCGTTAACGCTAGTACACGGCCTATTTCTACCCCATCGTCCACCTCCCGGCACCCGGTTCGCCCCAAGGACGGAAGCCTCGCGCGCTGGAAACGCATGGTGCGTCTTGGGCACCCCGCTAGCTATCCGCGACTGTGGCCAAACCCACGCGAACGCGCCGGCCTCCTCCGTTTTCGGCCGATTTTACCGTTAACGCTAGTACACGGCCTATTTCTAACCAATCGTCCCCCTCCCAACTCCTGGTTCGCCCCAAGGACGGAAGCCTCGCGTGGCGGAAACGCATGGGGCGTCTTGGGCACCCCGCTAGCTATCCGCGACTGTGGCAAACCCGCGCGGACGCGCCGGCCTCATCCGTTTTTGGCCGATTTTTCCGTTAACGCTAGTACACGGCCTATTTCTATCCCATCGTCCCCCTCCCGGCGCCCGGTTCGCCCCAAGGACGGAAGCCTCGCGCGCTGGAAACGCATGGGGCGTCTTAGGCACCCCGCTAGCTATCCGCGACTGTGGCCAAACCTGCGTGGACGCGCCGGCCTCCTCCGTTTTCGGCCGATTTTTCCGTTAACGCTAGTAGACGGCCTATTTCTACCCCATCATCCCCCTCCCGGCGCCCGGTTCGCCCCAAGGACGGAAGCCTCATGCGCTGGAAATGCACGGGGCGTCTTGGGCACCCCGCTTGCTATCCGCGACGGTGGCCAAACCCGCGCGGATGCGTCGGCCTTCTCCGTTTTGGGCCGATTTTTCCGTTAACGCTAGTATACGGCCTATTTCTACCCCATCGTCCCCCTCCCGGTGCCCGGTTCGCCCCAAGGACAGAAGCCTCGCGCGCTGGAAACGCATCGGGCGTCTTGGGCACCCCGCTAGCTATTCGCGACTGTGGCCAAACCCGCGAGGACGCGCCGGCCTCCTCCGTTTTCGGCCGATTTTTCCGTTAACGCTAGTACACGGCCTATTTCTACTCCATCGTCCCCCTCCCAGCGCCCGGTTCGCCCCAAGGACCGAAGCCTCGCGCGCTAGAAACGCATGGGGCATCTTGGGCACCCCGCTAGCTATCCGCGACTGTGGCCAAACCCGCGCGGACGCACCGGCCTCCTCCGTTTTCGGCCGATTTTTCCGTTAACGCTAGTACACGGCCTATTTCTTCCCCATCGTCCCCCTCCCGGCGCCCGGTTCGCCCCAAGGACGGAAGCCTCGCGCGCTGGAAACGCATGGGGCATCTTGGGCACCCCGCTAGCTATCCGCGACTGTGGCAAACCCGCGCGGACGCGCCGGCTTCATCCGTTTTCGGCCGATTTTTCCGTTAACGCTAGTACACGGCCTATTTCTATCCCATCGTCCCCCTCCCGGCGCCCGGTTCGCCCCAAGGACGGAAGCGTCGCGCGCTGGAAACGCATGGGGCGTCTTAGGCACCCCGGTAGCTATCCGCGACTGTGGCCAAACCCGCGCGGACGCGCCGGCCTCCTCCGTTTTCGGCCGATTTTTCCGTTAACGCTAGTACACGGCCTATTTCTACCCCATCATCCCCCTCCCGGCGCCCGGTTCGCCCCAAGGACGGAAGCCTCGCGCACTGGAAACGCATGGGGCGTCTTGGGCACCCTGCTAGCTATCCGCGACTGTGGCCAAACCCGCGCGGACGCGCCGGCCTCCTCCGTTTTCGACCGATTTTTCCGTTAACGCTAGTACACGGACTATTTCTACCCCATCATCCCCCTCCCGGCGCCCGATTCGCCCCAAGGACAGAAGCCTCGCGCGCTGGAAACGCATGGGGCATCTTGGGCACCCCGCTAGCTATCCGCGACTGTGGCCAAACCCGCGCGGACGCGCCGGCCTCCTCCGTTTTTGGCCGATTTTTTCGTTAATGCTAGTACACAGCCTATTTCTACTCCATCGTCCCCCTCCCGGCGCCCGGTTCGCCCCAAGGACCGAAGCCTCGCGTGCTGGAAACGCATGGGGCGTCTTGGGCACCCCGCTAGCTATCCGCGACTAAGGCCAAACCCATGCGGACGTACCGGCCTCCTCCGTTTTCGGCCGATTTTTGTGTTAACGCTAGTACACGGCCTATTTCTTCCCCATCGTCCCCGTCCCGGCGCCCGGTTCGCCCCAAGGATGGAAGCCTCGCGCGCTGGAAACGCATGGGGCATCTTGGGCACCCCGCTAGCTATCCGCGACTGTGGCCAAACCCGCGCGGACGCGCCGGCCTCCTCCGTTTTCGGCCGATTTTTCCGTTAACGCTAGTACACGGCCTATTTCTACCCCATCGTCCCCCTCCCGGCGCTCGGTTGGCCCCAAGGACGGAAGCCTCTAGCTCTGGAAACGCATGGGGCATCTTGGGCACCCCGCTAGCTATCCGCGACTGTGACCAAACCCGCGCGGACGCGCCGGCCTCCTCTGTTTTCGGCCGATTTTTCCATTAACGCTAGTACACGGCCTATTTCTACCCCATCGTACCCCTCCCGGCGCCCGGTTCTCCCCAAGGACGGAAGTCTCGCACGCTGGAAACACATGGGGCGTCTTGGGCACCCCCCGAGCTATCTGCGACTGTGGCCAAACCCGCGCGGACGCGCCGGCCTCCTCCGTTTTCGGCCGATTTTTCCGTTAACGCTAGTACACGACCTATTTCTACCCCATCGTCCCCCTCCCGGCGCCCGGTTCGACCCAAGGACGGAAGCCTCGCGCGCTAGAAACGCATGGGGCGTCTTGGGCACCCCGCTAGCTATCCGCGACTGTGGCCAAACCCGCGCGGACGCGCCGGCCTCTTCCGTTTTCGGCCGATTTTTCTGTTAACGCTAGTACACGGCCTATTTCTCCCCCATCGTCCCCCTCCCGGTGCCCGGTTCGCCCCAAGGATGGAAGCCTCGCGAGCTAGAAACGCATGGGGCATTCTGGGCACCCCGCTAGCTATCCGCGACTGTGGCCAAACCCGCGCGGACGCGCTGGCCTCCTCTATTTTCAGCCGATTTTTCCGTTAACGCTAGTACACGGCCTATTTCTACCCCATCGTCCCCCTCCCGGCACCCGGTTCGCCCCAAGGACGGAAGCCTCGCGCGCTGGAAACGCATGGGGCATCTTGGGCACCCCGCTAGCTATCCGCGACTGTGGCAAACCCGCGCGGACGCGCTGGCCTCATCCGTTTTCAGCCGATTTTTCCGTTAACGCTAGTACACGGCCTATTTCTATCCCATCGTCCCCCTCCCGGCGCCCAGTTGGCCCCAAGGATGGAAGCCTCGCGCGCTGGAAACGCATGGGGCGTCTTAGGCACCCCGCTAGCTATCCGCGATTGTGGCCAAACCCGCGCGGACGCACCGGCCTCCTCTGTTTTCGGCCGATTTTTCCGTTAACGCTAGTACACGGCCTATTTCTACCCCATCGTCCCCCTCCCGGCGCCCGGTTCGCCCCAAGGACGGAAGCCTCGCGCGCTGGAAACGCATGGGGCCTCTTGGGCACCCCGCTAGCTATCCGCGACTGTGGCCAAACCCGCGCGGACGCGCCGGCCTCCTCTGTTTTTGGCCGATTTTTCCGTTAACGCTAGTACACGGCCTATTTCTACCCCATCGTCCCCCTCCCGGCGCCCGGTTCGCGCCAAGGATGGAAGCCTCGCGTGCTGGAAACGTATGAGGCATCTTGGGCACCCCGCTAGCTATCCGCGACTGTGGCCAAACCCGCGCGGACGCACCGGCCTCCTCCGTTTTGGCCAATTTTTCCGTTAACGCTAGTACACTGTGGCGGAACCGTCCTGATTATAAGAGCTCAAGTATCGTCTTAGTCAAATCCGTCTGACATCGACTTATACTTGAACCCATATAACCCTGGTAGTCCGGAAATCTCGAAGGATTTCTATCATCATACAACATACATGATCGCATTGTTCAAGAATTACATTCGTAAGGATACAACACAGAGAGCCAAAATCGGATTTAAAACATCAGAGTGCAAATTTAAGACAGAGTTATTACAAACCCGAATTTAAAGTGTGGAAGCTTAAATAAGTTTTGAAACATGACCACCACACATGTGGTCCAAATAAAACATTGTTTGATAACTTAACTCAACACAACTCACTCCTCCGTTTTCAAGTAATGTGCCACTAGAAGTCTCAAACCAGCAAAAGAAAAAGGGAAGCTTCTGGACGACCCTGCCCTGGGCCTACTCCTCATCACCTTCCTCCGGGTAGAGGCAGTGCTTACAATAGCCATAGTAAACCTGGCCATCTGCAACAAACGGGATAAACCTTGAGTACGGGAATGTACTCAGCTAGACTTACCCATCCAACTAAAAATAAAGACACCAAGGATATGCAAGTCCTTTTTGGTGGAGCTGGGGTTTTTAGTTGCGAAAAGCTCAAAATTAAGATAAGAGTATTAATGACATAGATGAGCTGTCAGTTTTAGACCTATTTATGTACTCTAGGTTTGCACCTGAACTATTACACACACTTGAGTCTAACAAGCAATAGTATAACCATATCCAGTTGACTTATCCACATTTTAGTTGAACCTTTAAACATCACATGGAGTTGTATCGTGGTGAAGCTCGCCATAGTTTCCCACTAACCGGGGGAGACGGCGACTCGAATCGAATTCCAAACCAGCTGGTGAAAGACCTTTAATACCAACCCACACTTTCCCCGTCGGGTCCATGCATTGGGTAACCGCTCGATGCTTGTTCGTGGTGGTAATCGTCATGGTTCAAGCACGGACCGCCCAATTGGAACCTGGCGATGGCCTCACGCGGCAGATCACATTTCCATACTAGAGGGCACGACTCGGGTTGATTCCGGCCTGAACAGCTTCTAACCGTCTTTGGGGTCGATGATTACGGCATCGACATATCCCTAAGTAAAAGGGCGCGTTCAAAAATGAACGAGGGCCAACATCGATACAAACCTACACGATCCAACGGACGGACTGCCCCAAGTTTCCAAACTTGTGCCTTGCCTTCCAGTTGACCGTATTTTATTACTACTCAGGTTCTTTTCCACGATAGCAAATATAGCCAACCGTGATCCGGTAATTACCCATCAGAGGTATTATGGAAACATCCTTAACCACTACTTTTATTAAGTAGACTAAGCAATTCTATATTGTAAATAAATAATAGGATAACAAGGTAGATATTAATCAATAATCCAGGAATGGTAATGCAGCAAATAGGATTCAATCAACTCCTATACCTAATGCATCACAATATAAGATACTCAAGTAAATTATTTATAAAAGCTGGGAGACTGAAGGATGCTCCGGGGCTTGCCTTGAGCGAAGACCGAGGCCTCGTGGGAGGGGCACTCGGGCAAGTTAGTTTCCTGTCCGGGGTCGACCTCCTCGGCTTGATGCAGTTCCGGGATCTCTTGTTCGGCGCTTTCCTCCTGCTCCTGGTCGGGCTCCGGGAGTGTCGATCCTATTGCATGCGGTAAATAATAAATAAATAAATATTGCGGGGCGCGAGATATGGTGGTATGAAAAGCAATATTTCTTGCAAACCAACAAAACCAACTTGTTGAACCACTTTTGACATTGAGGTAAATACTTATTTACCTCATAAAACAAAACCATTATTTCCACTATTTCCTATTTAGAAATTCAAAAGAAACTTAAGTTTGAACTGCAAGTATATTTTTCTGAACTCAGAAAAATCCACAAAAATTCCAGAAGATAATTGACACGAACTGGACTTCACTGACCAATTTTCAGCAAGAGATCAATTACAGAACAGCGGCCACAAAAAGATGAAATAAACTGCTCAAAAGGTGCTTTGAACTAACTCTTCTCCTAAAAAGTGTCAAACAGCAGGTTTCATAATTTTTCTTGCACATAAACACTGTACTGCAGGAAGTGTACTGCCAAAACATAAATATATCACCCTACACAAAATAAACAAATCTATTCCAAAATAACCCAATAGAACTACAACCCTACTGGAAAAGGGTGCTAAACTCAGTTTCATATTTTTCCCAGATTCTACTCCACATTTCATATTTATCAAGGAAGTTCCATGAACAGAAACATTATATTACTTCCCACATGAATTTCCAAGGAAACATGCAGAAAAGCACATTTGTAAAGTAACTTCACATTTTTCCATACAACAACCTATGATTAACATTTTTCTTAGCTTGAACATCGCATACAGAGACTGCACAATTTTTCCCATATTTTATTTTGACACATAAAATACCTTAACTCTTATTCCAAGAAATCAGCCAAAAAGGAGTTTAACCCATAACAAAAAACTTTTCTACATAAACAGAGCCTCAGATATTTTTCATAAGTGCATAACATGATGATAAACTTACACAAAATTTTCCATGAATTAACTTGACCAGAAAACATATATAACCATTTATCTCAACAAAAGCGCATAAGCTGTAATAAATAAAAACAGAAATAAAAACTTCTACCAAAAATACTTTCGTATTTTTCCATGATAGATCTACTCATAAACAAGCTAACAAAACTGAAAGCACTTCATTTGGACTTTTAAATCGAGCTACACAAAAATAACAAGCCTTTCTGGAAATTGAAACAAAAAGGAAAACATTTAAAATCTCCCGGCTGGGCCTGCGTGAACTCGGTCCATGGACCGGGTGAGGCTGACGCGCGGGGTCCGCTGGTCAACGGGACCCACCCGTCAGAGAGAGGAAACAGGGGAAGCGGGTTGACCGCGCGGTTCTCGCCGGCGGCGAGGTCTCCGGCGGCGGGGTGGTGCTCGGTGGGCTCGTCTCGACGAGGCGCATCGGATGGTGTGGTTGGTTTGTCCAGCGCACGGCCGTAGCGTGCCGGCGGCGAGCGGTGGCGGACGGCGGCGGCGGCGACACACGGCTACGCCGTTTCCGGCGGTCGCCGGCCAAATTGATGGAAGGGGGAGAACAAGTAAACCCTAGGGAGGCTATCAGAGGGCTTGGTTTGGCCGGTCAAGCTTCGATGGAGCTTGACCACGTGCATGGCCATGGCAGCGCCCATGGCGCTCGGTCGGAGGTGGAGGGAGAACTACGGGGTGGTAGAGACCTCGCGGAGGTGTGTTCTCACCTTGCCTTGGCCTGACGAAGCTCGACGGTGAAGGAGAGGGGTGGCGAAGCTCAGGTTGGTGCGGAACGGGCTCGGGCTCTTTTTGGCGGCGAACGGGGACCGAAAGGGGCACCTCGTCCTCCGGCGACGGTGGAGCTTGGCCGGGGAAGATGACGCGCGCACGGCGTGTGCACGGCGAAGGCGAAGAGGCTGGCGAGAGGGATGTGATGGTGGTGGCCGGGTGAGGTCGGAACGACGAGGGAGGTGGCGGTGATGAACGGTGGCGAACGGGGAAGCGCTCGGCTCGCGTTCGTTTGCGGGAGAGAAGGGAGAGCTGGGGGTGCGGTTCGTGCGAAAGATGAGTGAGAGGGAGAGGGGCGTGGTGCGCTCGGGTTTTGCTCGGCCGGCGGCGATGCGCGGTCGTGGCGGGGGCCACGGCGACGCGACGTCTTGCAGCGAGCGGCGCGAGCGGCGAGGCGGCGCGACAGGTAAGGCGGAGCGGGAGTGGCCGGTGGAGATCGTTGCATGATCGTGGAGGCAAGGATCGAGCGAGGAGTGGGCGAGGGGGATTTGCGGCAGAGGCAAGCCGCCACGCGGCGCTCCGGCCGGCGTACGGCGCGGCCGTGTCAGCGGTGGCAGAGCGCGGCGCGTGCGGCGCGAGGGCGAGCGAGCAGGCGGGCCGGCGCGGGCGTGTGGGGATATAGACCCCAGGGTACCACATGATGGTACATGGGCCTCACCACTAGGGGTCATCCGGCCCATAGGATGAAGACGTGCGGCGCACGACATGCACCGCACAACAGTTGTAATCTAGATATAGTACCAACTCGGATAATTACCATGTAACTCTGTCCCTTCGGAATATATAAGGAGGGGCAGGGGTCCTCCGAGAGGACAAGTAGATAGACAACAGATCCTAGGTCACAGGTCACAAGCCAGATCCAATCAATACAACTCGACGCAGGACGTAGGGTATTACGCTAACCTAGCGGCCCGAACCTGGATAAACCTCTGTGTTCATCTACTTTTGCCTTGCGTCAACGTCTGGATCGTCGTCTTGCGCACCTTCCCCTCTAATCTACCACCTTGGGCACACCCCTAGGTGGACTATCGGTGATATTTTGTCGACAGTGGTGCCCAACGTGGGGCATGTGCGTACGGACGCCATGACGACTCAGATGGTTTCCTTCCTTGTTTCCATGACCCTTCCGGAGGCTTCACGTTCGTCGTCAGGTCCTTCTTCTCGACCACCAACGTCGATGGCGCCGCCAGGGCTGTGGAGGCGGTGCAGGCTTTCCCTGTGCCGAACAGATCTGCTTCCACCACTTCAGCGTCGGTGAGACCAGCCTCGACATCTCTTCGAGGTCATCTTCCCCGGCGCTCCGACCATGCTTCCCCGCTATCGGGGACGGCGTGTCGACAATACCGATCTGATCGAATCCATCGATCGGGTCACGACAGGCATCAGTGACACTCTCGCTCTCGTAGATCTGATCAGAGATCGATCTCCCGAGCACAACGTTGCCCGTACCTCTCGCTCTGACCTGCAACCGTGTCGCAATGATGATCGCCGTAATAATCGGCGCTATGACAACCACGACCGGGAGGAAAGATCGAGGGCTAGGCAAATCCATCACCGTTGACAAGAAGACATCGTTGTCTCGGCTGATCAACTACGACGAGGATTACGAGAAGCTGCTCGACGACCCGTGCTCTACGCTCGCCCTGATCATCTACGAGCCAGAAGCGAGCCATCACGTCGTCGTCGAGCCAAAGATGAGCCATCGATGAGCCAACGAGCCAGTGAGCCACCCGTGAGCCTACGAGCCAAAAGCAAGCCATCACGTCATCGACGAGCCACCGTCGAGCCATCAACGAGTCACCAACGAGCCGACGAGCCACAAGCGAGTCGTCATGTCATCGTCATCGTCTCACTGCCATCCTCGCCGACCGCTCATTGACGACTCATCGCCGTCCTCGACGCCTCTCGTCGACTACTCCATTCGAGCCACATCAACTCAGATATCGTGGCATGTTGACTCTTCTGCTCAGCCACGACTCGTCGATCTCCGCCAACAAGCTAAGTATTATTTTTTTACATCGATTAAATATTTCTTCGATCATCATATATCTCTAGATATCATCGTATGCCTCTGCGGTCACATTATATCATCACGACGACTCTTCGTTATTTATATATACCATCCTGAGGATGACATATATGTTTTCCCGAGCAGCCACGTTTACACTCGTGCTTTTCAGAGACGGCCCTGTCTCCGACTCCTCCCTACACGTGAATGCAGCTCCGCGCTCTGCGTTACGGGTGGTCGGCAGCGGCTCCTCGGTGACGCTGGTCCTCTTACGCGTGCCTGGGCTCCGCGCCTCACGCTCCGGAGTTATCGGCTAGCCGGGGCTGGTAACTCAGTTACAAACAAACTGCTCGGGAGAATTTTATTTAATGTTGAGCGTTCATACCAGCTGACTGACCGCTGAGCGGCATATGTTGTTTCTTTACTGCTGATGTTTTTTCCATATTTAATTTGTATGTCATGTACTACCGATCTCCATGTTTATTTTACAGGAACTATGTTCGGTCTGCGAGCTAATTCTTTACGCTCGGGGACTGGACCAGTCACGATGGACGAGAAAATCATCGTTTGGCACCACCTGACGCTCAGACTTCGTCGCTGACCAGCTGGTCGTACTCTTCGACGCTCATCGACGGCTATGCCAAGAGCTCACCAGCTGAGCTGGGGACTCCTCGGTGCTCGTCGTCGTCGACCACCTGGTCGGGTCGCTTGGTGCTCATCACCTGGCGTTCGGACTTCATCGTCGACCAGCTGGTCGTACTCTTCAACGCTCATCGATGGCTACGCCGAGAGCTCACCAGCTGAGCTGGGGACTCCTCGATGCTCGGGTTCGTCGACCACTTGGTCGCTCTGCTCGGAGCTCACCACCTGGTGCTCGGGCTTCGTCATCGACCAGCTGGTCGCTTCGCTCGGTGCTCACCGCCTGCCGCTCAGAACTTCGTCGCCGACCAGTTGGTCATGCTCTTCGACGCTCATCGACGGCTACACCGAGAGCTCACCAGTTGACCTGAGGACTCCTCAGTGCTTGGGTTCTTCACGCCAACATCGTCAGCAGCGCTGGTCGGATCGCTCGGTGCTCACCGCCTAGCGCTCGGATTTCATTGCCGACCAGCTAGCCAGACTCCTCGACGTTCATCGACGGCTACACCGAGGGTCACCAGCTAACCTGGGGACTGCTCGGTGCTCAGTCATCGCACGACAACCTGCTCGGACGACATGCTGCTTTCGTCATAGTGGTTTTACCTTTTTTATAAGCCTGCTACAAGATTTATTCTTCATCTTCTAGCAGCCTTGGGGACTACAGTGTATTCATGGTGCTCGTTCGCGCATGTATATAAGTTTGATTATTCTCAAGACCCTGGCACCACATGACCGAGTCACCTGCTGTCAGGCTCGGGGACTAGCTGTGGGGATATAGACCCCAGGGTACCACACGATGGTACATGGGCCTCACCACCGAGGGTCGTCCGGCCCATAGGATGAAGACGTGCGGCGCACGACATGCACCGCACAACAGTTGTAATCTAGATATAGTACCAACTCGGATAATTACCATGTAACTCTGTCCCTTCAGAATATATAAGGAGGGGCAGGGGTCCTCCGAGAGGACAAGAGAGATAGACAACAGATCCTAGGTCACAGGTCACAAGCCAGATCCAATCAATACAACTCGACGCAGGACGTAGGGTATTACGCTAACCTAGCGGCCCGAACCTGGATAAACCTCTGTGTTCATCTACTTTTGCCTTGCGTCAACGTCTGGGTCGTCGTCTTGCGCACCTTCCCCTCTAATCTACCACCTTGGGCATACCCCTAGGTGGACTATCGGTGATATTTCGTCGACAGGGCGCGAGGCTGGGCCGAAAGGCCAGATGGGCCGGAAGTGGCGCGGGAAGGAAAAAGGTTTTCCTTTTTCTTTTTCCCAAAAACTTTTCAAACTTTGACCATTCAAAACAGTTTCAAAAACTCCAAACTAGGTTTTGACCCAAAAATAAAAGTTGCTCAAAATAATTTTCTCTTCAACTTTCATAAAGAACATTTTTGCTGAAAAGCACTTTTAAAACCTCCACATAAATAAAGTCAATTTTGAGTCATAAATCATTTTGTTTCCCTTGTTTTTATTTGCTAAACAAATTTGAACTAGGTCAAAATGTTAACATGCAAAGTATTATACTCAATATTTTTCATTTTATAAGATTATTTGCCAAGATAGGAATTTACTTAAATCATCAAGTCCAGAAGAAATTCCAACTCCAATAAATAAGCAAAAAACAAAAACACTCTGATGCACATGAAATGATGCAATGTATTGCTTATGCATTTTAGTAGCTAAATGCAGTTCCAAATGTAGTGCTTGACACTAGGGTGTCACAGCCCTTCCCCCCTTAAAGAAATCTCGTCCCGAGATTTTAAGTTACGTACCAATCATTATAAGTTCACACGTAAGTACTCCTCGGTTTTCCAAGTTGCATCGTTGGGTCCGTGGTTGCTCCAGAGAATCTTGTAAGTCTTCACTGTTCGGTTGCGAGTGTCTCGGGTCTTGGTGTCCAATATTTCCTTGGGCTGTTCATAGTTTTCCAGATCTGATCTGATGGAGATATCCGGGATCTGAACTTCTTCCCGTTCTGGAACTCGAAGACACTTCTTCAACTGGGACACATGGAACACTGGGAAGATTGCGCTCATCTCTAGAGGTAACTGCACTTCATAGGCTACTTCTCCCTTTTTAGCTACGATCTGGTATGGTCCCATGTATCGGGGTGCTAGCTTTTTCTTAATTCCAAAACGTTGGACCTTTCTCATGGGTGAGACCTTAAGGTAGACGTAATCTCCTACTTGAAATTCCAAGGGTCTCCTTCGTGTGTCTGCATAGCTTTTCTGTCGGGATTGTGCTACCTTGATATGTTGCTGTACAGTTTGCACGATTTCCTCGGCATCCTTTACATAATCTGACCCATAAAATCCTCGATCTCCTGATTCAACCCAATTTACCGGGGTTCTGCATCTTCGTCCATATAAAACTTCAAAAGGTGCCATCTTTATACTTTCCTGGTAGCTATTGTTATATGAGAACTCAACGAGGGGTAACCACTTTTCCCATGACTCTCCGGAGGATAAAACACAAGCTCTGAGAATATCTTCCAGAACTTGATTAACTCTTTCTGTTTGTCCTGCGGTTTGGGGGTGATAAGCGGAACTTCTTACTAACTTAGTCCCTAGTTCCTTGTGCAACTGTTCCCAAAAATGCGCTATGAACTGGGGTCCTCTATCAGAAACAATCCTCTTAGGAACTCCATGTAACCTCAAGATGTTTTGAATGTACAAGTCTGCATACTGATGAGGTCGGTGGGTAGTCTTAACCGGGATGAAGTGAGCCACTTTAGATAACCGATCCACGATAACCCAGATAGAATCATTTCCTTTTTGAGTGGTGGGAAGACCTGTGATGAAATCCATACTAATCTCTTCCCATTTCCACTTTGGGATTGATAATGGTTGTAACAGTCCGGCAGGTCTTAGGTGTATCGCTTTTATCCTGCAGCAAGTATCACACTTTGCGACATAAGCTGCAACTTCTTTCTTCATCTTTGACCACCAATACCTTGTTCTCAGATCTTGGTACATCTTAGTGCTTCCTAGATGGATAAACAACTTTGAGTTATGAGCTTCATTCAGAATTCTTTCTTTCAGCTCCGTGTTCTTTGGAACAACCAACCTCTGGTTAAACCACAAAATTCCCTGTTCATCTGTTCTGAAGTTCAACGAACTATTGGCTTCCAATCTCTTCTTGATCTGGCCGATTTCTTCATCGATCTTTTGTCCTTCGATGATGTCACTCTCCAGGGTGCACTGTATGGTGATGTTATTTAGCATAACGGGGTGCATAAGGTTGAATCCATCCTCCAAAAGTGGTTGTAGAGAGTTGCAATGAGTCTTGCGACTCAAGGCATCCGCTACAACATTCGCTTTTCCGGGGTGGTAATGCACTTCCAGGTTGTAATCCTTAATCAACTCTAACCATCTTCTCTGCCTCATATTCAACTTTGGCTGGGTGAAGATATATTTCAAACTTTTGTGATCTGTGTATATATGACATAGGTTACCCATAAGATAATGCCTCCATATCTTGAGTGCATGAACCACGGCTGCTAATTCCAAATCATGAGTCAGGTAATTATCTTCATGTGGTCGCAACTGGCGCGAAGCATATGCTATAACTCTCCCATTCTGCATAAGCACACATCCAAGTCCAATCTTGGATGCGTCACAAAACACATCAAAAGGTTCCTCCAAATCTGGTTGAGCCAAAACTGGCACCGAAGTCAACAGCGTTCGCAGAGTGTGAAAAGCTGCCTCACACTCTGGAGTCCATTCAAACCTCTTGTTTTTCTGAGTTAGACGAGTCATAGGCTTTGCGATCCTTGAGAAATCCGGAATGAACCGACGGTAGTATCCGGCCAATCCTAGAAAGCTGCGTACCTCATGTACGTTGGTGGGTTCTTGCCAATCCATAACTTCCTGTACCTTCGTGGTATCCACAGAAATTCCTTCCTCTAAAAGGACGTGTCCAAGAAAGGGTACCTTCTTTAACCAAAATTCACACTTGCTAAACTTAGCATACAACTTGTGCTCTCGAAGTCGAGCTAAGACGACTCGAAGATGTTCAGTATGATCCTCTTTATTCTTAGAGTAGACCAAGATATCATCGATGAACACCACAACAAACTTATCCAACTCGGGCATGAAGACCGAATTCATTAGATACATGAAATGTGCCGGTGCATTGGTTAACCCGAAGGACATAACTAGATACTCATAGAGTCCATATCTGGTGGAGAAAGCTGTTTTTGGTATATCCTCTCTTCTGATCTTAATCTGATGGTATCCTGACCTCAAGTCGATCTTGGAGAACACTTTTGCCTTTGATAACTTGTTGGGGGAAAGGACCCTCGGCAGAAGCGCCGCTCGAACTGGTGCTCGAAATTAGCCCTCGCGCAACGCCTATTGTCTTTGCGAGGTCCCTCTCCTATTGGAGACCGTTACCCTAACCCCCGGACGCGGGGTCAACCCTCGTCGCTTTGTTGTACTTCCGTGCAGGTCTAAGGCGACGGTCGCACTGCAGAAAACCTTCGCTGACTCACAACGCCACCTTCGCTTGGAGCGAAGGTCCAGGCAAGCGGCGAGTGTGCGCTGCCCCAGAGGCAAGCGAAGCCGAAGGTCCGGCGAGCGCGGCCGAAGGTCAAGACCGCCGCACCTCTCCCCGGAGGTGAACAAGGGCCAGGTGGCGGCGCGCTGGAGGGTGGCCGATTAGGGTTTCCGCTTCAGCTGTGTATTTACGCTTTTGCCTTTCCTCCCTGCGTGGAGGCGAGGAATCTTTCCTGTACCCTTTTGTAATTTGGCCCGTGCCCCTTGGCATTCCCTATAAATACCAAGGGGATGAACAGTGTAAGGGGATGACTTTTTGGGAAATTGAGCATCTTCCACTTCCGCCTTACCTTCGCTACCGCTTCCGACGCTTGGCCGCCTTCGCTCTTCCCCTGCACAAGTGCGGAGGTGGGGCAAGTGCGTTCCCAACAGTTTGGCGCCGACCGTGGGGATTCGGCGAAGTCTGAAATGGCGGGAAACAGGAGAGCACTTTCGACGAGGGACCAGCGCGTTGCTAGAGAGACGGCGGCGGTGGTCCCGCCTGCTGAGGAAATTGTACAGCCCTCGGGAGGAGAGAATGTCACCCCGGAACCCCAATCCCTGGGCCCCCAGGCCCGAGTGGCGACGCAGCCACACCCACACACTTCGGGAGAAGGAGAGGGAGAAGAAGAAGAGGTGGGCCTCGAGGCCCTCGAAAGGCTCGAGGCTGAGCTGCAAGAGAAGAAGAGGCGCCTGGAACAGCTTGAGAGGCATAACCGACTGCGCTCGATCAGACAGAGGGCAGACGAGGCCAGGGAGCGGCTTCGCCGTATGGAGGAATCCCTCGCCGCGGCAGAAGCCGAAGCCGAAGGCTGGGATAATGACGAGATACCCCCGCTGCGAGAGGGGAATGAGGAGCCGAATCAAGATAACCTTCGTCACCATCCACCACCCCCACCACCACCAGTACACCCAGAGCCATATCCTGTGAGACACCCAAACTTCCGCCAACTCTACCCAGATGAGAGAGAACAAAACCTTCGCATTCAGCGAAGGCATCAGCAACACCAAATGCCGTACGATCCAAAGTCACCACTCTCCCAAATACTCCAAACCCAGCCCTGGCCACCATGCTATAATCCACAAAACCTACCCCGCTATGATGGATTTTCCGACCCTCGCCAGTTCATCATGAGCTACGAAGCAGCGGTTGCCGCAGCGGGCGGTGATGAATCAACAATGTCAAAATCCTTTGTCATCATTCTGTGAGACATCGCACAAACTTGGTACAACAACCTTCGCCCCGGAACTGTGGATTCCTGGGCCACCCTCAGAGACAAGCTGTGTACAAATTTCAAGGGCATCACTCCAGCCCCGTCAAACCCCATCGAGCTATTCAATTGCAAGCAAGAAGAACGCGAGCCGCTCCAAGATTACTGGCGAAGGTTTATTCAAATCAGAGCAAGGACCCCGGGGATATCTGACGAGGCTGTCATCCTCGCTGCAGTCAGTGGCCTGCGCCCAGGACCATGCTCCTCAAAATTTGCCAGGAAACCGGCAAACTCAATCGAAGAGTTGCATGAAACAATGGAAAGATACTGTAGAGCTGATATGGATTTCAAAGCGAAGTCCGATGCTCGGAGGTCTCAGCAGAGGCCACAGCCGAGGCCTCAACCGAGAGAGAGCAACCTTCGCCAAGAGCAAAGCAACGTCGGCGCGATCAACAAAGCAACAAATTGCGAAGATCAAAGACGGAACGCTCAACCTCCGAGCAACCAAGCCCCGCATGTTTTGCCACCTCCGCCGAATCAGCGGTACCAGCAGCGAGATCCTGCCAAAATGTATTGTCACTTCTGTGGAATGGGAAAGGGACACACAACAAAGCAATGCGAATGCTTCGCCAAGGGTAAAGAATACCAGGAATCCAGGAAAGCTGCTTCGTCCGACACCCGAACCATCAACCACACCAGGAAACCAAGTTTCCACCCACCAAATCCCCCATACCAGTATACCCCCATAAACTACGGCCTACCTTCGCAACAACCCTCCTACACTCACCACCCACTCTACAACCAAACCCCTTATCAGCCAACCACCACCCCACAACGCCAAAACCCACCTTACACAGTCACATACCCAGCTACCCCCCAAAACCAAATTCCAACAACATACCAAGCTAGCAACGCTCTGCCACCACCACCGCCAATCCCCGCGTTACCAGCACCACAACCTGTCAAAGCCGAAGCCCCGAGCCAAACGACCATCAACAATCCAACATCAACCTTCGGTGTGATTCTAGCTTTCACCGGAGGTTCAAATGAAGACCATGGTAACAAACGGCAGAGGAAGGAACATGCCAGACGCGTTCACCACGTGGCCGTCGAAGGACCACATAAATTCGGTCGTTGGTCTCACATCCCCATAACCTTCGATCCCAGTGACATGAAGCTAAGAGATTACCCTCACACAGATGCTATGGTGATCGAAACCAACCTCGCTGGGTGGACTGTCACCAAAATACTGGTCGATACAGGAAGCTCCGCTGACATCTTGTTCGCTTCAACCTTCGACAGCATGAAGCTTGACAGAAACCTTCTGCAACCGGCCGACAACCCCCTATACGGTTTCGGTGGTCAACAAGTGAGAGCCGTCGGGAAAATTTCTCTGCCCGTGACCTTCGGCGACCAAATCAACTGCAGGACGGAACATATAACATTTTATGTCGTCGACATGTTCTACCCATACAATGCCATTTTTGGCCGAGGGGTCACAAACGCGTTCAATGCGGTCATCCATCCCGCCTACCTATGCATGAAACTTCCCGCTCCGAAGGGTGTGGTCGCAGTATTTGGGGACCAGGACATTGCAAGGACAGCTGAAGGGAACGTAGCCCCGGGGCAACGTAATGTACGCAATCTGTCAAAACCTCAAACCCCCGGTATCAGCGTCGAGGGCGAGATCTGCAATGACAGAGTGAAGGCAGCGCCAAAGGAGGAAACCAAACAAGTCCAACTCTTCGAGGGTAATGCCGAAAGAAAGGTGATCATTTCAGCCAATCTAGGCCCTCAATCAGAAGGCAACCTCGTCACCTTCCTCAGAGAAAATTCCGACACCTTCGCTTGGTCCGCAGAAGACCTAAAAGGAGTCAACAGATCAATGATCGAGCATAGCCTGAACATCAAAACAGGCTATCGCCCAATCAAACAAAAGCTTCGCAAGATGTCAGAAGAAAGAAAGGAGGCAGCGAAGGCTGAGGTAAAAAGGCTTCTGGACGCAGGCGTCATTCGCCCAGTCAAATACCCAACTTGGCTCTCAAATGTGGTCCTAGTCCAAAAGAAGAACAAAAAATGGCGAATGTGCGTCGATTTCACTTGCTTGAACAAAGCCTGTCCGAAGGATGATTTCCCCCTCCCAAACATAAGCACCCTGGTCGACAGAGCGGCAGGCTGCCAAATGCTATCCCTCCTTGATTGCTCCTCAGGCTATCACCAGATCTGGATGAATGAAGAAGACGAAGAAAAAACAAGCTTTATCACACCCTCGGGCACTTTTTGCTTCCGAAGGATGGCAGAAGGTTTGAAAAATGCAGGCTCAACCTTCGCTCGCATGACCTCCGAAGTTTTCAAGGATGAGCATGCTGTCTCCGCCTATGTCGACGACCTAGTCATTCAGAGTGAACTAAAAGAGAACCACATACCAGACTTATCGAGGGTATTCAGCAACCTCCGGTCCGCCGGACTGAAACTAAACCCAGAAAAATGTGTTTTTGGGGTAAGCGAAGGTAAATTGCTAGGTTGCATCGTCTCAGCCAGAGGAATCGAAGCCAACCCTGAGAAGATTGATGCCATCATGAACATGGAACCTCCGACGACCAAGAAAGCAGCTCAGCGTCTGACCGGTCGTTTGGCAGCACTTAGCAGATTCATCTCCAGATCCGCAGAGCGAGGGTTACCCTTTTTTGAAACACTCAGAAGCAACGCTCCATTCAACTGGGGTCCCCAGCAGCAAAAGGCCTTCGAGGAGTTGAAAAAGTATCTGACCAGCTTGACTGCCCTAACCAGCCCAAGCAAGGGAGACTTATTGTTACTCTACGTCGCAGCTTCGCCACATGCAGCAAGCGCAGTCCTCATCAAGGAGCTCCGCGAAAACAACAACACCAGAAAAGCCCCAATCTACTATGTTTCAGAAACCCTCGAAGGCCCAAAAAGAAATTATTCGGAGCTTGAGAAAATAGCATACGCCGTCGTCATGGCATCAAGAAAGCTCAAGCACTATTTCCAGGCGCACGAGATACATGTACCTTCGACGTACCCTCTCGAGAACATTTTCAAAAACAACGAAGCCGTTGGAAGAATAGCAAAATGGGCAGTCGAGCTTAACAGTTATGCTGTAACCTTCGTTGGCAGAACAGCGATCAAATCACAAGTGCTGGCTGATTTCATAGCAGAATGGACACCCGACCCTCGCCCCGGTGAGCTGCAGCAGGACCAGTTTTGGATCATTTACGTCGACGGGGCCTGGGGTGCAACTGGAGCCGGTGCCTCGGCCATTCTAATCTCGCCTTCCGGGTCGAAGCTGAGATACGCACGAAGGCTGGACTTCAAATGCACAAACAACTCCGCTGAATATGAGGCTGTGATTCTGGCACTTTCAAGGCTGCGATCGTTATCAGTCCGAAGGGCACTCATCAACACAGACTCTCAAGTCATTGCGGGGCACATTGAAAAGAACTACAAAGCAAAAGATCCAGAGCTTCAAAAGTATTTTCAATATGTCCGAAGGTTAGAATCTTTCTTCCTCGGCATAACCGTAAAAGCAATATCGAGGACTGAAAACAGCGAAGCAGATTGCTTAGCCAAAGCAGACGCGCAGCAGCTACAGCTCCCTCCGGACGTGTTCTATGAGGTTTCCACTCGGTCAGCCTTCGAAGCTTCCGAAATCAGCATCAAGCTGATCAGCGCAATTCAGTGCGAGGATTGGAGAGCACCTATCATGGCCTACATCAAAGGACTCCACGAACCCAGCTCCAAAGAAGAAGAGAACAGACTAAAGCAAAGAGTGCGAGGGTACAAGATTGTGGATAACACCCTATTCAAAGCTTCGGTAACCTCACCTTGGCTCAAGTGCGTGTCACAGTCCGAAGGTAACGACATTCTCAAACTCATCCACGAAGGTATATGTGGTTCACACAATGGCCCGAGGGCACTAGTAGGAAAGGCTTTCCGGCAAGGTTTCTACTGGCCAACTGCGCTGAGAGATGCTGAAACCATCGTCAAGAAGTGCGAAGGTTGTCAACTGACAGCAAAAAACCAAAACACCCCAGGGGCTCCCACAACCCTCATATGCCCAACCTGGCCTCTGCAAAGGTGGGCAATGGATCTCGTGGGCCCACTACCGACGGCTCCGGGGAACCTTCGCTATGCGGTGGTAGCCGTGGAATATTTCACCAAATGGACCGAAACAAGACCGCTGTCCTCCATAACCTCCCTCGCAGTAAAAAGGTTTTTCTGGCAGCAGATAGTTTGTCGCTTCGGAGTCCCCCAACATCTAACCGTCGACAACGGCACCCAGTTTGACAGCGAGGTTTTCAAAGAATTCTGTGCACAAATCGGAACAATTCTATGCTTCGCCTCAGTTCGACACCCGCAGTCCAACGGTCTAGTCGAAAGAGCCAACGCAACAATCTTCCAATCCATATCCAAAAAGTTGCAAGGCAGACCCAAAGGCAAATGGGCAGACGAGCTAACTTCAGTCACCTGGTCTCACAATACCTCCGAATGCAGAGCAACCAAATTCACACCCTTCAAACTTTTGTTCGGCGAAGAAGCCGTGTTACCAGAGGAGCTAAAATACGTTTCACCGAGAACAACCCTCGCAAGTGATGAGCCAGCCAAGCTAACTGACAAAGACTTGCTAGAAGAAACAAGATGCAGCGCAGTTCACAACCTTCGCAAGTATCAGGAAGAGACCAAAAAATGGAGAGATAAAAAGGTCAGAATCAAAAACCTGCAGAAGGGTGACCTCGTCCTCATCCGTAAACAAAACGCCAGCATGGCCGGAAAGTTCCAGCCTAAGTGGACAGGCCCGTTCCTGATCGCAGAATGCAATCGTCCAGGCTCTTTCCACCTCTCCGACAGCGAAGGTAATATCCTACCACACACCTGGAACATTGACGACCTTCGCAAATTCTACCCATAGCGGAGCCTTAGCGAGCCCTCGTGTTACGTAATCTTTGTCACATACTATGTTATCTACACTCATGTACTTGACAAGAACAGGAGCTGCACTCTTTTTCCTTACGAAGGGGCGTAAGGTTTTTTAACGAGGCAGTATCCAAAGCACTAATACAGGCTACAACCCCCAAAAAGAAAAATCTCCAACCCTCTACTCCCAAACATCGAAAAAGCGGATCTCTTTCAAGAGCGCTACATTCGATGAAAACCTGCTAAGATTGCTTCGAAAAACATTCCTTTTCTTTTCAAAGCAAACTTCACCTCCGCCTAAGATAAGGGGAGGAAAGTCGAGCACCCTGGCACAAACGACAGGGGCTCGCAAAAAGCACACTCCACCTCCGCCTAAGATAAGGGGAGGAAAGTCGAGCACCCTGGCACAAACGACAGGGGCTCGCAAAAGCAAACTCACCTCCGCCTAAGATAAGGGGAGGAAAGTCGAGCACCCTGGCACAAACGACAGGGGCTCGCAAAAGCAAACTCACCTCCGCCTAAGATAAGGGGAGGAAAGTCGAGCACCCTGGCACAAACGACAGGGGCTCGCAAAAGCAAACTCACCTCCGCCTAAGATAAGGGGAGGAAAGTCGAGCACCCTGGCACAGATGACAGGGGCTCGCAAAAAGCAAACTTCACCTCCGCCTCAAATAAAGGGAGGCGCGAAGTCCAAAAACGTCAAGCACCCCCGCAAAGCACAACAGAAGCTCATCACGAGAGCAAATGCGCGAGCCTCGCTAAAAGAGAAAGGGGGCGTCGCTGTTTTTTCAAAACAAGCTCACGAGAGCAAATGCGCGAGCCTCGCTAAAAGAAAAAGGGGGGCGTCGCTGTTTTTTCAAAACAAGCTCACGAGAGCAAATGCGCGAGCCTCGCTAAAAGAAAAAGGGGGCGTCGCTGTTTTTTCAAAACAAGCTCACGAGAGCAAATGCGCGAGCCTCGCTAAAATAAAAAGGGGGCGTCGCTGTTTTTTCAAAACAAGCTCACGAGAGCAAATGCGCGAGCCTCGCTAAAATAAAAAGGGGGCGTCGCTGTTTTTTCAAAACAAGCTCACGAGAGCAAATGCGCGAGCCTCGCTAAAATAAAAAGGGGGCGTCGCTGTTTTTTCAAAACAAGCTCACGAGAGCAAATGCGCGAGCCTCGCTAAAATAAAAAGGGGGCGTCGCTGTTTTTTCAAAACAAGCTCACGAGAGCAAATGCGCGAGCCTCGCTAAAAGAAAAATGGGGCGTCGCTGTTTTCTCAAAACAAGCTCACGAGAGCAAATGCGCGAGCCTCGCTAAAAGAAAAAGGGGGCGTCGCTGTTTTTTCAAAACAAGCTCACGAGAGCAAATGCGCGAGCCTCGCTAAAATAAAAAGGGGGCGTCGCTGTTTTTTCAAAACAAGGCTCACGAGAGCAAATGCGCGAGCCTCGCTAAAATAAAAAGGGGGCGTCGCTGTTTTTTCAAAACAAGCTCACGAGAGCAAATGCGCGAGCCTCGCTAAAATAAAAAGGGGGCGTCGCTGTTTTTTCAAAACAAGCTCACGAGAGCAAATGCGCGAGCCTCGCTAAAATAAAAAGGGGGCGTCGCTGTTCTTTCAAAACAAACTCACGAGAGCAAATGCGCGAGCCTCGCTAAAATAAAAAGGGGGCGTCGCTGTTTTTTCAAAACAAGCTCACGAGAGCAAACGCGCGAGCCTCGCTAAAAGAAAAAGGGGGCGTCGTTGTTAAACAATATAAGAAACGTTAAATAGCGCAGCAAACAGGGCACACAACCCATACATCTTTCCCATGCTATTACAAAGTAACGACACAACAACAAACATATCCGAAAAATAAAAAATTCTTTACAAGGAACCATCGCTCCCCTCAATCAACATCAAATCACCGAAACCTTCGGCCTCCTCCTCAAACCCCCCCTCCACCGGAACCAGGGGTCCCCACAACAAAGGAGCTGCAGGGACAATTGGCAGCTCCCCGGGTAAAACCCTCGCCCTATACATGTATCTATGCCCCGTCTCACTAACCTCCGAAGGTTCTTCCTTCGGAATCAAAAGAGCCCCATCCGAACCAATTTCAAGCTCTCTTTGCCCGAACAAGTACTCTAAAGCTGCGTTCTCGTCAATATCATCTTCACCGCCAGCTTGCGAGGTCGAAGAAGATCCAAACAAATAACGATCGGCTTGACGGTCTGTATAGTCTGCTTCACGCCAAAATCGACTCGACCTACTATTTTTTAAATCATACCTCCGCACCTTCGACCACCAAAAACGTTCAAAGGCAAGCGAAGGATATTTAAACCTAGCGCGAGCCCACGATTCACCAGTTATAAACACATCTTGGTAGTTCAACATCAGCGGAGTCACGTCGAATACGTCTAGCACGGTTCCGTCAGGAACCTGCATGTTGCACAAAAATACGAGATGTCTCAGCCTCGTCAAGTCTTTACAAACAACCACAATTTCTACAAAAAGGCCTCCCTCGCCCCAACAATCCCCGAGGTTCACACCTGACCACTTTCCCTATGAGCACCACCCGCAGCTCCGCTGTCGATAGCCCCTAAACCTTCGCCAACAGCGACGGTCGAGGCTTCAGCAGGCGTCTCCTCCGCCGCAGATCTTTCCACGGCAGCCTCGACGGTCGAAGCAGGCCCCTCTTCCATCGCGGTCTTTTCCACGACGACCTCTTCAATGCTCGGGACGTCCCCAGTCAACGCCTCGATCTCGGCGAGCGTAACCCCCGCAACACTCAACTCAGGGGCGGCTTCGGAGCCACCGACCGCTGCAACTTCCGTAGGCGGCGAGGGCAACGCGTCTTGTCGAGCCTACAAGCAAAACAAAAAGCAAACATCGCCAAGATCAATAATACTCCCTATGAAACAGGTCAACAAAATCAAGAAGTCCGAATAAGTATGCAAACCTGACGCGTAGCCTCGGCAGCTTCCTCGAAGGCGAGAGCTCGGCCGCCGCCAGAGATCCAAAACTTGCGGAGCAGGCGCATCGCGCAGTTCCGAACTTCAGAATCGTTAACCTTCATGCGGCGAACCTCTTCCACCGACGGAAAGGCATGGTTCGGCCTCTTGACTCTGCGAAGGTGATCACAACCAGCCAGCCGAAGCGTGCTCGCCATCGCCAAAGCCCCGGCGTAGCCACCAAAATCGGCCGCATTGGCAACTAACGAGCTAAATACATCAAGCTCATTGCCCAGCCAGCCCTCGAAGGCCTCCGCGTCAGCTGCAAGCAACGGCTCTCCGGCAGAGCCTCCAGCCTCGGTCAGACAGCAATCAACCTTACGCTTGATATTCTCCATACTTTTCCGCCAGGATTCGCCCAAATCCACCAAGCGACCCTCGATAACGGCCAGCGCCTTGTCCTTCGCCTTTCCCTCGGCAATCAAATCAGCATTACGCTTCGCCAGCTCAACTGCCTCCTCACGAGCATTCGCGGCCTCCTCCGAAGCCTTCTTCAGTTCAATTTCTTTATTCTCCAAGCCTCGCGCAAGTCTACTATTCTCCCTCTCAAGCTCGTCAAGCTGGCTTCTCATAAACTCCATGTCGGAGCCAACTTTCCGCCTTGCCGCACGGTTCAAAAGCATTAGCTCCGCCAGCTTAACGTCCACGTCGGCAAAGGTATCACCAACCGCCTGGTCCGCAAGTTGAACCTCCGCCTCCGGCACACAAATACGGCCGAAGATTCGGCCTAAAAAACGCCTTTCCTCCGGGCCGCACTGCAAGTGACATTCCCGAAGGTCCGGACTAGTAAACAGCTCCGTCGCCGGATCAGAAATCCCAAGCCTCTTAGCATACTCCGGAAGGCTCGACCGACTCGCCTCGCCAAACGGTCTCTTTCCCCGGACCCGGTCGGACTCAAGTTCTCCACCAAACTCCACACCCTCCACCCACAGATGCGAGCCCGCAAAGCTGGAAATCGACCCTCGTCGAGGGCTGCCTGGCCCAACGTCTTGTGCGATGTCGACCGCGCTCTGGTCAACCATCGCATCAGCACTCAGCGGGGCTGCACCTCCGATAGACACATCTTCATCAGTGTCAGGACCCTCGCTGGAGCTCTCGCTGCTTTCTTCAGACGAACCTTCGTCCGTCTCCCCCTCCTTTCCAGTTTTCTCCTCCCCCACCCCATCATCATCAGACCGATCCTCGCCGCCCGACATCTGAATTAAAGCGCTGATCCCCCCAACGCGAGGCACGCGCCCCCCAACCATAACGGCACCCCGGCCGCTTGGAGCTACGGCCGAGGACGAAGAAGTGCCGGCAACACCAAAACCAGCAGCGACCTTCGTCGCAAGCACCTTCGCTCGGCCGCCAACGCCGCCACGGCCACGGCCACGACCTCTCTTCGGACGCGACACAAAATCCCCCCCCCTCGGTGGCGGCACGTTTCCTCTTCTTCGGCGCGTCATCGCTCGAAGGGGCGGGCCAGTCTTTGTACCGGATCCCAAGAATGTTGAACATCCTGTTCACTCGACCTCCGCTACCCACCGAGCTGTGGATAGCCTTCACCTCCAATATGGATAATTTCCCAACAAGCTCTTCAGCCCACTGCTGAACCCGCTTGTAAACAGCTTCGTTCCCATCCTCGCGCCTCGGAAACTTTGCAAGAACTTTTTCCCAAACCTTGTTCAAATCAACTATCGGTTTCTTCAAGCCCTTAGCCTCATACTTGGGGTCCTCCCCGACTCCAAACCATTTCTGCCTTCGGCTAAGGGGCCACACCTTCGCACAACAATATTCTTCGACCAAGTCGCGGGCGCACTGAGAGCGCGCCACAACCCTCAAGCAATCAACCGCAGCATGAGCCTCGGCACTCATCTTGGCCTCGGCGCCGACATCTCCGAGAAGCGGAAGCTCGCCGCAAAGCTCGACGTCGCCACTAAGCTTGTAGTAAAACCAAGATTCTTGCCATCCGCTGCTCCACTTATTCTTCTGGGCCTGCACCGGCACCTCCGACCCAGCGCGATAGCAGAATGTGTACACAGCAAACTGTCCAAGGCTGGTCTTTCCCTCGCTGTCCGTAATCTTGCGAGGCTGCATATGAACGCGATGAGTACGAACAAAACCCTCGACATGAGGGACAACCCCCTGAGACCTGCAGGCCCAGACATAGACCGACATCTTTGTGAAGCAAGAAGGCGTAAGCTGATGAAACCGCAAATTGAACCTTCGCAGGACCGAAGTCACGAAGGAGTCAGCTGGGAAGCGAAGACCAGCCGAAAAGAACTCTTCAAACACTACAACTTCATCTGCGTCCGGCTTTGGCACGGTCTCCCCACTGCTGGTCCTCGCCTTGCCTTCCTCAACCCAACCCCACCTCACATAAGATGCAATTTCGCTGGCGCAAACCCGGCTAAGACCAAACTCGAAGGTAACCCCCTCATCCGCGACGGCGGGAGAACCAGCCCGAGCAGTCTGCTTCAATCTGGCCATCCCTTCAGCTACCAAAACTACCAAACAAACCCTCGCACACAAGTATGTTCGCCAATGCCCTTCCAAACCCTCGCACGCAAGCTAAAACAAACCTTCGCTACAAGCAAATCGCAACAGCAAGATGGCTATAGCAGAGGGCACAATCAAACCTCGTCACCCACTCTTTCTATTTATAGGCCGGGAGACGAGCCCCTCACCCGACGAAATCGGCACGACAACCGAAAAACGCGGCGCAAAAAACGAAACAGGCTTCAATGGTACAAACAACACCACAACGCCCCAGCCCAAAGCAGCCACGGGCGTCGCTGCCGAGGGTCCCGTTTTTTGTCCCCATTGAAAGGCGCTGCTTGGGCCTAAACACGGTCTTTTAGATCCAAGACAACGAGGGGCTACTGTTGGGGGAAAGGACCCTCGGCAGAAGCGCCGCTCGAACTGGTGCTCGAAATTAGCCCTCGCGCAACGCCTGTTGTCTTTGCGAGGTCCCTCTCCTATTGGAGACCGTTACCCTAACCCCCGGACGCGGGGTCAACCCTCGTCGCTTTGTTGTACTTCCGTGCAGGTCTAAGGCGACGGTCGCACTGCAGAAAACCTTCGCTGACTCACAACGCCACCTTCGCTTGGAGCGAAGGTCCAGGAAAGCGGCGAGTGTGCGCTGCCCCAGAGGCAAGCGAAGCCGAAGGTCCGGCGAGCGCGGCCGAAGGTCAAGACCGCCGCACCTCTCCCCGGAGGTGAACAAGGGCCAGGTGGCGGCGCGCTGGAGGGTGGCCGATTAGGGTTTCCGCTTCAGCTGTGTATTTACGCTTTTGCCTTTCCTCCCTGCGTGGAGGCGAGGAATCTTTCCTGTACCCTTTTGTAATTTGGCCCGTGCCCCTTGGCATTCCCTATAAATACCAAGGGGATGAACAGTGTAAGGGGACGACTTTTTGGGAAATTGAGCATCTTCCACTTCCGCCTTACCTTCGCTACCGCTTCCGACGCTTGGCCGCCTTCGCTCTTCCCCTGCACAAGTGCGGAGGTGGGGCAAGTGCGTTCCCAACATAACTGATCAAACAAGACATCGATTCGGGGTAAGGGATATTTATTCTTTATGGTTACTGCATTCAAAGGTCTGTAATCCACGCACATCCGTAAAGTTTTATCCTTCTTCTTTACGAAGATGGTGGGACATCCCCAAGGTGAAGAACTAGGACGTATCAAACCTTTATCCAAAAGCTCTTGCAACTGAGTCTTGAGCTCTGCTAGCTCGTTAGCTGGCATCCTATACGGCCTCCGAGAAATGGGTGTCGTTCCAGGGATCAACTCTATAGCAAACTCCACATCCCTATCTAGTGGTAGCCCTGGCAACTCATCAGGAAAAACATCTGGAAACTCACACACTACTGGGATCTCAGCTATCTGCTTTGCCGTGATATTGATCAACACTCCGATCTCGTGGGGGTTTCGGGGTAACTTAATGTTGACGCAAAACGTGACGTCTTGCGTCAGGCACACAGCAAGCCGAACGAGGCTGGCTTCAATCGGGAGCCCGGGGTGTACTAAACCCGGAAACGTGCCAGTCGGTTTGACCTGAAAACCAACAAGGGATAAAATGTGAGAATACCTTGGAACATGCTGGGTAAAAACCAGACAGTTCCACATGTACGGCTTTGGAAGCCGATCTCAACGGCACACAGCTATAGAAGCTGTTTGTCGAAATAGGTGTAAGATGTCATTCGGCATGTATAAAAATAAAGCATGTAAACATGTCGAATGCCGAACGCATACGTGACAAAAGAATAAAAGAGGTAACTTGTAAATACAAATCTTTTCAGATAACATGTGCATAGGCCAATCCAGCTAGTCTGCCGCACGTCCAACCTTCATAAACCCGTCAGACATAAACTCAAGCAAAGCTAAGCCACCGCATGATACCACTTGCTATAAAATTATGCCACTCCTTATAATTAGATTAATCCACCGCATGATACGATCTAATTATAAGAAGCTAAAAGCACACGAATATCTGGACAGATCTATAATTATTCGTTACTTGTGAAAGCGTAACCAGAATCGGCAAACTAGCCGAACTGGGGTCCATGAAGAAGAAACATACAAGCAAAGCATGATTAAACTAATCTAAAACCTGCACCTGCCGCACGGCACCCAGCTCTATCAAAGCCTAAACATGATCGGCATGCATGAACCCACAACATGTAACAATATAGATTGAAAGTCAATTCGGCCATTATAATCTTATGATAAGCGAAAGCACAAGCGAACTCATGTAACAAGGCCGAACGAAGATCAATCTAGATTGGGCAAAAGTGTTGTACGAATTAAATAAACAAAACATACGACACATGATAAATTAATGAATCTATTAGATCTGCCAAATCTAACAGAGCCGATAACTATTTTTACTCATGACTCAATCCGCCGCACGATACAAGGCATAAGCAAAAACTTCCCGTCATAAGCTTAAATCCGCCGCACGATACTAAGCTTAACATACGAGACTACTTGCATCATATTTAAATCCGCCGCACGATACTAGACATGATAACAAGGTTGCCGGTACTTACGGAGGTCGACGGATCGATGATTCCTCAAGAAGAAACTCGACGACAAGACTAAGGACTCGAATAGGTGGCACGGGGCCGGTTTGTATTGATGTGGTTGTGAATAGTTTTACAATGGTCGAGGGTCTATATTTATACCCTGGACGAGATATGAGTCCTAGACGATTACGATTTACAATGACAAAATATGTAAAGATACCAAAAATCTATCTCTAATCTTCTCGGCATCCTTATCGCCACATGCCTTCTCATGCAAGCCGGCTTTACATGCATCATCTATCTCCCGAATGGGGTTTCTGCTTCACGAAATAGCCGACCGCGCAGGTACTCACCGAAAACCTTAAGAACTGAATAGTCGATCGAATGCTTGCCGAATCCTTCTTTTCTCCACTGACTGGGCCCACCTGTCATATCTTCGTGTGTGCGAAAATCTGGTGTTAACACATGCCCCCTAATTTTGGGATAAATGTTTATTCCAAAATTCCTTTTCCTTTTCACACTGTTGTGGAACCTCTGGAAGCATCCGCCTTCACACGCCATAATTACCGTGCCTACCGATTCATCTCCCGATGCACTTGGGATCTTTTAAAGCCTTCCTTTTACTCTGTTCCAGCTTGCGCATTCGGAACTCTTCTGCCTCAGTCGAAACCAGGGAAACCCTCTTCTCCCTTGCCACTCCGAATCAGCAAGAAGATGTCTTCCCAAGCGAGTCGCCATAGCCTCGAGCTCGGCGCTTCCAGCACCTCCAAGAGAAGGTTGCCTCTCCTCCTCCCTTCTTGTTTCACAAATGAAGTAGCCGACTTCATCTTATTATTTCTTTGTTTAGGAGGATTAACAACGATTCCGCCGAGGATCTGACTCAGAGGATCACAGACCTCCAGCTTGATCTAGAAAGGAAAAATCGGGAGATCAGCCGGATCTCGCGAGAGCATGATGCCGCTCGGGAACAGTCTGTCGGTAAGCATCCTTTCATTGTTCTTCCCCTACTGTCTTTTTCTCTTTTTTACTGATCTTTCCTTCTTCAGCTTTGGAGACCAAACTTCATTCCCTCGAAAACGCCATTGCCAACCTGGCCTTCATGGCCAATGTACCAGGCACAACAGCCCTGAGGCAGGTGGAAAGGGTCAACCAAGCTCTTCCCGACATCTCCAGGGCCGGTATGGGCTACGGTGCAGCGCTCGCCTTCAACACCGTTCGGATCCATTCCGGTGCCAACTACCGCAACTTCGATGCTTGCGAGCGAGGACTAGACTTCGAAGTGGCACGCTCTGTTGACGATATGAAAGAGGTCGGCATGGATCTGGCTGATTCTTTTGATTTTGATTTTCCAATTAAGAATAGAATAGGGTGGACGAACTGACTCCTTATTGTAATTTGCTTCCCCTTTTGTAAATAAGCGAAAACTCCTCCGTTCGTCCTTCTGAAACCAACCTGAGATTGATCCTTCGAGATCAATGCATGTCCTATTCCGTGTACCAGCCACTGATTCTCTTCTTAGTGATGCACATCCCATCGGCTGTTGTTTGATGATCATGCTCAACCTAATTGATTATCTCAGATTTGGAGTCTCTTCAATTACCCTTTCAGTTTTTCGGTTCATGACGGTACTAGGATAGCACCTCTTCAGCCTTCCGTCTTCAGTACCAACTGGTGATTTAGAGTTTTTCCCGAATAATTAACCGAAACTGAGCACTTCACAATTGTAATCTCCTGTCAGCCGAACCTTGATCAGCCTTTTAGACTCCAAAACCATGAACCATTTAAATCAGCACAGATTTGGCCTGGCCCAATATCGGCCCAAAAGTGACAGACTCTAGCCTAGCGCCTGGCCTTCCAATGCGCAGGTTATAGCTCTATAAATATGACCTCATCCAAGCCACCTTCAACCTCAAGCCTGACTCACAAAATCCTCAATCCTGTGCTCTTGGCTCAAATCAGAGAGAAAAAACCTCTTCTGCTCAAGAATTCCACCAACGCCCAGAAGTAGCGATCTCAGTAAACGTCTCTTCATAGTTGAAAAAGGGGACAACAGAGCACCGACTCACCGACGTCACAGGCAAAAACTATTTTCTGCCCCCTTGTGATAGCTTCCTTCACTCATCTTATCCTTGACTAAGCTCGGGCTCTCTTCTCAGAAGACTTGCTCAGGAGATATGACACCGAAGAAAGCTGAATAGCCGTATCAGTGGAAACAGATCTACAACGCCATTCCTTATAAGACATTCCCCTCTGATTAAACTTGCATATGCCTAACACATCTTCTTCTTTTGTCAATTTTTCCGTTTCAATGCTTCAAACGGATGGGTAAATCAGGCCATCATCCAAGGTGTGTACGCTGTAGATGGCCGCACAGATCAAGCCTTCATCCAAGGTGTGCAGGCCGGAGTCCTCAAGTTTTTGGACAACTCTGAAGATTCCGAAGCTCTTAACGATTACTCTTAGCCCCTTGTCTAGGACAGATTTCTTGTAACTGAACGAAATAAAGTTCGTCTTTCTCTGAGCAATTGTCAACTTTGCATTTTCCTGACCTCTCGATTCCTTAGTAATTTTCTCTGATTGCAAACAATTCTTCCGAATAACGCTTGCCAAATGCGTGACGTCATCTTAGCCGACTAAATCTTACCTCCGATATGTCATGTCACCCAGCATCGCACTTACTGCACTTCACTTTTATCTTTCCCCGATGTTGGACGTGCACTTGCCGCAACCTTCGCACTTGTGCAGGGTCGCGGCGAAGGTGACCAAGTGTCGGAAGCGGTAGCGAAGGTAAAGCGAAAGTGGAATGGTGCTCAACTCCCCCCAAAAAATTGTGTCGTTACACTGTTCACCCCTTGGTATTTATAGGGAAAACCAAGGGACACGGGCCAAATTACAAAAGGGTACAGGAAAGATTCCTCACCTCCACGCAGGGAGGAAGGGCAAAAGCGTAAACACACATCTGAAGTGGAAACCCTAACCGGCCCCTCTCCGATGCGCCGCCACCTGGTTCTGTTCACCTTCGGGAGAGAAGAGCGAAGGTTTGACCTTGGCCGTGCTCGCCGGTCCTTTGGCTTCGCTTGCCTTCGGGCCAACGCACATTCGTCGCTTGCTTGAGCCTTCGCTTCAAGCGGGGTGGCTTTGTGAGCCAGCGAGGGTTGCCTGCAGTGCGGCTGTCGACTTAGACCTGCATGGAACGCAACAAGGCGACGAGGGTTGAACCCACGTCCGAGGGTCAGGGTAACGATCCCGAAGTGGAGAGGGACCTCGCAAGGACATCACCAGATTTGGCGAGGGTTATTCTTTGGACACCAGCTCGAGCGGCGCCTCTGCCGAGGGTCCTTTTCCCCAACAGTAGCCCCTCGTTGTCTTGGATCTAAAAAACCGTGTTTAGGCCCAAGCAGTGCCTTTCGATCGGGGACAGTAAACGGGACCCTCGGCAGCGACGCCCGCAACTGCTTTGGGCTGGGCCGTTGTGGTGTTGTTTGTACTGTTGAAGCCCGTTTTGTTTTTTGCGCCGCATTTTTCGGTTGTCGTGCCGATTTTGTCGGGTGTGGAGGCTCGTTTCTCGGCCTTTAAATAGAAAGGATGGATGAAGAGGTTGGATTGTGCTTTCCTCTGCTATAGCTGTCCTGTTGTTGCGGTTTGTTTGCAGCGAAGGTTTGTTTTGGCTTGTGCGCGAGGGTAGGGGCGAGCATTCGTTGTTTGATAGTGTTGGTAGCTGAAGGGATGGCCAGATTGAAGCAGACTGCTCGGGCTGGTTCTCCCGCCGTCGCGGATGAGGGGATTACCTTCGAGTTTGGTCTTAGCCGGGTTTGCGCCAGTGAGGTTGCATCTTATGTGAGGTGGGGCTGGATTGAGGAAGGCAAGGCGAGGACCAGTGTTGGGGAGACGGTGCCGAGGCCGGACGCGGATGAAGTTGTTGTGTTTGAGGAGTTCCTTTCGGCTGGTCTTCGCTTCCCTGCTGATTCTTTTGTGACTTCGGTCCTGCGAAGGTTTAACTTGCGCTTTCATCAGCTTACACCTTCTTGCTTCACGAAGATGTCAGTTTATGTCTGGGCCTGCAGATCTTAGGGGATTGTCCCTAATGTCGAGGGGTTTGTTCGCACTCATCGCGTTCATATGCAACCTCGCAAGATTACGAACGGCGAGGGTAAAGCCAGTCTTGGTCAGTTCGCAGTGTACACTTTCTGTCATCGCGCTGGCGTGGAGCTGCCGGTGCAGGCGCAGAAGAACAAGTGGAGCAGCGGGTGGCAGGAGTTTTGGTTCTATTACAAGCTCAGTGATAGCTCCGAGCTTTGCGGTGAGCTTCCGATACTTGGAGATGTGAGTGCCGAAGCTAGGATGAGCGTCGAGGCTCACGCTGTTGTTGACTGCCTGAGAGTCGTTGCGCGCTCTCAGTGTGCGCGTGATTTAGTGGAGGAGTATTGCTGTGCCAAGATTTGGCCTCTTGGCCGGAGGCGGGCCTGGTTCACGGCGGAGAATGACTCCAGGTACGAAGGTAGGGGCTTGAAAAGGCCGAGTTTGGATCTGGAGAAGGTTTGGGAGAAAACTCTTAAGAAGTTTCCAAGGCGCGAGGATGGGAACGAAGTTATCTATAAGCGAGTTCAGCAGTGGGCAGAGGAGCTTGTTGGGAAACGGTCCACATTGGAGGTCAAGGCTATCCACAGCTCTGTTGGTAGCGAAGGTCGAGTGAACAGGATGTTTGATATTCTTGGCATTCGTTATGCTGATTGGCCTGCCCCGTCAAGTGATGATGCACCCAAAAAGAGGAAACGGGTTGCTGTTGATAAAGAGATTGTCTCGCGGCCGAAGAGAGGTCGTGGTCGTGGCCGTGGCGGCGTTGGCGGCCGAACGAAGGTGCTTGCGACGAAGGTCGCTGCTGGTTCTGGTGCTACCGGTGCTTCTTTCTCCTCGGCCGTAGCTCCAAGCGGCCGAGGCGCCAGTACAGTTGGGGGACGGGTGCCTCGCGTTGGAGGTATCAGTGCTTTAATTCAGATTTCGGGCGACGAGGATGAGTCTGATGATGATGAGGTGGAGGGGGAGAAGAATGAAAAGGGGGAGGAAACGGACGAGAGTTCGTCTGATGAAAGCAGCGAAGCTTCCAGTGAAGGACATGGCACTGATGAGGAGGTGTCCATCGATGACACCCACGGGATGGGAGCAGCCTCGCCAAGTGCTGGTGCGATTATTGCCCAGAGCGCGGACGACATCGCTCAAGACATTGAGCCAGGTAGCCCTCGACGAGGGTCGATTTCCAGCTTTGCGGGCTCGCATCTATGGGTAGAGGGTGTGGAGTTTGGTGGAGAACTTGAGTCCGACCGAGTCCGGGGAAAGAGACCGTTCGGCGAGGCGAGTCGGTCGAGCCTCCCGGAGTATGCTAAGAGGCTTGGGATTTCTGATCCGGCAACTGAGCTGTTCACTAGTCCGGACCTTCGGGACTGTCACTTGGAGTGTGGCCCGGAGGAAAGGCGTTTTTTAGGTCGAATCTTCGGCCGCATTTGCGTGCCGGAGGCAGAGGTTCGACTTGCGGACCAGGCAGTTGGTGATACTTTTGCCGACGTAGATGTCAAGTTGGCGGAGCTAATGCTCTTGAACCGCGCGGCTAGGCGGAGGGTTGGCTCCGATATGGAATTTATGAGAAGCCAAATTGATGAGCTTGAGAAGGAGAATAGCAGGCTTGCGCGAAGCTTGGAAAATAAAGAAATTGAACTGAAGAATGCTTCGGAGAGGGCTGCGAAGGCTCGAGAGGAGGCAGTTGAGCTGGCGAAGCGTAATGCTGAGTTGATTGTCGAGGGAAAAACGAAGGACAAGGCGTTGGCCGATGTCGAGGGTCGCTTGGGGAATTTGAGCGAATCCTGGCGGAAAAGTATGGAAAATGTCCGGCGTAAGCTTGATTGTTGCCTGACTGAGGCCGGAGGCTCCGCCGGAGAGCCGTTGCCTGCTGCTAGTGCGGAAGCCTTCGAGGGTTGGTTAAGCAATGAACTTGATGTATTTAGTTCGCTAGTTGTCAATGCGGCCGATTTCAGGGGCTACGCCGGGGCTTTGGCGATGGCGAGCATGCTTCGACTGCCGGGTTGTGATCATCTTCGCAAAGTCAAGAGGCCAAACCATGCCTTTCCGTCGGTCGATGAGGTGCGCCGTATGAAGGTTGATGATTCTGAAGTTCGGAACTGCGCGATGCGCCTGCTCCGCAGGTTTTGGATCTCCGGCGGCGGCCGAGCTCTTGCCTTCGAGGAAGCTGCCGAGGCTACGCGTCAGGTTTGCGTACTTTTTCGGACTTCTCGATTTTGTTGATTTGTTTCAGAGGGATTATTATTGATCTTGGCGAGGTTTGCCTTTTGTTTTGCTTATAGGCTCGACAAGATGCGGTGCCCTCGTCGCCCACGGAAGTTGAAGCAGGAGGTGGCTTCGAAGCCGCCCCTGAGTCAAGTGTTGCGGGGGTTACGCTCGCCGAGATCGAGGCGTTGACTGGGGACGTCGCGATCGCTGAAGAAACCACGGTGCAGAAAGCAGCGATGGAAGAGGATCCTGCTTCGATCGTCGAGGCTGCTGTGGAGGAATCCACGGCGGGGGAGGCGTCTGCTGGGGCCTCGACTGTCGCCGTTGGCGAGGGTTCGGAGGCTATTCATAGGGAAGCTGGTCAGGTGTGATCCCTGGGGTTGTTGTGGCGGGGTAGCCCTTTTGTAGGGATTGTGGTTGTAAAGACTTGATGAGGCTGAAACAACTTTGTATTTTTGTGAAACGTGCAGGTTCCTGACGGAACCGTGCTAGACGTATTCGACGTCACTCCGCTGATGTTAAATTACCAAGATGCTTTTATAACTGGTGAATCGTGGGCTCGCGCTAAGTTTAAACATCCTTCGCTTTCCTTTGAACGCTTTTGGTGGTCAAAGGTGCGAAGGTATGATTTAAAGAATAGTAGGTCGGATCGTTTTTGGCGTGAAGCAGATTATACTGACCGTCAAGCCGACCGTTATTTGTTTGAATCTTCTCCGATCTCGCAAGCTGGCGGAGATGATGATATTGACGAGAACACAGCTTTGGAATATTTGTTTGGGCAAAGGGAGCTTGGTATCGGTTCGGATGGGGCGCTTTTGATTCCGAAGGAAGAACCTTCGGAAGTTAGTGAGACGAGGCACAAATATATGTATAGGGCGAGGGTTTTACCCGGGGAACTGCCAATTGTCCCTGCAGCTCCTTTGCTGTGGGGACCCCTGGTTCCAGTGGAGGGGGGGGTTGAGGAGGGGGTCGAGGGTTCCGGTGATTTGATGTTGATTGAGGGGGGCAATTGTTCCTTGTAAAAATTTTCATTTTTCCGATATGTTTATCGTTGTGTTGTTACTTTGTAAAAGCATGAGAATGATGTATGGGTTGTGTGCCATGTTTACTGCGCTATTTATTGTTCTTGCGTTGCTTAATGGCGACTCCCCCTTTTACTTTTAGCGAGGCTCGCGCGTTGCTCTCGTGAGCTTGTTTTGAAAAAACAGCGACGCCCCCTTTTACTTTTAGCGAGGCTCGCGCGTTGCTCTCGTGAGCTTGTTTTGAAAAAACAGCGACGCCCCCTTTTACTTTTAGCGAGGCTCGCGCGTTGCTCTCGTGAGCTTGTTTTGAAAAAACAGCGACGCCCCCTTTTACTTTTAGCGAGGCTCGCGCGTTGCTCTCGTGAGCTTGTTTTGAAAAAACAGCGACGCCCCCTTTTACTTTTAGCGAGGCTCGCGCGTTGCTCTCGTGAGCTTGTTTTGAAAAAAACAGCGACGCCTCCTTTTACTTCTAGCGAGGCTCGCGCGTTGCTCTCGTGAGCTTGTTTTGAAAAAACAGCGACGCCCCCTTTTACTTTTAGCGAGGCTCGCGCGTTGCTCTCGTGAGCTTGTTTTGAAAAAACAGCGACGCCCCCTTTTACTTTTAGCGAGGCTCGCGCGTTGCTCTCGTGAGCTTGTTTTGAAAAAACAGCGACGCCCCCTTTTACTTTTAGCGAGGCTCGCGCGTTGCTCTCGTGAGCTTGTTTTGAAAAAACAGCGACGCCCCCTTTTACTTTTAGCGAGGCTCGCGCGTTGCTCTCGTGAGCTTGTTTTGAAAAAACAGCGACGCCCCCTTTTACTTTTAGCGAGGCTCGCGCGTTGCTCTCGTGAGCTTGTTTTGAAAAAAACAGCGACACCTTCTTTTACTTCTAGCGAGGCTCGCGCGTTGCTCTCGTGAGCTTGTTTTGAAAAAACAGCGACGCCCCCTTTTACTTTTAGCGAGGCTCGCGCGTTGCTCTCGTGAGCTTGTTTTGAAAAAACAGCGACGCCCCCTTTTACTTTTAGCGGGGCTCGCGCACTGCTTTTGTGATAAGCTCCTGTCGTGCTTTGCGGGGGTGCTTGGCGTTTTGGACTTCGCGCCTCCCCCGTTGGGTGGAGGTGAAGTTTGCTTTTTGTGAGCCCCTGGCGCATTTGCGAGGGTGCTTGAACATTTTGGACTTCGCGCCTCCCCCGTTGGGTGGAGGTGAAGTTTGTTTTTTGCGAGCCCCTGGCGCGTTTGCGAGGGTGCTTGACATTTTGGACATCGCGCCTCCGCCGTTGGGTGGAGGTGAAGTTTTTTTTTTTTTTTTTTTTGCGAGCCCCTGTCGTTTGTGCCAGGGTGCTCTACTTTTTTGGACTTCGCGCCTCCCCTTATCTTAGGTGGAGGTGAAGTTTGCTTTTTGCGAGCCCCTGTCGTTTGTGCCAGGGTGCTCGACTTTTTGGACTTCGCGCCTCCCCTTATCTTAGGCGGAGGTGAAGTTTGCTTTTTTGCGAGCCCCTGTCGTTTGTGCCAGGGTGCTCGACTTTTTTGGACTTCGCGCCTCCCCTTATCGTAGGTGGAGGTGAAGTTTGCTTTGAAAAGAAAAAAGATTGTTTTTCGAAGCAATCTTGGTGGGTTTCATCGAATGTAGCGCTCTTGAAAGAGATCCGCTTTTTCGATGTTTGGGAGTAGAGGGTTGGAGATTTTACTTTTTTGGGGGTTCTAGCCTGTATTAATGGTTTGGATACTGCCTCGTTAAAAAACCTTACGCCCCTTCGTAAGGAAAAAGAGTGCAGCTCCTGTCGTTTGGTTACATTCATAGGAATAGAAGGAAACATGAATGCACAGATAAATTACATCTTGCGAGGGCTCGCTAGGGCTCCGCTATGGGTAGTATTTGCGAAGGTCGTCGATGTTCCAGGTGTGAGGCAAGATGTTTCCCTCGCTGTCGGAGAGGTGGAAAGAGCCAGGGCGATTGCTTTCCACAATCAAGTATGGACCTGTCCACTTGGGCTGAAATTTTCCCGCCAAGCTGGCGTTTTGTTTTCTGATGAGGACGAGGTCACCCTTCTGCAGATGTTTGATTCTGATCTTTTTGTCTCTCCATTTTGTGGTTTCTTCTTGGTACTTGCGAAGGTTGTGCACTGCGTTGCATCTTGCTTCTTCGAGTAGGTCTTTATCAAGCGGTTGGGCTTGCTCGTCAGATGCGAGGGTTGTCCTGAGCGACCCATATTTTAGCTCTTCTGGAAGCACCGCTTCTTCGCCGAACAAAAGTTTGAAAGGAGTGAATTTTGTTGCTCTGCACTCCGAGGTGTTGTGAGACCAGGTGACCGAAGGTAGTTCATCGGCCCATTTACCCTTAGGTCTACCCTGCAACTTTTTGGATATAGCTTGGAATATTGTCGCATTGGCTCTTTCAACCAGGCCGTTGGATTGCGGGTGCCGGACGGAGGCGAAGCATAACATTGTCCCAATTTGCACACAGAATTCTTTGAAGACCTCGCTGTCAAACTGAGTGCCATTGTCGACGGTTAGATGCTGAGGAACTCCAAAGCGACAGACTATTTGTTGCCAGAAAAACTTTTTTACTGCGAGGGAGGTGATGGAGGACAGTGGCCTTGTTTCAATCCACTTTGTGAAGTATTCCACAGCTACCACCGCATAGCGAAGGTTCCCTGGAGCTGTTGGTAATGGGCCTACGAGGTCCATCGCCCACCTTTGCAGAGGCCAGGTTGGGCATATGAGGGTTGTGGGTGCCCCTGGAGCGTTTTGGTTTTTTGCCATCACCTTTGCAGAGGCCAGGTTGGGCATATGAGGGTTGTGGGTGCCCCTGGAGCGTTTTGGTTTTTTGCCATCAGTTGACAACCCTCGCAATGCTTGACGATGGTTTCCACATCTCTTAGTGCTGTTGGCCAGTAGAAGCCTTGCCGGAACGCTTTGCCGACTAGAGCCCTCGGGCCGTTGTGAGAACCGCAGATGCCCTCGTGGATTAGCCTGAGAATGTTATCGCCTTCGGACTGAGACACACATTTGAGCCATGGCGAGGTTACCGAGTGTAACGTCCCGCCTCCTCGAGGCCGGGCCCGCATACATCAGGCAGCTTTCATAGGACCTAGACTATCCCCACAGACCAACACCAGTCTTTTCTGCGCACTTTGTCCTCACTCATGCGTACCCGGGAAAGACTTCCCGGTCGGTCACCCATCGCTCCAAGCCAAGCACGCTTAACTTTAGAGTTTTTAGGAGATGGGCTTCCGGAAAAGAAGTTGCAACTTATTGGTATGAGTATTCTATTAATCCTATTAAGCCCTGAGCCGAGATGTTACAATCTCACCCCCTTAAGAGATCGACGTCCTCGTCGATCAATCCCAGGCCAGGAACGTCCTCTCTTGGCCACGTCCGTATGCCCAATGCCAGCGCATATGCCATGCTGTGTGACCACTCCGGATCCACACCAGCCATGCGCACTATGCCTGCGCAACTGCGACACACGCGCCCGTGAAACCGCGAGAGTCGGCTCTGATACCATTCTGTAACGTCCCGCCTCCTCGAGGCCGGGCCCGCTTACATCAGGCAGCTTTCATAGGACCTAGACTATCCCCACAGACCAATACCAGTCTTTTCTGCGCACTTTGTCCTCACTCATGCGTACCCGGGAAAGACTTCCCGGTCGGTCACCCATCGCTCCAAGCCAAGCACGCTTAACTTTGGAGTTTTTAGGAGATGGGCTTCCGGAAAAGAAGTTGCAACTTATTGGTATGAGTATTCTATTAATCCTATTAAGCCCTGAGCCGAGATGTTACAGCTATGCCCCCGACTTTGTCAACACAGAGGCCAAGAAGATCGCAAGCTTCAAGCGTGGCATGAGTGCCAGCATGCTTTCTAAGATGGGCAACAGTCACCGCACCACCTTCAGTGATTTTGTCAGTGATTGTCTGAATCAGGAAGCCAATGACAGCAGGCTGGCGACAGAAAACCGTCGTCGTGCGAACGAAGGAGGTTTGTCTCAACAGAGGACCCCTTTCGGAGCACGCACCCCATATCGCCCGCCGGTTGCAGGAGCAAGATTCCGTCCCCCGCAAAGAAAGATAACCACCAACCGTCCCCGCCCGAGTTTCCAGAAGCCCTACACCGCTCCTCTGATGCAGAACAAAGCTAAGGCAGGAAATGCAGGAGGACCCAAGACCCCGTACGTGATCGGACCGTGCTACAACTGTGGTCAGACCGGACACCTGTCACGTCAGTGCCCTCGTCCAAAGAAGCAGTACACCCAGCCTCCACCTCGCGCAGGTCATGTGCATTACACCACCGTGGAGGAAGTGCCAGAAGGAGAACCTGTCACTGCTGGTACGTTTCTTGTTAATCAATACCCTGCAGTTGTGTTATTTGATTCCGGAGCATGGGCTTCCGGAAAAGAAGTTGCAACTTATTGGTATGAGTATTCTATTAATCCTATTAAGCCCTGAGCCGAGATGTTACACCGAGGCTTTGTACAAAGTGTTGTCAACGATCTTGTATCCTCGCACTCTTTGCTTTAGTCTGTTTTCTTCTTCTCTATTGCTTGATTCATGGAGCCCCTTGATGTAGGCCATGATAGGTGCTCTCCAATCCTCGCACTGAATTGCGCTGATCAGCTTGATGCTGGTTTCAAAAACTTCGAAGGCTGAACGAGTGGCAACGTCGTGGAACACATCTGGTGGAAGCTGTAACTGCTGTGCGGCTGCTTTGGCTAGGCAATCTGCCTCGCTGTTTTTAGTCCTTGATATTGCTTTTACAGTTATGCCGAGGAAGAAAGATTCTAACCTTCGGACATATTAAAAATACTTTTGAAGCTCTGGATCTTTTGCTTTGTAGTTCTTTTCAATGTGCCCCGCAATGACTTGAGAATCTGAGTTAATGAGTGCCCTTCGGACTGATAACGACCTTAGTCTTGAAAGTGCCAGAATCACAGCTTCGTACTCTGCAGAGTTGTTTGTGCACTTGAAGTCAAGCCTTCTTGCGTATCTCAGCTTCGATCCGGAAGGCGAGATTAGAATGGCCGAGGCACCGGCTCCAGTTGCACCCCAGGCTCCGTCGACGTATACGATCCAAAATTGGTCATGTTGCAGCTCACCAGGGCGAGGGTCGGGCGTCCATTCTGCTATGAAATCAGCCAGTACCTGTGATTTGACTGTTGTTCTGCCGACGAAGGTCACAGCGTAACTGTTAAGCTCGACTGCCCATTTTGCTATTCTTCCAACTGCTTCGTTGTTTTTGAAAATGTTCTCGAGGGGGTACGACGAAGGTACATGGATCTCGTGCGCCTGGAAATAGTGCTTGAGCTTTCTTGACGCCATAACGACGGCGTATGCTATTTTTTCAAGCTCTGAATAATTTCTCTTTGGACCTTCGAGGGTTTCTGAAACATAGTACACTGGGGCTTGTCTGGTCTTGTTGCTTTCGCGGAGCTCCTTGATGAGGACTGCGCTTGCTGCGTGGGGCGAGGCTGCGACGTAGAGTAACAATAGATCTCCCTTGCTTGGGCTGGTTAGAGCAGTTAAGCTGGTCAGATACTTTTTTAGCTCCTCGAAGGCCTTTTGTTGCTGGGGACCCCAATTAAATGGAGCGTTGCTTCTGAGTGTTTCAAAGAAGGGTAACCCTCGCTCTGCGGATCTTGAGATGAATCTGCTAAGTGCTGCTAAACGACCAGTCAGACGCTGAGCTGCTTTCTTGGTCGCCGGAGGTTCCATGTTCATGATGGCATCAATCTTCTCAGGGTTAGCTTTGATTCCTCTGGCTGAAACGATGCAACCTAGCAATTTACCTTCGCTTACCCCGAAAACACATTTTTCTGGGTTTAGTTTCAGTCCGGCGGACCGGAGGTTGCTGAACACCCTCGATAAGTCTGATATGTGGTTTTCTTTTAGTTCACTCTGGACAACTAGGTCGTCGACATAAGCAGAGACAGCGTGTTCATCCTTGAAAACTTCAGAGGTCATGCGAGCGAAGGTTGAGCCTGCATTTTTCAAGCCTTCTGCCATTCTTCGGAAGCAAAAGGTGCCCGAGGGTGTGATAAAACTTGTTTTTTCCTCGTCTTCTTCATGCATCCAAATCTGGTGATAGCCTGAAAAGCAATCGAGGAGGGATAGCATTTGGCAACCTGCCGCTCTGTCGACCAGGGTGCTTATGTTTGGGAGAGGGAAGTCATCCTTCGGACAGGCTTTGTTCAAGCAAGTGAAATCCACGCACATTCGCCATTTTTTGTTCTTCTTCTGGACTAGGACCACATTTGAGAGCCAAGTTGGGTATTTGACTGGGCGAATGACGCCTGCGTCCAAAAGCCTTTTTACCTCAGCCTTCGCTGCCTCCTTTCTTTCTTCTGACATCTTGCGAAGCTTTTGTTTGATTGGGCGATAGCCTGTTTTGATGTTCAGGCTATGCTCGATCATTGATCTGTTGACTCCTTTTAGGTCTTCTGCGGACCAAGCGAAGGTGTCGGAATTTTCTCTGAGGAAGGTGACGAGGTTGCCTTCTGATTGAGGGTCTAGATTGGCTGAGATGATCACCTTTCTTTCGGCGTTACCCTCAAAGAGTTGGACTTGTTTGGTTTCCTCCTTTGGCGCTGCCTTCACTCTGTCATTGCAGACTTCACCCTCGTCGCTGATACCGGGGGTTTGAGCTTTTGACAAGTTGTGTACATTGCGTTGCCCCGGGGCTACGTTCCCTTCAGCTGCCCTTGCAATGTCTTGGTCCCCAAATACTGCGACCACACCCTTCGGAGCGGGAAGCTTCATACATAGGTACGCGGGATGGATGACAGCATTGAATGCGTTTGTGACCCCTCGGCCAAAAATGGCATTGTATGGGTAGAACATGTCGACGACATCAAATGTTATGTGCTCAGTCCTGCAGTTGATTTGGTCGCCGAAGGTCACGGGCAGAGAAATTTTTCCGACGGCTCTCACTTGTTGACCACCGAAGCCGTATAGGGGGTTGTCAGCAGGTTGCAGAAGGTTCCTGTCAAGCTTCATGCTGTCGAAGGTTGAAGCGAACAAGATGTCAGCGGAGCTTCCTGTATCGACCAGTATTTTGGTGACAGTCCACCCAGCGAGGTTGGTTTCGATCACCATAGCATCTGTGTGAGGGTAATCTCTTAGCTTCATGTCACTGGAATCGAAGGTTATGGGGATGTGAGACCAACGACCGAATCTATGTGGTCCTTCGACGGCCACGTGGTGAACTCGTCTGGCATGTTCCTTCCTCTGCCGTTTGTTACCATGGTCCTCATTTGAACCTCCGGTGATAGCTAGAATCACACCGAAGGTTGAAGTTGGATTGATGATGGTCGTTTGGCTCGGGGCTTCGGCTTTGACAGGTTGTGGTGCTGGTAACGCGGGGATTGGCGGTGGTGGTGGCAGAGCGTTGGTGGCTTGGTGGAATTTGGTTTTGGGGGGTTGTTGGGTATGTGACTGTGTAAGGTGGGTTTTGGCGTTGTGGGATGGTGGTTGGCTGATAAGAGGTTTGGTTGTAGAGTGGGTGATGAGTGTAAGTGGGTTGTTGCGAAGGTAGGCCGTAGTTTATGGGGGTATAGTGGTATGGGGGATTTGGTGGGTGGAAACTTGGTTTCCTGGTGTGGTTGAGGATTCGGGTGTCTGACGAAGCAGCTTTCCTGGATTCCTGGTATTCTTTTCCCTTGGCGAAGCATTCGCATTGCTTTGTTGTGTGTCCCTTTCCCATTCCACAGAAGTGACAATACATTTTGGCGGGATCTCGCTGCTGGTTCCGCTGATTCGGCGGAGGTGGCAAACCCTGCGGGGCTTGGTTGCTCGGAGGTTGAGCGTCCCGTCTTTGATCCTCGTAATTTGTTGCTTTGTTGATTGCACCGACGTTGCTTTGCTCTTGGCGAAGGTTGCTTTCCCTCGGTTGAGGCCTCGTTTGTGGCTTCTGGTGTGACCTCCGAGCATCGTACTTCGCTCGGAAGTCCATGTCTGCTCTACAGTATCTTTCCATTGTCTCGTGCAATTCTTCGATTGTATTCGCCGGCTTCCGAGCAAATTTCGAAGAGCACGGGCCGGGGCGAAGGCCGCTGACTGCAGCGAGGATGACAGCCTCATTGGATATCCCCGGGGTTCTTGCTCTGATTTGAATGAACCTCCGCCAGTAATCTTGAAGTAGTTCGCGCTCTTCTTGTTTGCAGTTAAACAACTCAATGGGGTTTGATGGAGCTGGCGTGATGCCTTTGAAATTTGTGCAAAGCCTGTCTTTGAGGTTGGCCCAGGAATCTACAGTTCCGGGGCGGAGGTTGCCGTACCAGGTTTGTGCGATGTCTCGCAGGATAATGACAAAAGACTTTGCCATTGTTGATTCATCTCCGCCTGCCGCGGCAACTGCTGCTTCGTAGCTTATGATGAATTGACGAGGGTCAGAGAGCCCATCGTAGCGAGGTAGGTTTTGTGGGTTGTAGCATGGTGGCCAGGGTTGGGTTTGGAGTATTTGGGAGAGTGGAGACTTTGGGTCGTAGGGCATTTGGTGTTGTTGAGGCCTTCGTTGGTTGCGAAGGTTTAGCTCTCTCTCATCCGGGTAGAGGTGGCGGAAGTTTGGTGGCCTTATAGGATGTGGTTGCGGGTTTATTGGTGGTGGTGGGGGTGGTGGATGGTGGCGAAGGTTGTCTTGATCCTGCTCATTCCCCTCCTGCAGCGGGGGCATCTCATCATTCTAGCCTTCGGCCTCGGCTTCTGCCGCAGCGAGGGATTCCTCCATTCGGCGAAGCTGCTCTCTGGCTTCATCTGCCCTTTGTCTGATCGAGCGTAATCGGTTATGCCTCTCGAGTTGATCCAGGCGCCTCTTCTTCTCTTGCAGTTCAGCTTCAAGCCTCTCGAGGGCCTCGAGGCCCAACTCCTCCTCATCTCCTTCCTCTCCCTCTCCTGAAGTGTGAGGGTGTGGCTGCGTCGCCACTCGGGCTTGGGGGCTTTGGACCTGAGGTTCCGGGGTAACATTCTCTGCTCCCGAGGGTCGCACAATTTCCTCAGCAGGGGGAACTACTGCCGTCGTCTCTCTAGCGACGCGCTGGTCCCTCGCCAAAGGTGCTCTCCTGTTTCCTGCCATTTCAAACTTCGATCCCCACGGACGGCGCCAAACTGTTGGACGTGCACTTGCCGCAACCTTCGCACTTGTGCAGGGTCACGGCGAAGGTGACCAAGTGTCGGAAGCGGTAGCGAAGGTAAAGCGAAAGTGGAATGGTGCTCAACTCCCCCCAAAAAATCGTGTCGTTACACTGTTCACCCCTTGGTATTTATAGGGAAAACCAAGGGACACGGGCCAAATTACAAAAGGGTACAGGAAAGATTCCTCACCTCCACGCAGGGAGGAAGGGCAAAAGCGTAAACACACATCTGAAGTGGAAACCCTAACTGGCCCCTCTCCGATGCGCCACCACCTGGTTCTGTTCACCTTCGGGAGAGAAGAGCGAAGGTTTGACCTTCGGCCGTGCTCGCCGGTCCTTTGTCTTCGCTTGCCTTCGGGCCAACGCACATTCGTCGCTTGCTTGAGCCTTCGCTTCAAGCGGGGTGGCTTTGTGAGCCAGCGAGGGTTGCCTGCAGTGCGGCTGTCGACTTAGACCTGCATGGAACGCAACAAGGCGACGAGGGTTGAACCCGCGTCCGAGGGTCAGGGTAACGATCCCGAAGTGGAGAGGGACCTCGCAAGGACATCACCAGATTTGGCGAGGGTTATTCTTTGGACACCAGCTCGAGCGGCGCCTCTGCCGAGGGTCCTTTTCCCCAACACCCGATAAACCTGCCATCTTGAAAAATGCTAGAATCACCAAGGTCATGGACATTTGTACTAAAGGCGATACAAAAATATCGCCTATAACTTGAAAATTGGGAATATTTTTTCTACTAAAGGCGATGTTCTCACATCGGCTATATAAAATATCCTCGAGTTACATGACTCCCATGCGTTCGGCTTTAACAAGTAGTGCCGAAGCTTCAACCGACAAGTACACAAACCGAAAAATCTTGTCACAGCCGAATACACCTCTCTTAGGTTTGACATTTTCGGCTAGAACAAATCGCTAACTATCTTTCCTTTAAACTCAAAAATAAGGGCCAATCCTATTATAAGGCTACCGGCCGTCACGTACAACTCGAAATAATCTCCAAATAATGGAAACGCCTCCATATATCTTCAAAAAGTTCCTGTTGCACGTCACCTTGCATGAATCTTTTCTGAATTTCCATGAGCTCTGGTAATGAAGAAATAATTGAAATCCCCTCAAAGGCTTGCAGACTTCGAAGCACATCCAAGATTCCAGCTTGTACACATTGATCCAACTTCGGCTTCATCATCCACACTTCATTCCTTGTCAGCCGATATGAGACTTTGGCTCCAGCTTTTCTCCATTACCATTAGTTAGATTCAAAAATTACTCTGAGAGCCGATTGTCTGAATCGGCTGTTGGTCCTCGTCGAAGACATTCACAGGACCTGCCTCCCAGGCTCTTCCAGAGAAACACTCGACACCTTCATACTCCCAATAGATTGGTTCTGTATTAGCAACACTAACTGAATCATCAGCATGAACGATCTCAATATCATCTCCAATCCACTGGATGAGGAACTGGTACATAGTTGACGGCACACAACAGTTTGCATGTATCCAATCTTTTCCTAGTAGCAAACTGTATGCCCCCTTGCCATCAATGACAAAGAAGGTAGTGATCAAGGTTTTAGATCCAATCATTAACTCGACATGGACTGCTCCTCGGGTGTCAGAAGAATTTCCCGCAAAATCCCTCAATACCATGTCGGTCTTCAATCGTTCTTCACTTGTCATGCCAAGCTTTCTGAAAGTGGTATACGACATGATATTTATGGCAGCTCCTCCATCGATGAACATCTTGGTTAATGGCTTGCCATTGACATACCCTCTCATATATAATGGCTTCAAGTGTCGGTGCCTGATTGGTTTATCAAATACTGCCTTTTCAGCCAAGACGAGATGAGCCAACAAGTCTTGAAACTGGGGTAGAAATAGGCCGTGTACTAGCGTTAACGGAAAAATCGGCCGAAAACGGAGGAGGCCGGCGCGTCCGTGCGGGTTTGGCCACAGTCGCGGATAGCTAGCGGGGTGCCCAAGACGCCCCATGCGTTTCCAGCGCGCGAGGCTTCCGTCCTTGGGGCGAACCGGGTGCCGGGAGGGGGACAATGGGGTAGAAATAGGTCGTGTACTAGCGTTAACGGAAAAATCAGCCGAAAACGGAGGAGGCCGGCGCGTCCGCGCGGGTTTGGCCACAGTCGCGGATAGCTAGCGGGGTGCCCAAGACGCCCCATGCGTTTCCAGCGCGCGAGGCTTCCGTCCTTGGGGCGAACCGGGCGCCGGGAGGGGGATGATGGGGTAGAAATAGGCCGTGTACTAGTGTTAACGGAAAAATCGGCCAAAAACGGAGGAGGCCGGCGCGTCCGCGCGGGTTTGGCCATAGTCGCGGATAGCTAGCGGGTTGCCCAAGATGCCCCATGCGTTTCCAGCGCGCGAGGCTTCCGTCCTTGGGGCGAACCCGGCGCCGGGAGGGGGACGATGGGGTAGAAATAGGCCGTGTACTAGCGTTAACGGAAAAATCGGCCGAAAACGGAGGAGGCCGGCGCGTCCTCGTGGGTTTGGCCACAGTCGCGGATAGCTAGCGGGGTGCCCAAGACGCCCCATGCATTTCCAGCACGAGAGGCTTCCGTCCTTGGGGCGAACCGGGCGCTGGGAGGGGGACGATGGGGTAGAAATAGGCCTTGTACTAGCGTTAACGGAAAATCGGCCGAAAACGGAGGAGGCCGGCACCTCCGCGCGGGTTTGGCCACAGTCGCGGATAGCTAGCGGGGTGCCCAAGACGCCCCAAGCGTTTCCAGCGCGCGAGGCTTCCGTCCTTGGGGCGAACCGGGCGCCGGGAGGGGGACGATGGGGTAGAAATAGGCCGTGTACTAGCGTTAACGGAAAAATCGGCCGAAAACGGAGGAGGCCGGCGCGTCCGCGCGGGTTTGGCCACAGTCGCGGATAGCTAGCGAGGTGCCCAAGACGCCCCATGCATTTCCAGCGCGCGAGGCTTCCGTCCTTGGGGCAAACCGGGCGCCGGGAGGGGGACGATGGGGTAGAAATAGGCCGTGTACTAGCGTTAACGAAAAAATCGGCCGAAAACGGAGGAGGCCTGCGTGTCCGCGCGGGTTTGGCCACAGTCGCGGATAGCTAGCGGGGTGCCCAAGATGCCCCATGCGTTTCCAGGGCGCGAGGCTTCCGTCCTTGGGGCGAACCGGGCGCCGGGAGGGGGACGATGTGGTAGAAATAGGCCATGTACTAGCGTTAACGGAAAAATCGGCCGAAAACGGAGGAGGCCGGCGCGTCCGCGCGGGTTTGGCCACAGTTGCGGATAGCTAGCGGGGTGCCCAAGACGCCCCATGCGTTTCACGCGCGCGAGGCTTCCGTCCTTGGGGCGAACCGGGCGCCGGGAGGGGGACGATGGGGTAGAAATAGGCCGTGTACTAGCGTTAACGGAAAATCGGCCGAAACGGAGGAGGCCGGCGCGTCCGCGCGGGTTTGGCCACAGTCGCGGATAGCTAGCGGGGTGCCCAAGACGCCCCATGCGTTTCCAGCGCGCGAGGCTTCCGTCCTTGGGGCGAACCGGGCGCCGGGAGGGGGACGATGGGGTAGAAATAGGCCGTGTACTAGCGTTAACGGAAAAATTGGCCGAAAACAGAGGAGGCCGGCTCGTCCGCGCGGGTTTGGCCACAGTCGCGGATAGCTAGCGGGGTGCCCAAGACGTCCCATGCGTTACCAGCGCGCGAGGCTTCCGTCCTTGGGGCGAACCGGGCGCCGGGAGGGGGACGATGAGGTAGAAATAGGCCGTGTACTAGTGTTAACGGAAAAATCGGCCGAAAACGGAGGAGGCCGGCGCGTCCGCGCGGGTGTGGCCACAGTCGCGGATAGCTAGCAGGTTGCCTAAGACGCCCCATGCGTTTCCAGCGCGCGAGGCTTCCGTCCTTGGGGCGAACCCGGCGCCGGGAGGGGGACGATGGGGTAGAAATAGGCCGTGTACTAGCGTTAACGGAAAAATCGGCCGAAACGGAGGAGGCCGGCGCGTCCTCGTGGGGTTTGGCCACAGTCGCGGATAGCTAGCGGGGTGCCCAAGACGCCCATGCGTTTCCAGCACGCGAGGCTTCCGTCCTTGGGGCGAACCGGGCGCCGGGAGGGGGACGATGGGTAGAAATAGGTCGTGTACTAGCGTTAACGGAAAAATCGGCCGAAAACGGAGGAGGCCGGCGCGTCCGCGCGGGTTTGGCCACAGTCGCGGATAGCTAGCGGGGTGCCCAAGACGCCCCATGCGTTTCCAGCGTGCGAGGCTTCCGTCCTTGGGGCGAACCGGGCGCCGGGAGGGGGACGATGGGGTAGAAATAGGCCGTGTACTAGCGTTAACGGAAAAATCGGCCGAAAACGGAGGAGGCCGGCGCGTCCGCGCGGGTTTGGCCACAGTCGCGGATAGCTAGCGGGGTGCCCAAGACGCCCCATGCGTTTCCAGCGCGCGAGGCTTCCGTTTCGTGCGAACCGGGCGCGAGGGGACGAGGGGGACGAGTGGGTAGAAATAGGCCGTGTACTAGCGTTATACGAAAAAATCGGTCGAAAACGGAGGAGGCCGGCGCGTCCGCGCGGGTTTGGCCACAGTCGGCGGAAAGCTAGCGGGGTGCCCAAGATGCCCATGCGTTTCCAGGGCGCGAGGCTTCCGTCCTTGGGGCGAACCAGGCGCCGGGAGGGGGACGATGAGGTAGAATAGGCCGGTACAGCGTTAACGGAAAAATCGGCCGAAAACGGAGGAGGCCGGCGTGTCCGCGCGGGTTTTGGCCACAGTCGCGGATAGCTAGCGGGGTGCCCAAGACACCCCATGTGTTTCCAGCGCGCGAGGCTTCCGTCCTTTGGGCGAACCGGGCGCCGGAGGCGGACGATGGGGTTAGCAATAGGACGTGTACTAGCGTTAACGGAAAAAATCGCCGAAAACGGAGGAGGCCGGGGCGTCCGCGCGTGGTTTGGCCATAGTCGCGGATAGCTAGCGGGGTGCCAAGACGCCCCATGCATTTCCAGCGCGCGATGCTTCCGTCCTTGGGCGAACCGAGCGCCGGGAGGGGGACGATGGGGTAGAAATAGGCCGTGTACTAGCGTTAACGGAAAAATCGGCCGAAAACGGAGGAGGCCGGCGCGTCCGCGCGGGTTTGGCCACAGTCGCGGATAGCTAGCGGGGTGCCCAAGACGCCCATGCGTTTCCAGCACGCGAGACTCCGTCCTTGGGGCGAACCGGGCGCCGGGAGGGAGACGATGGGGTAGAAATAGGTCGTGTACTAGCGTTAACGGAAAAATCGGCCGAAAATGGAGGAGGCGCGCGTCCGCGCGGGTTTGGCCACAGAGCGGATAGCTATCGGGGTGCCCAAGATGCCCCATGTTTCCAGCGCGTGAGGCTTCCGTCCTTGGGGCAAACCGGGCGCCGGGGGGGGACGATGGGGTAGAAATAGGCCGTGTACTAGCGTTAACGGAAAAATCGGCCGAAAAACGGAGGAGGCCGGCGCGTCCGCGCTGGTTTGGCCACAGTTGCGGATAGCTAGCGGGGTGCCCAAGACACCCCATGTGTTTCCAGCGCGCGAGGCTTCCGTCCTTGGGGCGAAGCGGGCGCCGGGAGGGGGACGATGGGGTAGAAATAGGACGTGTACTAGCGTTAACGGAAAAATCGGCCGAAAACGGAGGAGGCCGGTGCGTCCGCGCGGGTTTGGCCACAGTCGCGGATAGCTAGCGGGGTGCCCAAGACGCCCCATGCGTTTCCAGCGCGCGAAGCTTCCGTCCTTGGGGCGAACCGAGCGCCGGGAGGGGGACGATGGGGTAGAAATAGGCCGTGTACTAGCGTTAACAGAAAAATCGGCCGAAAACGGAGGAGGCCGGCGCGTCCGCGCGGGTTTGTCCACAGTCGCGGATAGCTAGCGGGGTGCCCAAGACGCCCCATGTGTTTCCAGCGCGCGAGGCTTCCGTCCTTGGGGCGAACCGGGCGCCGGGAGGGGGACGATGGGTAGAAATAGGACGTGTACTAGCGTTAACGGAAAAATCGGCCGAAAACGGAGGAGGCCGGTGCGTCCGCGCGGGTTTGGCTACAGTCGCGGATAGCTAGCGGGGTGCCCAAGACGCCCCATGCATTTCCAGCGCGCGAGGTTTCCGTCCTTGGGGCGAACCGGGCGACGGGAGGGGGACGATGGGGTAGAAATAGGCCGTGTACTAGCGTTAACGGAAAAATCGGCCGAAAACGGAGGAGGCCGGTGCGTCCGCGCGGGTTTGGCTACAGTCGCGGATAGCTAGCGGGGTGCCCAAGACTCCCCAAGCGTTTCCAGCGCGCGAGGTTTCCGTCCTTGGGGCGAACCGGGCGCCGGGAGGGGGACGATGGGGTAGAAATAGGCCGTGTACTAGCGTTAACGGAAAAAATCGGCCGAAAACGGAGGAGGCCGGCGCGTCCGCGCGGGTTTGGCCACAGTCGCGGATAGCTAGCGGGGTGCCCAAGACGCTCCATGCATTTCCAGCGCGCGAGGCTTCCGTCCTTGGGGCGAACCGATCGCCGGGAGGGGGGTGATAGGCTAGAAATAGGCCGTGTACTAGCGTTAACAGAAAAATCAGCCGAAAACGGAGGAGGCCGGCGCGTCCGCGCGGCTTTGGCCACAGTCCCGGATATCTAGCGGGGTGCCCAAGACGCCCCATGCGTTTCCAGCGCGCGAGGCTTCCGTCCTTGGGGCGAACCGGGCGCCGGGAGGGGGACGAAGGGGTACAAATAGGCCGTGTACTAGCGTTAACGGAAAAATCGGCCGAAAACGGAGGAGGCCGGCGCGTCCGCGCAGGTTTGGCCACAGTCGCGGATAGCTAGCGGGGTGCCCAAGACGCCCCATGCATTTCCAGCGCGCGAGGCTTCCGTCCTTGGGGCTAACCGGGCGCTGGGAGGGGGACGATGGGGTAGAAATAGGCCGTGTACTAGCGTTAACGGAAAAATCGGCCAAAAACGGAGGAGGCCGGCGCGTCCGCGTGGGTTTGGCCACAGTCGCGGATAGCTAGCGGGGTGCCCAAGACGCCCCATGCATTTCCAGCGCGCGAGGCTTCCGTCCTTGGGGCGAACCGGGCGCCGTGAGGGGGACGATGGGGTAGAAATAGGTCGTGTACTAGCGTTAATGGAAAAATCGGCCGAAAACGGAGGAGGCCTGCGCGTTCGCGCGGGTTTGGCCACAGTCGCGGATAGCTAGCGGGGTGCCCAAGACGCCCCATGCGTTTCCAGCGCGCGAGGCTTCCGTCCTTGGGGCGAACCGGGCGCCGTGAGGGGGATGATGGGGTAGAAATAGGTCGTGTACTAGCGTTAATGGAAAAATCGGCCGAAAACGGAGGAGGCCGGCGCGTTCGCGCGGGTTTGGCCACAGTCGCGGATAGCTAGCGGGGTGCCCAAGACGCCCCATCCATTTCCAGCGCGCGAGGCTTCCGTCCATGGGGCGAACCGGGCGCTGGGAGGGGGACGATGGGGTAGAAATAGGCCGTGTACTAGCGTTAACGGAAAAATCGACCAAAAACGGAGGAGGCCGGCGCGTCCGCGCGGATTTGGCCACAGTCGCGGATAGCTAGCGGGGTGCCCAAGACCTCCCATGCGTTTTCGGCTTGCGAGGCTTCCGTCCTTGGGGCGAACCGGGCGCCGGGAGGGGGACGATGGGGTAGACATAGGCCGTGTACTAGCGTTAACGGAAAAATCGGCCGAAAACGGAGGAGGCCAGCGCGTCCGCGCGGCTTTGGCCACAGTCGCAGATAGCTTGCGGGGTGCCCAAGACGCCCCATGCGTTTCCAACGCGCGAGGCTTCCGTCCTTGGAGCGAACCTGGCGCCGGGAGGGGGACGATGGGGTAGAAATAGGCCGTGTACTAGCGTTAACGGAAAAAACGGCCAAAAACAAAAGAAGGCCGGCGCGTCCGCGCGGGTTTGGCCTCAGTCGCGGATAGCTAGCGGGGTGCCCAAGACGTCCCATGCGTTTCCAGCGCGCGAGGCTTTCGTCCTTGGGGTGAACCGGGCGTCGGGAGGGGATGGGGTAGAAATAGGCCGTGTACTAGCGTTAACGGAAAAATCGGCCGAAAACGGAGGAGGCCGGCGCGTCCGCGCGGGTTTGTCCATAGTCGCGGATAGCTAGCGGGGTGCCCAGACGCCCCCATGCGTTTCCAGCTTGCGAGGCTTCCGTCCTTGGGGCGAACCGGGCGCCGGGAGGGGGACGATGGGGTAGAAATAGGCCGTGTACTAGCCTTAACGGAAAAATCGGCCGAAAACGGAGGAGGCCGGCGCGTCCGCGCGGTTTTGGCCACAGTCCCGGATAGCTAGCGGGGTGCCCAAGACGCCCCATGCGTTTCCAGCGCGCGAGGCTTCCGTCCTTGGGGCGAACCGGGCGCCGTGAGGGGGACGATGCGGTAGAAATAGGCTGTGTACTAGCGTTAACGGAAAAATCGGCCGAAAACGGAGGAGGCCGACGCGTCCGTGCGGGTTTGGCCAGAGTCGTGGACAGCTAGCGGGGTGCCCAAGACGCCCCATGTGTTTCCAGCGCGCTAGGCTTCCGTCCTTGGGGCGAACCGGGCGCCGTGAGGGGGACGATGGGGTAGAAATAGGTCGTGTACTAGCGTTAACGGAAAAATCGGCCGAAAACGGAGGAGGCCGGCGCGTCCGCGCGGGTTTGGCCACAGTCGCGGATAGCTAGCGGGGTGCCCAAGACCTCCCATGCGTTTCCAACGCGCGAGGCTTCCGTCCTTGGGGCGAACCGGGCGCCGGGAGGGGGACGATGGGGTAGAAATAGGCCGTGTACTAGCGTTAACGGAAAAATCGGCCGAAAACGGAGGAGGCCGGCGTGTCCGCGCGGGTTTGGCCACAGTCGCAGATAGCTAGCGGGGTGCCCAAGACGACCCATGCGTTTCCAGCGCGCGAGGCTTCCGTCCTTGGGGCGAACCTGGCGCTGGGAGGGGGACGATGGGGTAGAAATAGGCCATGTACTAGCGTTAACGGAAAAAATGGCCAAAAACGAAGGAGGCCGGCGCGTCCGCGCGGGTTTGGCCACAGTCGCGGATAGCTAGCGGGGTGCCCAAGACGTCCCATGCATTTCCAGCGCACGAGGCTTTCGTCCTTGGGGTGAACCGGGCGTCGGGAGGGGGACGATGGAGTAGAAATAGGCCGTGTACTAGCGTTAACGGAAAAATCGGCCGAAAACGGAGGAGGCCGGCGCGTCCGCGCGGGTTTGGCCATAGTCGCGGATAGCTAGCGGGGTGCCCAAGACGCCCCATGCGTTTCCAGCTTGCGAGGCTTCCGTCCTTGGGGCGAACCGGGCGCCGGGAGGGGGACGATGGGGTAGAAATAGGCCGTGTACTAGCCTTAACGGAAAAATTGGCCGAAAACGGAGGAGGCCGGCGCGTCCGCGCGGGTTTGTCCACAGTCGCGGATAGCTAGCGCGGTGCCCAAGACGCCCCATGCGTTTCCAGCGCGCGAGGCTTCCATCCTTGGGGCGAACCGGGCGCCGGGAGGTGGACGATGGGGTAGAAATAGGCCGTGTACTAGCGTTAACGGAAAAATCGGCCGAAAACGGAGGAGGCCGGCGCGTCCGCGCGGGTTTGGCCACAGTCGCGGATAGCTAGCGGGGTGCCCAAGACGCCCCATGCATTTCCAGCGCGCGAGGCTTCCGTCCATGGGGCGAACCGGGCGCTGGGAGGGGGACGATGGGGTAGAAATCGGCCGTGTACTAGCGTTAACGGAAAAATCGGCCGAAAACGGAGGAGGCCGGCGCGTCCGCGCGGGTTTGGCCACAGTCGCGGATAGCTAGCGGGGTGCCCAAGACGCCCCATGCATTTCCAGCGCGCGAGGCTTCCGTACTTGGGGCGAACCGGGCGCCGGGAGGGGGACGATGGGGTAGAAATAGGCCGTGTACTAGCGTTAACGGAAAAATAGGCCGAAAACAGAGGAGGCCGGTGCGTCCGCGCGGGTTTGTCCACAGTCGCGGATAGCTAGCGGGGTGCCCAAGACGCCCCATGCGTTTCCAGCGCGCGAGGCTTCCGTCCTTGGGGCGAACCGGGTGCCGGGAGGGGGACGATGGGGTAGAAATAGGCCGTGTACTAGCGTTAACGGAAAAATCGGCCGAAAACGGAGGAGGCCGGCGCGTCCGCGCGGGTTTGGCCACAGTCGCGGATAGCTAGCGGGGTGCCCAAGATGCCCCATGCGTTTCCAGCGCGCGAGGCTTCCGTCCTTGGTGCAAACCGGGCGCCGGGAGGGGGACGATGGGGTAGAAATAGGCCATGTCCTAGCGTTAACGGAAAAAATCTGCCGAAAACGGAGGAGGCCGGCGCGTCCGCGCGGGTTTGGCAACAGTCGCGGATAGCTAGCGGGGTCCCCAAGACACCCCATGTGTTTCCAGCGCGCGAGGCTTCCGTCCTTGGGGCGAACCGGGCGCCGGGAGGGGGACGATGGGGTAGAAATAGGACGTGTACTAGCGTTAACGGAAAAATCGGCCAAAAACGGAGGAGGCCGGTGCGTCCGCGCGGGTTTGGCCACAGTCGCGGATAGCTAGCGGGGTGCCCAAGACGCCTCATGCGTTTCCAGCGCGCGATGCTTCCGTCCTTGGGGCGAACCGAGCGCAGGGAGGGGGACGATGGGGTAGAAATAGGCCGTGTACTAGCGTTAACAGAAAAATCGGCCGAAAACGGAGGAGGCCGGCGCGTCCGCGCGGGTTTGTCCATAGTCGCGGATAGCTAGCGGGGTGCCCAAGACGCCCCATGCGTTTCCAGCTTGCGAGGCTTCCGTCCTTGGGGCGAACCGGGCGCCGGGAGGGGGATGATGGGGTAGAAATAGGCCGTGTACTAGCCTTAACGGAAAAATCGGCCGAAAACGGAGGAGGCCGGCGCGTCCGCGCGGTTTTGGCCACAGTCACGGATAGCTAGCGGGCTGCCCAAGACGCCCCATGCCTTTCCAGCGCGCGAGGCTTCCGTCCTTGGGGCGAACCGGGCGCCGTGAGGGGGACGATGCGGTAGAAATAGGCCGTGTACTAGCGTTAACGGAAAAATCGGCCGAAAACGGAGGAGGCCGACGCGTCCGCGCGGGTTTGGCCAGAGTCGTGGATAGCTAGCGGGGTGCCCAAGACGCCCCATGTGTTTCCAGCGCGCGAGGCTTCTGTCCTTGGGGCAAACCAGGCGCCGTGAGGGGGACGATGGGGTAGAAATAGGTCGTGTACTAGCGTTAATGGAAAAATCGGCCGAAAACGGAGGATGTCGGCGCGTTCGCGCGGGTTTGGCCACAGTCGCGGATAGCTAGCGGGGTGCCCAAGACGCCCCATGCGTTTCCAGCGCGCGAGGCTTCCGTCCATGGGGCGAACCGGGCGCTGGGAGGGGGACGATGGGGTAGAAATAGGCCGTGTACTAGCGTTAACGGAAAAATCGGCCAAAAACGGAGGAGGCCGGCGCGTCCGCGCGGGTTTGGCCACAGTCGCGGATAGCTAGCGGTGTGCCCAAGACCTCCCATGCGTTTCCAACGCGCGAGGCTTCCGTCCTTGGGGCGAACCGGGCGCCGGGAGGGGGACGATGGGGTAGAAATAGGCCGTGTACTAGCGTTAACGGAAAAATCGGCCGAAAACGGAGGAGGCCGGCGTGTCCGCGCGGGTTTGGCCACAGTCGCAGATAGCTAGCGGGGTGCCCAAGACGCCCCATGCGTTTCCAGCGCGCGAGGCTTCCGTCCTTGGGGCGAACCTGGCGCCGGGAGGGGGACGATGGGGTAGAAATAGGCCGTGTACTAGCGTTAACGGAAAAAACGGCCAAAAACGAAGGAGGCCGGCGCGTCCGCGCGGGTTTGGCCATAGTCGCGGATAGCTAGCGGGGTGCCCAAGACGTCCCATGCATTTCCAGCGCACGAGGCTTTCGTCCTTGGGGTGAACCGGGCGTCGGGAGGGGGACGATGGGGTAGAAATAGGCCGTGTACTAGCGTTAACGGAAAAATCGGCCGAAAACGGAGGAGGCCGGCGCGTCCGCGCGGGTTTGGCCATAGTCGCGGATAGCTAGCGGGGTGCCCAAGACGCCCCATGCGTTTCCAGCTTGCGAGGCTTCCGTCCTTGGGGCGAACCGGGCGCCGGGAGGGGGACGATGGGGTAGAAATAGGCCGTGTACTAGCCTTAACGGAAAAATTGGCCGAAAACGGAGGAGGCCGGCGCGTCCGCGCGGGTTTGTCCACAGTCGCGGATAGCTAGCGGGGTGCCCAAGACGCCCCATGTGTTTCCAGCGCGCGAGGCTTCCATCCTTGGGGCGAACCTGGCGCCGGGAGGTGGACGATGGGGTAGAAATAGGCCGTGTACTAGCGTTAACGGAAAAATCGGCCGAAAACGGAGGAGGCCGGCGCGTCCGCGCGGGTTTGGCCACAGTCGCGGATAGCTAGCGGGGTGCCCAAGACGCCCCATGCGTTTCCAGCGCGCGAGGCTTCCGTCCATGGGGCGAACCGGGCGCTGGGAGGGGGACGATGGGGTAGAAATAGGCCGTGTACTAGCTGTGACGGAACGGCCCTAATCTCATGGCCCACAGGTCCCTGTCAACCTCTGACAGCCGATCCCATGTTCCACTTAATTAAGACTGTCCATCACTGGGCTACATCAGCGCCCAATGTCCGCAGGATCATCTCACAATTCGGTTACAACATTGCATACTTTTACAAATAACATCGGAATAAAGAGCGGAAGACTTAAATGACAATAGTTTTACAAAGCAGGGTTCCAAATAGAAATTAAGGTGCAGTTATTACAAACGAAGTTCTGATAATAGAGATAGACAAAGGCAACGTAGTGGAGAACAGCAAAGATACTTATAATCACCCAGTCCGAGGGTGTACAACTATTCTTCGGCCTCATCGGCCTCTTCCTGGACGATGGTCATGCAACAGGGCGCAAGACACATCGGGGTCTCAGTCATACCTGCAGCATGGGTAACAAACCCTGAGTACTGGGGTACTCAACAAGACTTACCCGACTAAAGAAAAGGGAGAAGACTCAGGAATGAGAGGCTTAGGGTAGTCAAGGTAAGGCTTAAGCAAGATCAGGTATTTTGCAGAAAAGCATTTTGTAAACCTTATTTTATTTTGGAAAGATTCAGTATTCCTCAATTCTTCATCGTTCCTGATTCATTTTACATTTCAAAACATTCCTAGTTGAGAACCACTCTCCGTTGACAGTCAGTGGACCAAGTCTCCATAACCGAGGAGCAACGTTAATCCGGATAAATAATACTCAGCTGAGGATCCCTATCCACACTGCATATGTCGCACCCAAGCTTGCATATGCCAACTCGTCTACCATGATTCCTCCAAGATTGGGCCCGGTCCTACGCCACCCGGAAGTACAGTACACCACTCCAATCCAGGTACGACGACCACGTGGGTACATGCTACTTCCGCCATCTCTCCACTCCAAGTGCGCGGTTGTCGGTCCAATAAAGGATTCCTCGGAGCCAGAGCTTTTCGAAGTATGTGAATAGTTACAAGTCTTGACCAGCAGGCCCCCATACGGATGGTCCCTAAAGTTTTTTTTCGTCAGCAACAAGCACCTCGGGACTCTAACCCAAGAGTACAGGTTCTGTCGGTTTTTCAACCCTGTCCCGGTCGGTGTCAACTGTTGAGTCCCGGACTACAACATGACGGCACCGTACGCGCGGACAACCTCTTCTCGACAATGACCACATGCTAGCTAGGCAAGCAGTCATCGAACGAGAAGTAAAGCCAAATTCCCATAAACATTCTTTCAGTGATCACACTTTTGAAAATGACATTTTTATTGCAAAGTCTAATTCAATAAGCATTGCTAAGCATTTTTCAACTACCTTTGAAAGGCAGGTATCGGGTATATCAGTGGTCAAGGTGGATAGTGCATCAATTAGGATAGCACACAACTCCTATAAACCTAATGCAATAATTTAACTCAAAAGCATTTAAGGAAAACATTTTATAAATCCAAGGAAAGGGGTTTAATGCACCGGGGCTTGCCTTGAAGAGCAAGGAGGGCAGGCTCGAGGGCGGCAGGGCAGTTGTCGGAGCTCGGGGTAGCCTCAGGGACAGGTTCGTCAGCGGCTGCCTCGATCTTGACGCCTTCTTCGGTGACTATACGAATGCAATGATGCATGCTCATGAGTATGCTAGCATGAACAATGCAACACAGGGCATACAACATGAACCTTAATCACCTTTTCTGTTTTTTCTTAATTATTCAAAAAGGTCATTTTATGCAGTTGCTCCAAAAATTACCAAATTAATCACATAAGTTCATTATGGTGTAGATAGATGGCAAAACAAATTTCATAATTTTTGGAGGTCATTAAGGTGCTCAAATAATATCAGGCATTAATTAACAAAAGGCACTATTTAACAATTAAAGATAAATGCTCAAAAATCAACTTGTTCCAAAAGACTTCCAAATTTCACCAGAGACTAAACATGGCATAGGAAGCTCATAAAAATTTATCTCATGATTTTTGGAGTTATAAAAGATTTTCTAAAAAAACCAAAACCATCCATTTATTAATTAAAAAAGAGGGATTTTACATTTTCAGATTTTTGCAGAAAAGTCAAGTTTTATATTTTTCTAAAATACTTCAAGGTGTAAAGAGTCTACCCTGAATTTTTCAGAATTTTCGGAACAACACAGAAAATCACACAAAAGATGAAATTCGAACACTATTCAAAACAAACTGAAAAAGAAAAAATCGCACTATTCATCGTCTTCCTCACGCCGGCGGTCACCCCGCGGCGGCGCGATGGCGTTCCGGCCACGGCAGAGGCGCTCGGGCGAAACCAAGGGCATGAGGAGGTTCAGGAGCTCACCGGCAGTCGATAACGCGCGGTGGCGAGGCGAGGGGACGGCCGGAGCTAGGAAGTCGACGGAGCGGGGGTCGTCGGTGGGCAGAACCGCGTCGCGACGGCGTTCCGGCGTTCCTGAGCACCACAACGGATCATCGAGGCATGGTTAGACGCGCAAGGATGCGAGGAAGAAGGAACATAGGTCGGGAAAGGAAGATCACGGCCGGGGAATGGGGATTTCCCAAATCCGTGCTCACCGGCGTTTCGCCGGAATCCGAGCAGATGAGGTTACGCCGGGCAATAGGGAGCGGCGGAGGTAAAATTGAGGAGGGGAAAAGCTTCGCAAGAACACGGCGGAGCTTCTGAGCTAGGTGGTTGGGTGGGAGAGGCTCTGGACTGGTGTGTCGACGGTGGCGGAGGCTGGTGAGGGTTCCGGCTCACCGGCGGTGGGTTTTATAGGCGTGCTCGGGGGTGGATAAGCGTCGCGCACCGGCGGATAAGCTTGGCGGAGGCGTGCGCACTCGATTGCGCGCTGGCGAAAGGGCTGGCGTGCGTGCAGGGGACGGGCGTGAGCTCGCCGGCGTTGAACACGCGGCGGCGACTCGCTGGGCACTGTGGGGGACGGGGCAAGGTCAGCGCTTGGCGCGTGCGGGCGCGAAATCATCACGGGACCAGCGGCGGCAGGTCGGGGACAGGCGAACGGCGGTGGAAAGCGTGGCGCGCGCAGCGCCGGCGACCGGGCCATGGCCGCCCCCCCCCCCCTACGCGAGGTAGGAGATGAACAGGGTAGGCTAGGGTTTGACTTTTTGAACTGATTTCTGTATTTTGCAAATTACTTCCAAAATTTGAACTGGGCAACAAAAACTCAAAACATCAAAGTTGTTCAGAAAAAAGAGATCTACAACTTTGTCAATATGAACATTTTCAAAATCCAAATAGTTTTTGAACCACATTTGAAATTAGAAAAGGGAACACTTTTGGGATTTGAATAAATTCAAAATTACTTTTGATTTTACATTGAAAGTTGGAAATCTGCAAACATGAAAGCTGTTCCTTTTATCAAAACCTACAACTTTGCTAATATACACTTTTTTTGAAACTCAATAGTTTTTGAATAAATTTTGAAAACTGAAAAGGGGACAAAAACTGGAATTTGAATGAATTTGGATTTACTTCAAACTTTGTACAGAAACTTGAAAATTTGTAAATACCAAAGTTGTTTCTCTTGGCCAGATCTACAACTTTGCTTTTTGGACCAACCTCAAATTTTGAATAATTTTTGAATTACAAAAAGAGGGATAAAATCCAGGGTTTGGAAATCAGGGTTTTGCAAAGGGATTTGAAATCTGATTTTGGTTTTTGAACTTTGGCCAACACAACAAAACTTCAAGACATCCAACTGAACAAGAATTACACAAAGCTAGGCACAGAGGTGAAATTACCATTTTGCCCTTATAGGAAGGTTAGGGCTTTTAGGGTTTTGAAAAGAGATTGCTACACCAGCACTAAGCAAACATAAATGCAAGGCAAGAATGATTAATGACTAATGATGATGACATGTCAGGTTAATTACATTTTAAAACACCAGAGGTGTTACAGCCTCTCCCCCTAAAAGAAATCTCGCCCCGAGATTTCACGTCTTAAGAAGGACAAGGGCAAAACCTTACATCTACAGAGTATCGAGAAAATCGGGATAGTTCTTTGCTAAGAAGTCTTCGGATTCCCAGGTGGCTTCTTCTTCAGAGTGTTGGTTCCACTGGATCTTGTACCATCTTGTGGTAGTTCTTCGGGTAACACGGTCCTTGGAATCCAACACACGAACTGGATATTCCGAGTACGACAGATCAGGTTCTAACTCAACACCTTCAACTTCCACCATGTGTTCGGGTATTCGGAGGCACTTCTTGAGTTGTGAGACGTGAAACACATTATGAACTGCTGAAAGATGATCGGGCAAACTCAGTTTGTAAGCTACCTTGCCACAACGATCCAAAATCTCAAACGGACCAATATAGCGGGGTGCTAGCTTTCCTTTGACTCCAAAACGAGTGACTCCTTTGGTGGGTGAGACCTTCAGGTACACATAATCCCCGATCTCGAACTGCAGAGGTCGACGTCTCTTGTCAGCATAACTTTTCTGTCGAGACTGTGCGATCTTCATGTTCTCTTGTATTTGCTTGGCTTTCTCTTCCATATCTTTTACTAGATCAACCCCAAAGAATTCCCTTTCTCCAGGTTCAGACCAACTGAGAGGTGTACGACAACGGCGGCCGTACAATGCTTCAAAGGGTGCCATCTTGATGCTTTCTTGGTAGCTGTTATTATATGAGAATTCTGCCAAGGGCAAACAGTCGTCCCAAGTATCTGCGAAGGTGAGCACACATGCTCTCAACATATCCTCTAACACTTGGTTGACTCGCTCAGTTTGTCCATCTGTTTGTGGATGATATGCTGTACTATGCAAGAGCTTGGTTCCAAGTGAGGTATGGAACGCTTTCCAGAACTTTGCGACAAACTGAGTACCACGATCAGAGATAATGGTTTTGGGTATGCCATGGAGTTTTACTATGTTGTTCTTGTACAAAGTGGCATAAGTGGGGACGGTGTAACTGGTCTTCACTGGCAGGAAGTGAGCTTGCTTAGTGAGGCGATCTACGATCACCCAGATGGAATCAAAACCTCTTGATGTCTTGGGTAGACCATTGATAAAGTCCATACTGATATCGTCCCATTTCCAAGTAGGTACAGATAAAGGTTGCAGTTCTCCTCCGGGCTTCATGTGCACGACTTTGACTTTCTGGCAGGTATCACACTGAGCGACATACCGGGCGATCTCAATCTTCATCTTTGTCCACCAGAATTGCTGCTTCAAATCCTGGTACATTTTGTTGCTGCCGGGGTGGATGGAGAATCTAGTCAGGTGTGCTTCGTCAAGGATTAACTTTCTTAACTCAGGCACTTTAGGAACTACTAACCGATTCTTAAACCATACTACTCCTGTATCATCAATCCTGAAACAATCAGCCTTTCCGGATTGGACCTTTTCGATGATGTGCTTGATTCCAGAGTTATCTTTTTTGTGCAGCGATGATCTGTTCTCTGATAGGGGTTTCTATTCTGATATTATTCAAAGTTCCTGGTGAAAACATTTCAATATTCAACTTTTCCAGCTCATAACACAAAGAAGAATCATAGGGTTTCATCATCAGACAGTTGCAATATGACTTGCGACTGAGCGCATCGGCAACCACATTCGCCTTACCCGGATGGTAATGCACTTTAAGATCATAGTCCTTAATTAACTCAAGCCATCTTCTCTGTCTCATGTTCAACTCTTCCTAAGTGAAGATATACTTCAGGCTTTTGTGATCAGTGTACACATTACAGGTACTGCCCAACAGATAATGACGCCAGATCTTCAAGGCATGCACTACTGCTGCTAACTCGAGATCATGAGTTGGATAATTCTCTTCATGTCGCTTAAGCTGTCGGGAGGCATAAGCGATCACTCGACCTTCTTGCATCAAAACACAGCCCAAACCAGTACCAGATGCATCACAGTAGACATCAAAGGGCTTCTCGATGTTCGGCTGGGCTAGCACTGGTGATGTGGTTAACAATTTCTTCAGAGTTTGAAAGGCTTGCTCACAGGCTGGTGACCAGACAAACTTCACAGAATTCTTTACTAACTCAGTGATAGGCTTGGCGATTCTTGAGAAATCTGGGATGAATCGACGATAATATCCTGCCATTCCCATAAAGCTGCGGACTTGATGAACAGTGGTAGGTGGCTTCCAATCCAGAATGTCTGCCACTTTACCAGGGTCAACTGACACACCTTCAGCGGATAGGACATGACCAAGAAACTGTATCTGATCTAACCAGAATTCACATTTACTGAACTTGGCATACAGCTGATGTTCTCTGAGACGGGATAGAACGATATGAAGATGCTCGGCGTGATCTTCAGGGGTTTTTGAGTAGACAAGGATGTCGTCAATGAACACGACCACGAATTTATCAAGCTCTGGCATGAACACAGAGTTCATGAGGTACATGAAATGAGCAGGGGCATTGGTCAAACCGAAGGACATGACCAAGTACTCATATAGGCCGTATCTGGTGGTGAAAGCTGTTTTAGGAATATCTTCAGGACGAATCTTTATTTGGTGGTAGCCAGATCTGAGATCGATCTTGGAGAATACTTTGGCTCCAGCTAACTGGTCAAAGAGAAGATCAATACGAGGCAAGGGATATTTATTTTTGATGGTGACCTCATTGAGTGGGCGATAATCAATACACATTCTGAGAGTCTTGTCTTTCTTCTTTACAAAGATTGCAGGACAACCCCAAGGAGACGAGCTTGGGCGAATGAAACCCTTGTCCAACAAATCTTGTAATTGGATTTTTAGCTCTGCCAACTCTCTGGGAGGCGTTCGATAAGCTCTGCGGGATATGGGAGCAGTCCCGGGCTTTAGCTCTATGGCAAACTCGACATCACGGTCAGGAGGCAGACCAGGTAAGTCCTCTGGAAAAACATCAGGGAATTCATAGACCACGGGGATGTCTCTGGTTTCCAGGACATAGGCGGTATTTATTTGAGTGGCTGCTGGTTTTCGAGGCATTGGGAGTTGGAGAAGGAGTTTGGAGGTGCTGTTAGGAATGTCCACTCTCACAACTCTATTCAGAATGTCGATCATGGCTTTATACTGGCACATCCAATTCATGCCTAAAATGACATCTATCTCCTCATCACGTAGCACTATCATGGTGGTAGGAAATACATGTTCCCCCAACATTACTGGTATACTGCGAACCACTTCCTTAGTACTTATACGCCCTCCAAGCGAAAATATGCAGAAACTTTCTTTCAACTCCCCAATTGATATCTCATGCTTGATGACAAAAGTACGACTGATGAAGGAATGCGATGCACCAGAATCAAACAACACAACTGCAGGGTGATTGGCAACGGGAAACCTACCGATCATGACGGGCTCCCCTTCTGGAATGTCGCTGACAGTGGTGTAGTAGACTTGCCCGTGCTTCTTGACAATCCTGCCTTTCTGGGCATGTTGCTGCTGGGCGCGGTGCTGCTGCTGCTGAGATCCTCCGGGATTCTTCTGAGCATTCTGAGCATACCTCTTGGGCTTTGGGCACTCACGAGACCAGTGACCAAGCTGGCCGCAGTTGTAGCAGGGATGGTTGTAGGCTGTTTGTGGAGTGGTGATACGAACACCTGGGGCGTTCGGCTGCGTGGCACTTTGCTGGTTGGCATTATGGGTGGTGGCCGCGGTACGGACGACCACTTGCTGGTTGGGGTAAGGTAGACGATTGTGGTGGTGGCTGGGGTGATAGATGATTCTCTGGCGTTTGTGACCGCCAGAGAAGCTGCTTGATCCTGCTTTCTTCTTCTTCTTTTCCTCTTGATACTGACGGTTGCTTTCTTCATATGCAACAGCACGATTAACGGCATCATGATACGAACCGGTCAGGTTATTGGACAGACTTCTGCGGATCTTAGGATGCAGACCTCTAAGGAAACAATCCCTCTTCTTTTCATCTGTGTTGACATACTCTGAGGCATACTGGCTAAGATGGTTGAACTGACCCACATACTGCATCACTGTGGAGTCCTTCTGCTGCAGTGCCAGAAACTGATCAAGCTTCATCTTCATTAATCCCGAAGGGATGTGATGTGCATGGAAAGCGGTGCGGAACTCTTCCCAGGTCAACTGATGACCTTCTGGCTGGGCAGCCAACAGGTTGGCATACCAAGCGCTTGCTGGACCACGAAGCTGCTGGGAAGCGAACCGGGGCTTCTGGATGTCGGTACAGCGGAGAAGACTGAACTTTTGCTCCATAGTGCGGAGCCAATCATCAGCTTCCAGGGGTTCATCGGCCTTGGTGAATACCGGTGGACGGGTCTCGGTGAAATCCACATATGTGGTCTCGTTGTTGATGTTATGGCGACCACGGTGACCATTGTTCTGCTGCCCCTGATTTTGAGCCATCAGGTTAGCAGCGGCTGCCAAGGCTGCAATGGCATCTGCCAGGGTAGCAGGAACAGGTGGAGGGTTTGGAAGGTTGGCATTATCAGAACCTCCAGCTCCAGTGCGAGTATTCACAGGCATCTGTTAAGCAACTTGGTACTTAGCATTCATAGATAGGGTTCTGAAACACTGACTGATAAGCTTCACTGATACAAAGGTTGATAGATTGATAAAGATGACTGACAGATAACAACGGACTGATAAGGGGAAAAAGGTACGAAAAGAAAGATACAGACTGACTTAACAAAAGACAGACTAACGCTCCCAAACCTAGACTAAGGTTTTAGGTAAGCAGGTGGTACAGACACACGGGATCTCCATCTCCTAAAGACGGGTCTAGTCCTCATCGATGATGATCATTTCTTCGTCGTCGTCTTCTTCGAGGATGAGCTCAGGCTCTTCCTCCTCGTCCTCGTCTTCAGCGTGGACGTCCTCAGCAGGTTCAATTCCTTCGTCCACGTCTGGCTCTTGTTCCCCATCGGGTTCTTCCACTACTCCGTCCTCAGGGTCTTCCATAACCGGGGGTACCAAGGGGTGGAGTTGATCATACAGCTGATGTACTTCCTCATGAAGCATATCATTGAACTGTTCAATCTGAGCTGTGTACTGCTGCAGTCCGTGGAGCTCGGCTCTGGTGACGTCCTCGCGGTTCCAAGCATCATTGCGCTGCTCGATAGCGCGAACCGTGTTTCGGTTGGCCTGCTCCAGGGAAGCTCGTGCCTCATAAAACTCCAGGCGTGAGTGGTAGAAGTCATACTCCAAGTTCTTCAACTCATTCTTCAGATTCTTGATTTCCTCCTTCAGGTTCTTGCGGGTGCGGCGGGGAAAGCGACGACCATTGGAAGATTCGGCAGTCTCTTCTCCAACGCGTGGTGCCAGCTGATGGCGCGGCACGCCATTGGGTCCAGTCGACTTGCGAGCAGTCAGCTTGATACGAGCCATGTCTGGACAAGATTAGATGGATGAGAAAGGCTAGCAAGAACAGGTAAAGGCATACTACCCCAACGAACTTAGAGAGGAAGTTAACTTAAGTGATTATGACATGATGCATGAATCGTTCCTACGGAACAAAGCAATGCAATAAATAAATAAGGTACATAGGGCTTAAAACATGTTGTTCCACTAGCTAGTGTTGCCATATGAGAGACAAGATGAGAGAAGCAATTTGGACTCAAAATGGTCAAGTTAGTTTGTTTAGACTCAAAAGGTCTTTTGAAGTTTTCGCAAAAACAAACACTGCAACGTTAAAGTGAGATGCTCCGATACCACTCTGTGACGGAACGGCCCTAATCTCATGGCCCACAGGTCCCTGTCAACCTCTGACAGCCGATCCCATGTTCCACTTAATTAAGACTGTCCATCACTGGGCTACATCAGCGCCCAATGTCCGCAGGATCATCTCACAATTCGGTTACAGCATTGCATACTTTTACAAATAACATCGGAATAAAGAGCGGAAGACTTAAATGACAATAGTTTTACAAAGCAGGGTTCCAAATAGAAATTAAGGTGCAGTTATTACAAACCAAGTTCTGATAATAGAGATAGACAAAGGCAACGTAGTGGAGAACAGCAAAGATACTTATAATCACCCAGTCCGAGGGTGTACAACTATTTTTCGGCCTCATCGGCCTCTTCCTGGACGATGGTCATGCAGCAGGGCGCAAGACACATCGGGGTCTCAGTCATACCTGCAGCATGGGTAACAAACCCTGAGTACTGGGGTACTCAACAAGACTTACGCGACTAAAGAAAAGGGAGAAGACTCAGGAATGAGAGGCTTAGGGTAGTCAAGGTAAGGCTTAAGTAAGATCAGGTATTTTGCAGAAAAGCATTTTGTAAACCTTATTTTATTTTGGAAAGATTCAGTATTCCTCAATTCTTCATCGTTCCTGATTCATTTTACATTTCAAAACATTCCTAGTTGAGAACCACTCTCCGTTGACAGTCAGTGGACCAAGTCTCCATAACCGAGGAGCAACGTTAATCCGGATAAATAATACTCAGCTGAGGATCCCTATCCACACTGCATATGTCGCACCCAAGCTTGCATATGCCAACTCGTCTACCATGATTCCTCCAAGATTGGGCCCGGTCCTACGCCACCCGGAAGTACAGTACACCACTCCAATCCAGGTACGACGACCACGTGGGTACATGCTACTTCCGCCATCTCTCCACTCCCAGTGCGCGGTTGTCGGTCCAATAAAGGATTCCTCAGAGCCAGAGCTTTCCGAAGTATGTGAATAGTTACAAGTCTTGACCAGCAGGCCCTCATACGGATGGTCCCTAAAGTTTTTTTTCGTCAGCAACAAGCACCTCGGGACTCTAACCCAAGAGTACAGATCCTGTCGGTTTTTCAACCCTGTCCCGGTCGGTGTCAACTGTTGAGTCCCGGACTACAACATGACGGCACCGTACGCGCGGACAACCTCTTCTCGACAATGACCACATGCTAGCTAGGCAAGCAGTCATCGAACGAGAAGTAAAGCCAAATTCCCATAAACATTCTTTCAGTGATCACACTTTTGAAAATGATATTTTTATTGCAAAGTCTAATTCAATAAGCATTGCTAAGCATTTTTCAACTACCTTTGAAAGGCAGGTATCGGGTATATCAGTGGTCAAGGTGGATAGTGCATCAATTAGGATAGCACACAACTCCTATAAACCTAATGCAATAATTTAACTCAAAAGCATTTAAGGAAAACATTTTATAAATCCAAGGAAAGGGGTTTAATGCACCGGGGCTTGCCTTGAAGAGTAAGGAGGGCAGGCTCGAGGGCGGCAGGGCAGTTGTCGGAGCTCGGGGTAGCCTCAGGGACAGGTTCGTCAGCGGCTGCCTCGATCTTGACGCCTTCTTCGGTGACTATACGAATGCAATGATGCATGCTCATGAGTATGCTAGCATGAACAATGCAACACAAGGCATACAACATGAACCTTAATCACCTTTTCTGTTTTTTCTTAATTATTCAAAAAGGTCATTTTATGCAGTTGCTCCAAAAATTACCAAATTAATCACATAAGTTCATTATGGTGTAGATAGATGGCAAAACAAATTTCATAATTTTTGGAGGTCATTAAGGTGCTCAAATAATATCAGGCATTAATTAACAAAAGGCACTATTTAACAATTAAAGATAAATGCTCAAAAATCAACTTGTTCCAAAAGACTTCCAAATTTCACCAGAGACTAAACATGGCATAGGAAGCTCACAAAAATTTATCTCATGATTTTTGGAGTTATAAAAGATTTTCTAAAAAAACCAAAACCATCCATTTATTAATTAAAAAAGAGGGATTTTACATTTTCAGATTTTTGCCGAAAAGTCAAGTTTTATATTTTTCTAAAATACTTCAAGGTGTAAAGAGTCTACCCTGAATTTTTCAGAATTTTCGGAACAACACAGAAAATCACACAAAAAGATGAAATTCGAACACTATTCAAAACAAACTGAAAAAGAAAAAATCGCACTGTTCATCGTCTTCCTCACGCCGGCGGTCACCCCGCGGCGGCGCGATGGCGTTCCGGCCACGGCAGAGGCGCTCGGGCGAAACCAAGGGCATGAGGAGGTTCAGGAGCTCACCGGCAGTCGATAACGCGCGGTGGCGAGGCGAGGGGACGGCCGGAGCTAGGAAGTCGACGGAGCGGGGGTCGTCGGTGGGCAGAACCGCGTCGCGACGGCGTTCCGGCGTTCCTGAGCACCACAACGGATCATCGAGGCATGGTTAGACGCGCAAGGATGCGAGGAAGAAGGAACATAGGTCGGGAAAGGAAGATCACGGCCGGGGAATGGGGATTTCCCAAATCCGTGCTCACCGGCGTTTCGCCGGAATCCGAGCAGATGAGGTTACGCCGGGCAATAGGGAGTGGCGGAGGTAAAATTGAGGAGGGGAAAAGCTTCGCAAGAACACGGCGGAGCTTCTGAGCTAGGTGGTTGGGTGGGAGAGGCTCTGGACTGGTGTGTCGACGGTGGCGGAGGCGGGTGAGGGTTCCGGCTCACCGGCGGTGGGTTTTATAGGCGTGCTCGGGGGTGGATAAGCGTCGCGCACCGGCGGATAAGCTTGGCGGAGGCGTGCGCACTCGATTGCGCGCTGGCGGAAGGGCTGGCGTGCGTGCAGGGGACGGGCGTGAGCTCGCCGGCGTTGAACACGCGGCGGCGACTCGCTGGGCACTGTGGGGGACGGGGCAAGGTCAGCGCTTGGCGCGTGCGGGCGCGAAATCATCACGGGACCAGCGGCGGCAGGTCGGGGACAGGCGAACGGCGGTCGAGCGCGTGGCGCGCGCAGCGCCGGCGACCGGGCCATGGCCGCCCCCCCCCTACGCGAGGTAGGAGATGAACAGGGTAGGCTAGGGTTTGACTTTTTGAACTGATTTCTGTATTTTGCAAATTACTTCCAAAATTTGAACTGGGCAACAAAAACTCAAAACATCAAAGTTGTTCAGAAAAAAGAGATCTACAACTTTGTCAATATGAACATTTTCAAAATCCAAATAGTTTTTGAACCACATTTGAAATCAGAAAAGGGAACACTTTTGGGATTTGAATAAATTCAAAATTCCTTTTGATTTTACATTGAAAGTTGGAAATCTGCAAACATGAAAGCTGTTCCTTTTATCAAAACCTACAACTTTGCTAATATACACTTTTTTTTGAAACTCAATAGTTTTTGAATAAATTTTGAAAACTGAAAAGGGGACAAAAACTGGAATTTGAATGAATTTGGATTTACTTCAAACTTTGTACAGAAACTTGAAAATTTGTAAATACCAAAGTTGTTTCTCTTGGCCAGATCTACAACTTTGCTTTTTGGACCAACCTCAAATTTTGAATAATTTTTGAATTACAAAAAGAGGGATAAAATCCAGGGTTTGGAAATCAGGGTTTTGCAAAGGGATTTGAAATCTGATTTTGGTTTTTGAACTTTGGCCAACACAACAAAACTTCAAGACATCCAACTGAACAAGAATTACACAAAGCTAGGCACAGAGGTGAAATTACCATTTTGCCCTTATAGGAAGGTTAGGGCTTTTAGGGTTTTGAAAAGAGATTGCTACACCAGCACTAAGCAAACATAAATGCAAGGCAAGAATGATTAATGACTAATGATGATGACATGTCAGGTTAATTACATTTTAAAACACCAGAGGTGTTACACTAGCGTTAACGGAAAAATCGGCCGAAAACGGAGGAGGCCGGCGCGTCCGCGCGGGTTTGGCCACAATCGCGGATAGCTAGCGGGGTGCCCAAGACGCCCTATGCATTTCTAGCGCGCGAGGCTTCCGTCCTTGGGGCGAACCGGGCGCCGGGAGGGGGACGATGGGGTAGAAATAGGCCGTGTACTAGCGTTAACGGAAAAATAGGCCGAAAACAGAGGAGGCCGGCGCGTCCGCGCGGGTTTGTCCACAGTCGCGGATAGCTAGCGGGGTGCCCAAGACGCCCCATGCGTTTCCAGCGCGCGAGGCTTCCGTCCTTGGGGCGAACCGGGTGCCGGGAGGGGGACGATGGGGTAGAAATAGGCCGTGTACTAGCGTTAACGGAAAAATCGGCCGAAAACGGAGGAGGCCGGCGCGTTCGCGCGGGTTTGGCCACAGTCGCGGATAGCTAGCGGGGTGCCCAAGATGCCCCATGCGTTTCCAGCGCGCGAGGCTTCCGTCCTTGGGGCGAACCGGGCGCCGGGAGGGGGACGATGGGGTAGAAATAGGCCGTGTACTAGCGTTAACGGAAAAATAGGCCGAAAACAGAGGAGGCCGGCGCGTCCGCGCGGGTTTGTCCACAGTCGCGGATAGCTAGCGGTGTGCCCAAGACGCCCCATGCGTTTCCAGCGCGCGAGGCTTCCGTCCTTGGGGCGAACCGGGCGCCGGCAGGGGGACGATGGGGTAGAAATAGGCCGTGTACTAGCGTTAACGGAAAAATCGGCCGAAAACGGAGGAGGCCGGCGCGGCCGCGCGGGTTTGGCCACAGTCGCGGATAGCTAGCGGGGTGCCCAAGATGCCCCATGCGTTTCCAGCGCGCGAGGCTTCTGTCCTTGGGGCAAACCGGGCGCCGGGAGGGGGACGATGGGGTAGAAATAGGCCATGTACTAGCGTTAACGGAAAAATCGGCCGAAAACGGAGGAGGCCGGCGCGTCCGCGCGGATTTGGCCACAGTCGCGGATAGCTAGCGGGGTGCCCAAGACACCCCATGTGTTTCCAGCGCGCGAGGCTTCTGTCCTTGGGGCGAACCGGGCGCCGGGAGGGGGACGATGGGGTAGAAATAGGACGTGTACTAGCGTTAACGGAAAAATCGGCCGAAAACGGAGGAGGCCGGTGCGTCTGCGTGGGTTTGGCCATAGTTGCGGATAGCTAGTGGGGTGCCCAAGACACCCCATGCGTTTCCAGCGCACGAGGCTTCCGTCCTTGGGGCGAACCGGGCGCCGGGAGGGGGACGATGGGGTAGAAATAGGCCGTGTACTAGCGTTAACGGAAAAATCAGCCGAAAATGGAGGAGGCCGGTGCGTCCGCGCGGGTTTGGCCACAGTCGCGGATAGCTAGCGGGGTGCCCAAGACGCCCCATGCGTTTCCAGCGCGCGAGACTTCCGTCCTTGGGGCGAACCGGGCGCCGGGAGGGAGACGATGGGGTAGAAATAGGCCGTGTACTAGCGTTAACGGAAAAATTGGCCGAAAACGGAGGAGGCGGGCGCGTTCGCGCGTGTTTGGCCACAGTCGCGGATAGCTAGCGGGGTGCCTAAGACACCCCATGTGTTTCCAGCGCGCGAGGCTTCCGTCCTTGGGGCGAACCGGGCGCCGGGAGGGGGACGATGGGGTAGAAATAGGACGTGTACTAGCGTTAACGGAAAAATCGGCCGAAAACGGAGGAGGCCGGTGCGTCCGCGCGGGTTTGGCCACAGTCATGTATAGCTTGCGGGGTGCCCAAGACGCCCCATGCGTTTCCAGCGCGCGATGCTTCCGTCCTTGGGGCGAACCGAGCGCCGGGAGGGGGACGATGGGGTAGAAATAGGCCGTGTACTAGCGTTAACGGAAAAATCGGCCGAAAACGGAGGAGGCCGGCGCGTCCGCGCGGGTTTGGCCACAGTCGCGGATAGCTAGCGGGGTGCCCAAGACGCCCCATGCGTTTCCAGCGCGCGAGGCTTCCGTCCTTGGGGCGAACCGGGCGCCGGGAGGGGGACGATGGGGTAGAAATAGGCCGTGTACTAGCGTTAACGGAAAAATCGGCCGAAAACGGAGGAGGCCGACGCGTCCGCACGGGTTTGGCCACAGTCGCGGATAGCTAGCGGGGTGCCCAAGATGCCCCATGCGTTTCCAGCGCGTGAGGCTTCTGTCCTTAGGGTGAACCGGGCGCCGGGAGGGGGACGATGGGGTAGAAATAGGCCGTGTACTAGCGTTAACGGAAAAATCGGCCAAAAACAAAGGAGGCCGGCGCGTCGACGCGGATTTGGCCACAGTCGCGGATAGTTAGCGGGGTGCCGAAGACGCCCCATGCGTTTCCAGCGCGCGAGGCTTCCGTCCTTGGTGCGAACCGGGCGCCGGGAGGGGGACGATGGGGTAGAAATAGGCCGTGTACTACCGTTAACGGAAAAATCGGCCGAAAACGGAGGAGGCCGGTGCGTCCGCGCGGGTTTGGCCACAGTCGCGGATAGCTAGCGGGGTGCCCAAGACGCCCCATGCGTTTCCAGCGCGCGAGGCTTCCGTCCATGGGGCAAACCGGGCGCAGGGAGGGGGACGATGGGGTAGAAATAGGCCGTGTACTAGCGTTAACGGAAAAATCGGCCGAAAACGGAGGAGGCCGGCCCGTCCGCGCGGGTTTGGCCACAGTCGCGGATAGCTAGCGGGGTGCCCAAGACGCCCCATGCGTTTCCAGCGCGCGAGGCTTCCGTCCTTGGGGCGAACCGGGCGCCGGGAGGGGGACGATGGGGTAGAAATATACCGTGTACTAGCGTTAACGGAAAAAATCCGCCAAAAACGGAGGAGGTCGGCGCATCCGCACGGGTTTCGCCACAGTCGCGGATAGCTAGTGGGGTGCCCAAGACGCCCCATGCATTTCCAGCGCGCGAGACTTCCGTCCTTGGGGCGAACCGGGCGCCGGGAGGGAGACGATGGGGTAGAAATAGGCCGTGTACTAGCGTTAACGGAAAAATCGGCCGAAAACGGAGGAGGCCGGCGCGTCGGCGTGGGTTTGGCCACAGTCGCGGATAGCTAGCGGGGTGCCCAAGACGCCCCATGCGTTTCCAGCGCGTGAGGCTTCCGTCCTTGGGGCGAACCGGGCGCCGGGAGGGGGACGATGGGGTAGAAATAGGCCGTGTACTAGCGTTAACGGAAAAATCGGCCGAAAACGGAGGAGGCCGGTGCGTCCGCGCGGGTTTGGCCACAGTCGCGGATAGCTAGCGGGTTGCCCAAGACGCCCCATGCGTTTCCAGCGCGCGAGGCTTCCGTCCTTGGGGCAAACCGGGCGCCGGGAGGGGGACGATGGGGTAGAAATAGGCCGTGTACTAGCGTTAACGGAAAAATCGGCCGAAAACGGAGGAGGCCGGCCCGTCCGCGCGGGTTTGGCCACTATCGCGGATAGCTAGCGGGGTGCCCAAGACGCCCCATGCGTTTCCAGCGCGCGAGGCTTCCGTCCTTGGGGCGAACCGGGCGCCGGGAGGGGGACGATGGGGTAGAAATATACCGTGTACTAGCGTTAACGGAAAAAATCGGCCAAAAACGGAGGAGGCCGGCGCATCCGCACGGGTTTCGCCACAGTCGCGGATAGCTAGTGTGGTGCCCAAGACGCCCCATGCGTTTCCAGCGCGCGAGGCTTCCGTCCTTGGGGCGAACCGGGCGCCGGGAGGGAGACGATGGGGTAGAAATAGGCCGTGTACTAGCGTTAACGGAAAAATCGGCCGAAAACGGAGGAGGCCGGCGCGTCCGCGCGGGTTTGGCCACAGTCGCGGATAGCTAGCGGGGTGCCCAAGACGCCCCATGCGTTTCCAGCGCGCGAGGCTTCCGTCCTTGGGGCGAACCGGGCGCTGGGAGGGGGACGATGGGGTAGAAATAGGCCGTGTACTAGCGTTAACGGAAAAATCGGCCAAAAACGGAGGAGGCGGGCGCGTCCGCGCGGGTTTGGCCACAGTCGCGGATAGCTAGCGGGGTGCCCAAGACACCCCATGTGTTTCCAGCGCGCGAGGCTTCCGTCCTTGGGGCGAACCGGGCGCCGGGAGGGGGACGATGGGGTAGAAATAGGACGTGTACTAGCGTTAATGGAAAAATCGGCCGAAAACGGAGGAGGCCGGTGTGTCCGCGCGGGTTTGGCCACAGTCGTGGATAGCTAGCGGGGTGCCCAAGACGCCCCATGCGTTTCCAGCGCACGATGCTTCCGTCCTTGGGGCGAACCGAGCGCCGGGAGGGGGACGATGGGGTAGAAATAGGCCGTGTACTAGCGTTAACGGAAAAATCGGCCGAAAACGGAGGAGGCCGGCGCGTCCGCGCGGGTTTGGCCACAGTCGCGGATAGCTAGCGGGGTGCCCAAGATGCCCCATGTGTTTCCAGCGCGCGAGGCTTCCGTCCTTGGGGTGAACCGGGAGCCGGGAGGGGAACGATGGGGTAGAAATAGGCCGTGTACTAGCGTTAACGGAAAAATCGGCCGAAAACGGAGGAGGCCGGTGTTGACAATTCTTAATGCAACCACTAGAACTAGACTGTGGAGCCTAATCCTTGGCAGCGGCACTAGAGATGCTTGTTTACACCAGAAGTGGCAAACGGATATACCGCAAGCGCACGGTAGTCAATTGTAGCCTTTCACCGGGAGTATTCCAGGTATCGTATTTCCACAGGGAACGTGAAGTGGATTAACTAGAAGTAGGGTCGTCAAAGGATGATCAAAGGGTATATGATAACTGGGATAGAGAGGTCTTCCTAATATCAATATCTGGTACTGGTTTTCTAAGAGTACTGAGGTTTACCACCTCATTCCTTACTGGGGGCGAAGGACGAAACAGTAGTTGATTAAAAGGTTTTCCACCTAACAACTACTAAGGCGGCAATGCTGCTACCGAACTATTATTTTCAACTTGCCTACAACACTTGAGAGGAACTCCAAGCACTGGCTGTGTCTGTCACTCTACCACCAGGCGTCTACACAAGTGCGACAAGAAGTCCACACTGGCAAGATATAGCCTAGACACCACGTCTACACTAATCTTACTACTCTAAAGCTAAGCTTATTAGGCCTAGAGCACTTCAACAAAGTAAAGCAATGTGCCAAGTAAAAGAACTGTAAACTTAAATTACCAGACCAGAATATTAAATACTAGAAGGACTCAGATGTAACACTTACAAGAAGAATCGCATCCGCTGAGGCGCACCTTGGAGAAGATTCCCGACAGGCCGGGACTCCTCCGTGGAACTCCTCACTCCCTTCCCTCTCTTCTAACACTAAAGCTACTAAGTAGGCTTTCTCTCCTTGGATGCATACAAATGAAGAGCTCTAGGGGGGTATTTATAGCTTGGAGGTGGAGTAGCGGCTACTCTGGTGCCACGTCAGCGATCCGCGTGCTCTCCTTCCTTGGCCATTGGATCAAACCGCCATAACAACCGCCATGGATGGATGGCCTTGATTTCTTCACGTGTGAAACATGTGCAAGCTACCAACATTGGATGGGATTCACCCTGGGGTCGGCCGACCCCAGCCAATGACAGGTGGGCCCACCACTTCGCTTCTAGAAGGTGCTGATGTCACCAGGCTGAACAGCGTAGCCAGGGCCCACCAAGGGGGGGTCGGCCGACCCCCCTATGACAGGGCTGGCCCACTGTTTTGTCTCCCCTGGTGTCCCGACATGTCATGGAGCAAGGTGTCATATGTTGGTTGCATTTGCTTTCTTGTGTGGGCCCATGGATCCATGTGCTTCTCATCTTTCACCGTTGAATGCAAACACATGTTTGATCTGATGGGGGAAAGTAGCTTGGTGAAGCTTCACTTGGATGGTGCCACGTCACCAAGCCCGAGGAGCTCCCATGGTGGGGTCGGCCGACCCCACCTTGGGTGGGTCCAGGTGTACTTCATTCTTATTCTGTTACACCTGCAAATCCAATACTAAGAGTACAAGTGGAACTTATTAGTGATAAATATGCTCATGATATGCTATACTTCCTTGAAACCGAGGCCTGTTGACTGTATTTTGATAAGGTAAAACATGCTATAAGTTCCGTCAACAAGATCCCCCACACTTGAATCTTTGCTCGTCCTCGAGTAAAGGTTAGAGAAAGTGAACAAGTGATTATTACATACTTAAAATGATAATGATCATAAAGCATCATTCCTAACATAGTTTATACAAATGGGTTATGTGGTACTATCTATCATATATCCTTTAGATGTTGAGAAAAAGGAACAAATCTCAAAGCAAAGTCATCTCCCTGAATTCTTGTTCTTGGTACTTAGAGTTTTTAGGACAGTTTGAAAGGAAAACACATAGTTCATGCTTACTCCTCATATAGTACTCTCAAGACACTCTTATAGGTGTTTGGTTCCTCACCAAGGCATAACATGTGATTGCCTTATTTTTGTTTTATCCTAATCTATCAGGCTTATGTGGAGTTTGGTAGGGATAAACAAAGTAGCATACTTGTTTTGCATATATTGTAATGTCAAAACAAGGATCCAAGGAGAAGAATGTCATAATCCTAGATCAAGATGTGCATGTGTGTGGAAGGTATGTGGACTAGAATGCTCCTTTAATATAATCTCTCTCTCTACTTTATTTTACCTTGAGACATGGCTAGCATTTTTCAACAATGGACCTTCATGTGTCCATATTTTTTTTAGTGGACCTTCATGTGTCAATAATTTTTTTTTACTGGACCTTCATGTGTCCACATTTTTTTTTCTTTTTCTTTTGCTTAGCCTTATTGTCTCTGTTTACTAACCAGAGTTAGAGAGAGAGATATTGTAGAACTTTAATGTACGGAGCATCTATAGAGTGGAAATGAATGGCATGTGCAGGCATACTTCCAGTGTAGAAGTTGCATATGTAGATGGTGTGTACGTGATCTTGATCTTGGGATTATGACAAAATTCTCGACTAGGGTCAACAAGGTTTGACCAAACTCAAGACGAAAACAAGTAGCATGTGTGTAAAAGGTTTTGCTCATGTATGCATATGTATGGTTTTGGTAGGTATTTCTCACTATAGAGGAGTAAATGATACTATGGTTTTGAGATATTTTCAAAAACAAATCTCTAAGCACCTTAAACAAAAACAGGTTTGAGTCTTAAGCCAAGATTTATCTCACTTTTAACAACAACTTAGTCAATACGGTTTCCTAATTTAGTTTACCCATGAGTATAAACATATGTAAGAACATGGTTTTATGTCATTAACATTCTTAGCATATCATAACTCAAGTCACTTTGTAGCTTTTTATTTTATTTTATTCAGAATATGGAATGATTGTGGAACTGCTTGAACCGAGAGGAGGAAAGGGGAAACGAACCAGAGAGCAGTGTTGAGCTTACTGTGCAGAGGTGAGCTGGTGGGCCCAGGTCACCATGGTGGGGTCGGCCGACCCCACCAAATTGTGGTTTTCGTTGCCATTTGCTTTTTCCTCCATTCAGTTTTACATCTACAAAAACACTTTTCAAGAATTCAAGAAAACGCGGGTCGCCCGACCCCCTTGCTTACCTCTGTTTTGTGCACTGCAGCGTGTCAGACTGTGCTCAGCAGTTCAGTGTGGTTCAATGATGAAATCTGGGGGTCGTCCGACCCCCCCACACTTGAATTTTTCCATAAATGAACTCTGAACATAACGCAAAGGTAAAATCCAAGGCGCTCTACTGGTGCCAAACACACCAGTAGAGACGAAATATATTTTATTTATTCTAAGAAGGGAAATACATTGGAAATTTAAAAGGGAAATAAATCTAAGATGAAACTTGGAAATTCAAAATAAACCTAACATGGAACTTTATTCTAATCTAAGCTAAACTTTTTATGGGGACGGGGGGTCTAGGAGGTCATCCCGCCCCATAGCCCTAGCGAAGCGTTTGAGCTTCGCAGAGGTGCTAATCCTAAGATGGCGAAAGTCATCTTCTATGTCTTTATTCGCCATCTTCAACTCTAACACCGTCTCCTCCAACACCCTGTTCTTTGCTTGCAGGGTGGAGGTGACGTGCATCAGCCTCTCCAGATCCGTCTTCTCGTCTTCCTCCTCGAATTGTCCCGGAGGCCCCTTGATCGACGGAGGGTCCATCCTCCGCCGAATAGAAGCTTGGAACTCCAGGGACTCCCGCAGCTCGCCCTTCTCTTCCGTGTTGAGAGAAGGGACGACCACCTTCCCTCGGCCATGCCCACCGGCCATGATCCGATGGGTCTTCTAGAACGTGGGCATCGACGGGGAGTACGACGAAGTGTACTCCGTACTCCCCGTTGTCGTGGTGATTGCGCGCGGGTTCTCCTCCGGCGGGGCCTTCCCCTTCAGCGCGAGTTGGCCCGTGGTCGGCCTAGTCGGCGTGATGGAGCGGCCGGGGGATTTCCTGACCCCCCTTCTCGGAGTCAGCGAGCGGGACGATGCCGCCGCGTGAGGCGATGGACGGGGGGTGGTCGGCCGACCCCTGGTGGGATCGGGCGACCCCGCCACCGGCTCGACCAGCCCCCCTGGTGGAGGTACCATGGCTAGCGGCACTGCATCGATCACATTGATCACGAGGGCCTGCTCTAGATCTTCGGCTAGGGCCCGTCGTGGCGTAGGTGTTGCAGGGCGCGTAGGCTTGCTAGTGGGTGCCATGACTAGTGTTTTGGGTCGCGGTGGAGAGTGCAGGGAAGGCTAGGAGGCTCTGGCCTTGCGTGGAATTGCGAGTAGGAGGAAGAAGGAGATGGGTGCAAGGTTAAATAGCGGCTGCAGATGACTACGATGCCGATTTTCACGGGATCGTCGTGGAAAACTCGTAACTTGACAGAGCCCGTCGCGCCGTCGTTCCAATCCCGTAAGGTATGGATCGACCGACCCCGTCGGTTTTGGATTTGGGGGTTTATCTCCAGGGGTTGTTATCCTATCGCCGCGGTGAACTCATCTGCGAGTCGAACCTCCCCGAGGTGGGGTCGCCCGACCCTCTAGATGTGTGTCCGGCGCGGTCACGTACCCTACTCGAGCCCATCTACGCGATTGTGCAACTCTTGTTGCAGGTGGGCCCCATATAGGGATCGCCCGACCCCCTAACTGGGGTCTGTGGGCCCCACCTCAAAGCCTAAGATAAGTCTAGCCTATCCCTTCTCGAACCATGAAGTGGCATTTCTCCCAGTTCAAGATCAAGTGCTTTTCTTGACAGCGTTGTAAGACACGGTCCAAATTCTCTAAGCAGTGATCAAAGGTTGTTCCATAGACTGAAAAGTCGTCCATGAAAACTTCCATGATTTCTTCTATCATATCCGAGAAGATGGACATCATGCACCTCTGAAATGAAGTAGGGGCATTGCACAGGACAAATGACATGCGCCTGTATGCATATGTCCCATAGGGGCATGTGAACGTGGTCTTACTTTTGTCGTCGGGATGGATTGGAATCTGATGGTACCCCGAATACCCATCAAGGAAACAAAAGAAGGAATGTTTGGCTAGCCGTTCCAACATCTCATCGATGAATGGCAACAGAAAGTGGTCTTTCTTTGTGGCCTTGTTAAGTTTTTGGTAGTCTATGCACATTCTCCATCCCGTGACGGTTCGTTGTGGAATCAATTCGTTGTTTTGATTTTTAACGACCGTCATTCCTCCTTTCTTAGGAACTACTTGGACGGGGCTGACCCACTCGCTGTTTGGAACAGGGTAGATTATGCCCGCGTGCAAGAGCTTCAAGACCTCCTTCTTTACTACATCTCTCATCGCATTGTTGAGCCTCCTTTGTGGCTCTCTGGAAGGTGTAGCATCGGGTTCGATTGGAATGCGATGTGTGCAAAGAGCGGGACTAATTCCCTTGAGATGTTGCAACTGCGGATACATGGGTGTATGCCGAGTCTCTGAGTGATGAGTGATTGTCAACTGGGATGATGCGCATGTTCTTTGGCTTGTGTTGTGCAGGTGTCGAGCACGGATACAGTGATCAGAGGCAAGGTGAAGGTCAAGTAGAGACGTGCCGTGCCGATGGACCGAGAGTGGCGAAGGGCGGACGTGAGGCTTGGATTGAGGGACCAGTGGCCCGAGGATCAGCTGTGGTGGCTGGCAGCCTGGGACAGCGACGAGCGAAGACTTGTGGTCATGTGTTGCCTGAGTCGTGGACTTGAGGACACGTGTCGGTGGACGTGGTGCACGGGCGGTGCATCCCTTCTACAGCGTCGGTTTGGTGGTAGAGCCAGAGAAAAACCATCGGGTGGACGGTTTCCAGGTTTGGGCCTCAAAACCTGGGTGCTGAGGGTTTCCGAGTTTGGCCACAAAACTCGGGCTGAGGACGGTTTCCAGGTTTGGGCCTCAAAACCTGGGCGCTGCAGGTTTGCTGAGTTTGGGCCTCAAAACTCAGATGCTGGTGGGCTAGTTTCCCGGTTTGGGACTCAAAACCGGGGGTTGGCTGGAAAGGCTGGTTTCCCGGTTTGGGCCACAAAACCGGGGGTGCACAGCGAGGGCGGCACGTGGCGGCAATCGGGAGGTTGCGTCGAGGCAACGCTACGAGTTGTGCGGGCGTGGCCGTCGGATCCACCTACCACCGAGTTGGTCCAGAATGACCTTAGGGTTTAGCTGGTTCGCTCTGTAATTAGTTGAGGGGTAGAGTAGGAATTAGAAATTAGGATAAGTAGAGGGAGACACCCTCCTCCCTTCCTATCTCAGTTCATTTTGCTCTTTGCACTTAGGGTTTCTTGCTCTCCCAATCCCCTGCTGTAGCTAGCTGAGATCCGCAGAGAACCATACCTCTGTGTACTGGAGATTTTGAGGAAGTGAGGCCGTAACCTCACTGTTGTAGCTTGTGGTAGCCACACGGTTGCAGATCGATGACTTGATTCGCATTTTGGTTCGTGTTCTTCGCGTTCCTTTTTTCTCCGCATTTTTCCCGTCGCTCGATCTCTCTCCATACTGCGTCTTTGCGAAATCCGGTTGAATCATCTTGTTCGTTTTCGAGAGGAGGTCATTTCGACCAAAGGAATTCATCTAACTCCTCACGAACAAGTAGATCGGGTTGATTTCGTTTTCATGGCGCTTTTTCGTTCTTGATCTCCCCCTTTCGATTTCCCGGTGATTGAATCAATTTGAGCGGATGATTTCTTGGGGATAGTCTCCTAACTACCCCGTGATCATCTTCTCCAAGTTTGGGAACGTGGGATTTTGATTTGGATCGAATTTGGAGAGATTCGTGAGAGGGGCGATCAAAAACGCCCTCTCTGTTCATCCGCGGACAGTCCGCCATTTGGGTCGCAGACAGTCCGCGCGTCGGGGTCGGCCAGACCAGTGGCCAGACTCCGCGCTGCTGTGCAAGCGATTTTTGAACCGCGGACAGTCCGCCGTTGTTCTTGGCGGACAGTCCGGGAGTCGACCAGGGACGTTCAGCAACCTTGCCGTTTTGTCCATTTGGCCGGCGGATAGTCCGAGCTTCTGTGGCGGACAGTCCGCAGTTGGCCCGGACAGTCCGGGACTGTACCGGCGGACAGTCCGGGATTCGGCTGTTTGTTCCGGTTTAGTGCGTTTGCTCTCCCGGCTTCCTCGCTTGGTTTTCGGACTTCTCGTTTGGCCTTGTAGTTGACCAAGGAACCTCTCTAGGTATCTTTGCTACTTGTTAGCATAGGTATTTGGAGATTTCTCGACGTAGCCATCTATCTATGTTCGAGACTTGGTCTTTGAGGGTTGAACTTGTGCCGGAGCTTGTGGTGTTTGGTTTGCTATCGCGTTGTGGTGCCTCGCTGTGATCCTAGGGATCATCCACCCTCTTCCAAGGGTCGTGGGCATCACAGTTTCGGTCGTAGCTTTTGGGGGTTGATTTTGGGACATTTGGCCAAAGTTTCGAGAGAAATTTTTGAGCTCCCATTCACCCCCCCCTCTGGTCACCTTGCTAGTGCTTTCTCGGTCCTTTAGCAACGAATATCCTAAGACGGATCGGTGTTTTTCTAGGATGGTGATGAGTTTAGAAACTTCTTCCGTTGTAAGTCGATCACTAATGATCACGGGAGTCTCTCTATCACCGCTAAGGAAGGCATACTTAAGCCCAGAAGGAAGTGGCTTAAGCTCTATAGAGGGTTTTGGTGGAGGTTCAGACTCATCCAAGTCTAACGGTTCATCTAAATCAGTGTCTTCTTGGATAAAGTCATGGGCGTCTTCTTCTAGATCGGGTTGAGAAGTTTCTAGTGAAGATACCGACATCACCTCCTCTATTGGATCAGGCTCGGGTTTTGGTTCGGCTATCGAATTAACGAAGCCAGCAAAAGGAACTGAAAGATCTAGATCCTTCCCAAGGTGACCCTTAAGGCTCCCTTCACGAAATCCCTCAATGAATCTCATGAGTGGGTGCCCAATTAACAAGTCGACCTCGTCTACGTCAAAGATGTAGAAGTTTGCGAGGAAGCTAACCTTGTTAATTGTGATCGAAATATTCTGTGCAATCCCGCAACTCTCGACCAATTTTCCAGAAGGAAGCTTAAGGAATTTATTGGTTGGGTTTAGCGGTTCCTCACCTAGGAGTGTTAACATCAACAATTTAGACATTAAATTTACTCCTACCGCGGGATCATAGAGGGAATCTACAGCCGTCTTGTTTATGGCACACGGTATGGATGTGAAACAGGACAGAAGCTTAACGACATCTAATGATGCTTCAGCCTCCCTGAACCATTCGTTGCTCATAATAGACATGAGCTCTTGGGCAGTTGCCTTAAGGTAACTTGCCTCAAACTGGGTTGGCATGTGGTTATTTGGAGCTCTACGGGCTGTGGATCTCTTCTGCACAGGTTGTTTCGAGACATTGCCATAATCGGCGAAAAGATCTGTCTCGATATTTAGAGGATAATCCAAAGGATGAATTACTTCTTCCTTTGGAGGAGTAGGTGGTTGTGGTTCAGGTTCGACAGCTTGGGGTATAGGTAAAGGAGTTTCGGCTGTCATGGGTTCGTCCCTAGGAGTTTGATCTTCCTCTAGAGTTTCACCATGGTCATCGGTGTAGGGGGTGTTCTTGAGAATGGTCGCAAGGACTTCCTTACCTTCACTAATGGGTAAATGGAGAAAAGCTCCTTTAGAGGCTAAATCAAGGAATTGTGCGGAGTTTTGGCTAAGACCGAGATAGAAATGTTGCATAAGGGTTGGCTCGGTTATAGCTAAATCTGGGCCAGAGGATGCTAAGTCTATAAGTCGTGCCCAGGCCGCACCTAGAGATTCCTTCTCGTCTTGTTTGAAGTTTAGCACATCTCTACAAAGACGAGCTACGTGGGATATGGGAAAGTACGTTAAGCAGAACATGGCTTGCAGTTTCTCCCATTCTCCGTTCACACTACCAACGTAGCGAGTATACCAGCGTCTAGCTTTTCCTGTTAACGAGAACCGAAATAGCTTCCACTTAAGAGTGACTCGCCTCATCCCTTGGATGTGAATACACAAACAAAGTTGTTTGAAATCACGTAGGTGGGTATAAGGATTCTCATCTACTTCTCCCGAAAAGGGATTCTCCTGAACCATTGCTATGAGGCTGGGGCGAAGCTCATAGCGAACTGCCAAAACGGCATGAGATGAACTAGGCGGCTCCAACTCAGCGCCCGATGGAGTAGCGTAGTCGAAAAGGGTTGTTTGATCCATATTGATTTATGAAATAAAAGTTCTAATCAAACTACGATAACTTTAACAACTTTGTTCTAGCTAACACAGCTACCATTCTCCGGCAACGGCGCCAGAAAAGCTTGTTGACAATTCTTAATGCAACCACTAGAACTAGACTATGGAGCCTAATCCCCGGCAGCGGCACCTGAGATGCTTGTTGACACCAGAAGTGGCAAACGGATATACCGCAAGCGCACGGTAGTCAATTGTAGCCTTTCACCGGGAGTATTCCAGGTATCGTATTTCCACAGGGAACGTGAAGTGGATTAACTAGAAGTAGGGTCATCAAAGGATGATCAAAGGGTATATGATAACTGGGATAGAGAGGTCTTCCTAATATCAATATTTGGTACTGGTTTTCTAAGAGTACTGAGGTTTACCACCTCATTCCTTACTGGGGGCGAAGGACGAAACAGTAGTTGATTAAAAGGTTTTCCACCTAACAACTACCGAGGCGGCAATGCTGCTACCCAACTATTATTTTCAACTTGCCTACAACACTTGAGAGGAACTCCAAGCACTGGTTGTGTCTGTCACTCTACCACCAGGCGTCTACACAAGTGCGACAAGAAGTCCACACAGGCAAGATATAGCCTAGACACCACGTCTACACTAATCTTACTACTCTAAAGCTAAGCTTATTAGGCCTAGAGCACTTCAACAAAGTAAAGCAATGTGGGGTTGCCGGCGGTGAGGTTAGGCTCGATGAGTTCGTCTCGACGAGGTGGACCCATCGGTGGTGATGGTTTGGCCAGAGCGTGGCCGTAGCTCGCCGGCGACGAGCCACGGCGGACGGTGGCGACGGTGGTGCTCGGCTTGGCCGTTTCCAGTGGTCGCCGGTGAAATTGGTGGAGGCAAAAGGTCAAGTGAACCCTAGGGAGGATATTCGAAGGGTTGGTTCGGCCGGTGAAGCTCCGATGGAGCTCGACCACGTGCATGGCCATGGCGGCGTCCATGGCGCTCGGTTGGGCCATAAGGGAAGGCTAGAGGGCGGTAGAGTTGAGGCTAGGTGGTGTTCTCACCTTGCCTTGGCGTGGCGAAGCTCGACGGAGAAGAGGGGACTCGGCGGAGGTTTGGTCGGGGACGAACGGTTCCGGGCTCCGAGCGGCGCTGATGGCGACTGCGGCGGCGCTCCTCGGACTCCGGCGTCGGTGAAGCTCGGGAGGTGGTTCTAGCATGAGCACTGTGTGTCCGGGGTGTAGGCGGAGTGGTGAGCGGGAGGAATCGATCGGAGGTGGATGGGTGAGGTTGGAACGGCGGGGTGCCCTTGCGGTGTCGAACGGCGACGGGCAGTGGCGGACGCTTGCGCGTTCGTGGGAGCGGAGAGGGAGAGCGAGAGTGAGTGAGGGAGTGTGTGCGCGCTTGAGAGAGAGATCGAAGGGTGCTCGGGTCTTTGGCTCGGCCGGCGGGCTACCGTGGTCGTGGCGGGGGCCACGACGGCACGGCAGGTGAGGCACGACAGGGCGATGGCGTGCGCGGCGAGCGGGCGCGACAGGCGAGGCGGAGCGGGAGTGGCCGGGGAGGATTTTGGCGTGATCGGGTGGTGCAAGATCGGACGAGGAGTGGCGGAGGCGGATCCGCGGCAGGATGCGGCGGCCACGTGGCGGTCGCGGCCGGCGTACGGCGCGGCCGTCCGGCTGACCGGCGCGTCGCGCGGCGAGCGCGGGCGGGAGCGGCGTGGTGCGGGCGAGCGCGCGGGCTGGGCCGAAAGGCCAGATGGGCCGGAAGTGGCGCGGGAAGGAAAAAGGTTTTCCTTTTTCTTTTTCCCAAAAACTTTTCAAACTTTGACCATTCAAAACAGTTTCAAAAACTTGAAACTAGGTTTTGACCCAAAAATAAAAGTTGCTCAAAATAATTTTCTCTACAACTTTCATATAAGACACTTTTTCTGAAAACCATTTTTACAACCTCCACATAAATAAAGCCAATTTTTGTGACATAAATCATTTTGTTTATCTCATTTTTATTTGATGAGTAATTTTGAACTAAATCAAAGTGTCCACATGAAAAGTACTAGCCTCATTATTCTCTATTTTATAAAACTATTTGCCAAGTTAGAAAGTCACTCAAACAACCAAGTCCAATAGAAACCAAAATCCAGACAATAAATCAGAGACAAAAGCACTTTGATGCACATGAAATGATGGAATGCATTGCTTATGCATTTTAGTAGCTAAAAGTAGTTCCTAATGCAGTGCTTGACACTAGGGTGTCACACCCCTTCCCCCCTTAAAGAAATCTCGTCCCGAGATTTGAGTTACGTACCAATCTTTATAAAAAGCGGGATAGTTCACTCGCAAGTACTCCTCGGTTTCCCAAGTCGCATCGTTGGGTCCGTGGTTGCTCCAGAGGATCTTGTAAGTCTTCACCGTTCGGTTGCGAGTCTCTCGGGTCTTGGTGTCCAAAATCTCCTTGGGCTGTTCATAGTACTCTAGATCGGATCTGATAGTAACATCCGGGATCTGAACTTCCTCTCGTTCCGGGACTCGTAGACACTTCTTTAACTGAGATACATGAAACACAGGAAAGACTGCGCTCATCTCTGGAGGTAACTGTACTTCATAGGCCACTTCTCCCTTTTTAGCTACGATCTGATACGGTCCCACGTATCGAGGTGCTAACTTTTTCTTGATTCCAAAACGTTGGACCTTTCTCATAGGTGAGACCCTGAGATAAACATAATCTCCTACTTGAAATTCCAAGGGTCTCCTTCGTGTGTCAGCGTAGCTTTTCTGTCAGGACTGTGCTGCCTGGATATGTTGTTGTACGATTTGCACAATCTCCTCAGCATCCTTTACATAATCTGACCCATAAAATCCTCGATCTCCTGATTCAACCCAATTTACCGGGGTTCTGCATCTTCGTCCATATAAAACTTCAAACGGTGCCATTTTTATGCTTTCTTGATAGCTGTTGTTATACGAAAACTCGGCGAGGGGTAACCATTTCTCCCATGATTCTCCTGAGGATAGAACACAAGCTCTGAGGATATCTTCCAAAATTTGGTTCACTCTTTTTGTTTGTCCTGCGGTTTGGGGGTGATAAGCGGAACTTCTTACCAACTTAGTCCCTAGCTCTTTGTGCAACTGTTCCCAAAAACGCGCTATGAACTGGCGTCCTCTATCAGAGACAATCCTTTTTGGAACTCCATGTAACCTCAAGATGTTCTGAATGTACAAGTCTGCATACTGATGAGGTCGGTGGGTAGTCTTAACTGGTATGAAGTGAGCCACTTTAGATAACCGATCCACGATAACCCAGATAGAATCATTTCCTTTTTGAGTGGTGGGAAGACCTGTGATGAAATCCATACTAATCTCTTCCCACTTCCATTCTGGGATGGACAACGGCTGTAACAATCCGGCAGGTCTTAGGTGTATTGCTTTTATCCTACAGCAAGTATCACACTTTGCGACATAAGCTGCAACTTCTTTCTTCATTTTTGACCACCAAAACCTTGTTCTCAGATCTTGGTACATCTTACTGCTTCCTGGATGGATAGACAACTTTGAATTATGAGCTTCATTGAGAATTCTTTCTTTGAGCTCCGTATCCTTAGGAACAACCAACCTCTGATTATACCACAGAATTCCTTGTTCATCGGTCCTAAAGTTCAAAGAACTATTGGTTTCCAACCTCTTCTTAATCTGACAGATCTCTTCATCGGTCTTTTGTCCTTCGATGATGTCGCTTTCTAAGGTGCACTGAAGAGTGATATTGTTCAGCATAGCGGGGTGCATAAGGTTGAATCCATCTTCCAAAAGTGGTTGTAGGGAGTTGCAATGAGTCTTGCGACTCAAGGCATCGGCTACAACGTTCGCTTTTCCCGGGTGGTAATGCACTTCAAGGTTGTAATCCTTAATCAATTCTAACCATCTTCTCTGCCTCATGTTCAACTCTGGCTGGGTGAAGATATATTTCAGACTTTTATGATCTGTGTAAACATGACATAGGTTGCCCATAAGATAATGCCTCTAGATCTTGAGTGCATGCACTACGGCTGCTAATTCAAAATCATGAGTCGGGTAATTCTCTTCATGTGGTCGCAACTGACGTGAGGCGTATGCGATAACTCTTCCATTCTGCATCAGCACACATCCAAGTCCAATCTTGGATGCGTCACAAAACACATCAAAAGGTTCCTCCAAATCTAGTTGTGCCAAAACTGGCGCCGAAGTCAACAAAGTTCGTAGGGTGCGAAAAGTTGCCTCAGACTCTGGAGTCCATTCAAACTTCTTGTTTTTCTGAGTTAGACGAGTCATAGGCTTCGCGATCCTTGAGAAATCCGGAATGAACCGACGGTAGTATCCGGCCAATCCTAGAAAGTTGCGTACCTCATGTACGTTGGTGGGTGCTTGCCAATCCATAACTTCTTGTACCTTCGTGGGATCCACAGAAATTCCTTCCTCTGAAAGGACGTGACCAAGAAAAGGTACCTTCTTTAACCAAAATTCACACTTGCTAAACTTAGCATACAACTTGTGCTCTCGAAGTCGAGCTAAGACGACTCGAAGATGTTCAGCATGATCCTCTTTATTCTTAGAGTAAACCAAGATATCATCGATGAACACCACAACAAACTTATCCAACTCGGGCATGAAGACCGAATTCATCAGGTACATGAAATGTTCCGGTGCATTGGTTAACCCGAAGGACATAACTAGATACTCATAGAGTCCATATCTGGTGGAGAAAGCTGTTTTTGGTATATCCTCTCTTCTGATCTTAATCTGATGGTAACCTGACCTCAAGTCGATCTTGGAGAACACTTTTGCCTTTGATAACTGATCAAACAAGACGTCGATTCGGGGTAAGGGATACTTGTTCTTTATAGTTACTGCATTAAGCGGCCTGTAGTCCACACACATCCTTAAAGTTTTATCCTTCTTCTTTACGAAGATGGCGGGACATTCCCAAGGTGACGAACTAGGGCGTATCAAGCCTTTATCCAAAAGCTCTTGCAACTGAACCTTGAGTTCCGCTAGCTCGTTAGCGGGCATCCTATACGGCCTTCGAGATATGGGTGCCGTTCCAGGGACTAACTCTATAGCAAACTCCACATCCCTATCTGGCGGTAGTCCTGCAACTCATCAGGAAAGACATCTGGAAACTCACATACTATCGGGATCTCGGCTATCTGCTTTGCCGTGATATTGAACAACACTCCGATCTCATGGGGGTTTCGGGGTAACTTAAACCGAAAGGTAGACCCACTGCGAGGGCTAACCATAGAAACTACTCGCTCTGCGACGTCAAGATTGACCTTCCAGAGTTTCATCCAACCCATACCCATGATCACATCCAAACCCAGACCAGGGATTACGATGGGATCCACTATGGCCTTCTTATCCCCAAAAGTCATTTCCACTCCTTTAGCCATTTTATGCGCGGAGAGAACAGCTTCAGCGAAACTTATCTGATATCCCCGATCTAACTCTACCAACTCAAGATTACTTCTTATAACAAAGTTCTCACTTATGAAAGAATGTGATGCTCCAGAATCGAACAACACAACTGCGGGGTATTGATTAACAAGAAACGTACCAGCGGTGACAGGTTCTCCTTCTGGTACTTCCTCCACGGTGGTGAAATGCACATTGCCAGTGCGAGGTCGGGGCTGGGTGTACGGCTTCTTTGGTTGGGGGCACTGACGTGACAGATGTCCAGTCTGACCACAGTTGTAGCATGGCCCAATCACATATGGGGTCTTGGGACCTCCTGCACTTCCTGCTTTAGCCTTGTTCTGCATCAGGGGAGCGGTGTACGACTTCTGAAAACCGGGACAGGGACGGTTGGTGGTGATCTTCCTCTGCAGGGGACGGAATCTTGCTCCAGCAACTGGCGGGCGATACGGGGTGCGTGCTCCGAAAGGGGTCCTCTGTTGAGACGAACCTCCTTCGTTCGCACGACGACGAGTCTCTGTCGCCAGCCTACTGTCATTGGCCTCCTGGTTTAGGCAGTCACTGACGAAGTCACTGAAGGTAGTGCGGTGACTGTTGCCCATCTTTGAAAGCATGGCGGCACTCATGCCACGCTTGAAGCTTGCGATCTTCTTGGCCTCGGTGTTGACAAAGTCGGGGGCGTAGCGGGATAGATTATTGAAGCTGTGCAGGTATTCTGACATGGACCTGGTTCCCTGGGACAACCTCATGAACTCTGTAGTCTTCATTTCCATCAGACCACTAGGGATGTAGTGGTTGCGCATAGCAGTCGAGAACTGATCCCAAGTGACACGTGCATTTGCAGGCAAGGATGCACGGTACTGGGCCCACCACAAACCTGCGAGTCCTTCCAACATGTGGGCGGCGTACTCCGCCTTGAGCTCTTTCGTCAGACGAAGCAGACAGAACTTCTGGGTGATGGAGTTGAGCCACTCATCAGCCTCAAGCGGTTTGTTGGCTTCCTTGAACACAAGGGGACGTGTGTCCAAGAAGTCACGGTAGGAGCTGTACTGATTGGGTTTCGGGCCTTGGCGCTGCTGATGCTGCTGCGCGGTGTTGTTAGCGATGTTGCGAAGGGTGGCCTCCATGTGCCATTGCATCTCTTCCATGTTCCTCTGGCTGCCCAAGAACTGGCCGAAAAACGCTTCCGGCATCATCGGCGGCGGTGGGGGAGGTGGCAAGTTCTCCTCCTGTCGTGCCCCCTGTCCACGTTGGCTGCGAGTGTGTGCCGGCATCTGCATATTCCATTAATAAGCAACCATTAGGTGATGTTACATTGATCATGAATAAATACTGCGCTGTACATAATTCGAATATTTAGCACATGACCAAGTATAATTACTCATTTCCATACAACATCACAGAATAAGTGCTCGAAATTAGACATGCAAATGACGGATTTCCATAAAAGATGCCAGATCGAAGTCTGGACTTTATCCAAAAGCATACATGCCATCATACATCTTTAAACATAAAACCAACACATGTTTGGGTGTTACATCATTAGCGAGCGTGCTCAAGCTATACAAAAGAAAACGGCTCCTAGCGAATCTATCGCTCAGGCGTCTCCAGCGGCGGATGCGGCGTCCTCTGCGTCGGCGTCGATCATAGGCTCGTCAGCGTGATCCTCCTCCGGGGGAACGTCGGGACCAAAGACTTCTCTATCCTGAGGGTCCGGGGCCTCGGCTGCGGGAACCTCGGCAGCTGCTGGGGCGGCGGCCTCCTGCGTGGCGTGGTGCATCTGATGGACTGCCTCGTGGAGCTAGTCAATATAGGTCTGTTGTCCATGGATCTACTGTATCAGGAGGTGAGCTCCCTCTCTGAGCTGGTCGAGCGTGGTGCGGGCCTCATCCCTCTGAAGGGCGGTAGTCAGGTACATCTGCTCAGCTATGGTCCTGGCAGTGGTCTCTGCACCTGCAGTAGCACGGGCGTCATCACGCTCGAGTGTGATCTGGTGAATCTTCTCCTGAAGACGGGCTACCTCAGCGTCAAACTCTTCCTGCAGCTTCCTCTTGCTCTGGTAGGTGGCGGTGAGGGTGAAGGACACGCTCTCGAGAGTGCGCTCCAAACTCTCACATACACCTAACAATGCTCTGGTGGCGCTCATCGCAGGCGTCTCGCAGTAGAACCTCTCCTCTGGGCTCCCTGTCAAGACTGACTCCAAAGTCTGCTTCCAGCGGGCGTCATGTACGTTGTAAGATAAAGAAGCCCAACCACATTTTTCCAACCATCGAAGAGGTTCGACAGATGAAGATTGATGACGCCGAGGTCCGGAATTGTGCAATGCGGTTCCTTCGCCGATTTTGGATTGCAGGCGGCGGTCGGGCTCTTGCCTTCGAGGAGGCTGCCGAGGCTACTCGTCAGGTTTGTGTTGAGGGTGTTGTTTCTTCGGTATTGTTTGATGATTGTGAGTTTGGAGTTGAGAATTGAATTATTTGGTCCTTTTGGTTTTTACAGGCTCGGAAGGATGCGATGCCTTCGCCGCCTACTGCTCAAGAGGCCGGCGGCACCTCCGAAGGCCCTCAGACTCTCACCTCTGCGGAGGTGCTGCCGGTGGCGGTTGAGGGATATGCGGAAACGGCAATCGTCGGCGAGGGTACCTCACAAGATGCGGCTGCGAGTGGCAAAACCGCGCAGGATGGGAAGAATGCTGCTGGCGAAGCTGTGACGGCTGAGGTTGAAGAAGCCCGGCAGGTGTGATCGCGTGGGATTGTGTAGATGGGGATGTTTTGGTGGGAGCAACGATGCTTGTAATGACTTCGATGCATGCTGAGACGTTTTATACTGTTTTATGTGAATGCAGGTTCCTGATGGAACCGTGCGTGAGGTTTTTGACGTGACGCCGTTAACACTTAACTACCAGGATGTTTTTATAACTGGTGAGTCCTGGGCTCGTGCGAAGTTAAAACATCCTTCGTTGTCCTTCGAGCGTTTTTGGTGGTCGAAGGTGCGAAGGTACGATTTGAAGAATAGTAGGTCGAGCAGCTTTTGGCGCGATGCTGACTTTACTGATCGGCAAGCTACGCGTTATTTGTTTGGTTCGTCTTCGACTTCGCAAGCCGTGTTAGATGATGATATCGATGATAGCGTTGCGTTGGACTATTTATTCGGGCGAAGCAATCTTGCAGTGGACTCCGCCGGGTCGCTGGTGGTTCCGAAGGAGGAACCGTTGGAGGTTGACGAAGTGCCCCGCACGTATATGTATCGGGCGAGGGTTTTGACTGGTGAGTTGCCGATTGTTCCGGTGACTCCTTTGTTGTGGGGGCCCATGGTTGCGGTTGAGCTGGAGTTCGAGGAATCTAACGGGGGCCCTGATGATTTGATGCTGATAGAAGGGAACGACGGTTCCTTGTAATTTTTTGTAATTTGCATTGTTTTTGTTTGTGGTTGTAAAGATATTCTATGAACTGTCAGGGAAAGACGTAATAGTTGTGTACAACGACACTTCGTTTCTTTTAGCGAGGCTCACGCATTTGCTCTTGTGAGCTTGTTTTGAAAAAACAGCGACGCCCCCTTTTTCTTTAGCGAGGCTCGCGCTGTTTGCTCTCGTGAGCTTGTTTTGAAAAAACAGCGACGCCCCCTTTTTCTTTAGCGAGGCTCGCGCTGTTTGCTCTCGTGAGCTTGTTTTGAAAAAACAGCGACGCCCCCTTTTTCTTTTAGCGAGGCTCGCGCACTTACTCGTGTAAGCTTGTTTTGAAAAAACAGCGACGCCCCCTTTTTCTTTTAGCGAGGCTCGCGCTGTTTGCTCTCGTGAGCTTGTTTTGAAAAAACAGCGACGCCCCCTTTTTCTTTTAGCGAGGCTCGCGCACTTGCTCGTGTAAGCTTGTTTTGAAAAAACAGCGACGCCCCCTTTTTCTTTTAGCGAGGCTCGCGCTGTTTGCTCTCGTGAGCTTGTTTTGAAAAAACAGCGACGCCCCCTTTTTCTTTTAGCGAGGCTCGCGCTGTTTGCTCTCGTGAGCTTGTTTTGAAAAAACAGCGACGCCCCCTTTTTCTTTTAGCGAGGCTCGCGCTGTTTGCTCTCGTGAGCTTTGAGCTAACAGACGTGATGAGCTTTTTAGGGCTTCGCGTGTCACGTAACTTGAGCGATGCGTTTTGCGGGGGTGCTGCTTTTTCGAGCCCCTGGCGTGTTGTGCGAGAGTCCTCTGCTTTTGGACCCGCCCGAAGCCTGAATTAGCCCGAGGCCTAGCTTGGAGGGCTCGGATGGGACGGAAGAGGTGGGTCCGCCCGAGGCCTTGCTTGGAGGGCTCGGGCGGGACGGAAAAGGTGGGCCCGCCCGAGGCCGAGCTTGGAGGGCTCGGGCGGATGTGCTCGGTTTTTTGGGTTTCGCGCCTCCCCTTGTCTTAGGCGGAGGTGGGAATTGCTTTTTTGCGAGCCCCTGTCGTTTGTGCCAGGGTGCTCGACTTTTTCGACCTCCCCTTGTCTTAGGCGGAGGTGGAAATTGCTTTTTGCGAGCCCCTGTCGTTTGTGCCAGGGTGCTCGACTTTTTCGACCTCCCCTTGTCTTAGGCGGAGGTGGAAATTGCTTTTTGCGAGCCCCTGTCGTTTGTGCCAGGGTGCTCGACTTTTTCGACCTCCCCTTGTCTTAGGCGGAGGTGGAAATTGCTTTTTTTTTGCGAGCCCCTGTCGTTTGTGCCAGGGTGCTCGACTTTTTCGACCTCCCCTTGTCTTAGGCGGAGGTGGAAATTGCTTTTTGCGAGCCCCTGTCGTTTGTGCCAGGGTGCTCGACTTTCCTCCCCTTATCTTAGGCGGAGGTGAAGTTTGCTTTGAAAAGAAAAGGAATGTTTTTCGAAGCAATCTTAGCAGGCTTTCATCGAATGTAGCGCTCTTGAAAGAGATCCGCTTTTTCGATGTTTGGGCGTAGAGGGTTAGAGATTTTACTTTTTTGGGGGTTCTAGCCTGTATTAATGCTTTGGATGCTGCCTCGTTAAAAAACCTTACGCCCCTTCGTAAGGAAAAAGAGTGCAGCTCCTGTTTTTGTTAAGTACATGAGAGTAGATAACATGAAAAGTATCAAAAATTACATAACGCGAGGGCTCGCTAAGGCTCCGCTATGGGTAGAATTTGCGAAGGTCGTCGATGTTCCAGGTGTGTGGTAGTATATGTAACGTCCCGCCTCCTCGAGGCCGGGCCCGTTTACATCAGGCAGCTTTCATAGGACCTAGACTATCCCCACAGACCAACACCAGTCTTTTCTGCGCACTTTGTCCTCACTCATGCGCACCCGGGAAGAACTTCCCGGTCGGTCACCCATCCCTAAATTTCTCTAGGCCAAGCACGCTTAACTTTAGAGTTCTTTGGAGATGGGCTTCCGGAAAAGAAGTTGCAACTTGTTGGTATGAGTATTCTATTAATCCTATTAAGCCCTGAGCCGAGATGTTACAATCTCACCCCCTTAAGAGATCGACGTCCTCGTCGATCAATCCCAGGCCAGGAACGTCCTCTCTTGGCCACGTCCGTATGCCCAATGCCAGCGCATATGCCATGCTGTGTGACCACTCCGGATCCACACCAGCCATGCGCACTATGCCTGCGCAACTGCGACACACGCGCCCGTGAAACCGCGAGAGTCGGCTCCGATACCATTCTGTAACGTCCCGCCTCCTCGAGGCCGGGCCCGTTTACATCAGGCAGCTTTCATAGGACCTAGACTATCCCCACAGACCAACACCAGTCTTTTCTGCGCACTTTGTCCTCACTCATGCGCACCCGGGAAGAACTTCCCGGTCGGTCACCCATCCCTAAATTTCTCTAGGCCAAGCACGCTTAACTTTAGAGTTCTTTGGAGATGGGCTTCCGGAAAAGAAGTTGCAACTTGTTGGTATGAGTATTCTATTAATCCTATTAAGCCCTGAGCCGAGATGTTACAGTATATTACCTTCGCTGTCGGAGAGGTGGAAAGAGCCTGGGCGATTGCATTCTGCGATCAGGAACGGGCCTGTCCACTTAGGCTGGAACTTTCCGGCCATGCTTGCGTTTTGTTTACGGATGAGGACGAGGTCACCCTTCTGCAGGTTCTTGATTCTGACCTTTTTATCTCTCCACTTCTTGGTCTCTTCCTGATATTTGCGAAGGTTGTGAACTGCGCTGCATCTTGTTTCTTCTAGCAAGTCCTTGTCGGTTAGTATGGCTGGCTCATCACTTGCGAGGGTTGTTCTTGGTGAGATGAATTTTAGCTCCTCTGGTAACACGGCTTCTTCGCCAAACAAAAGTTTGAAGGGTGTGAACTTGGTTGCTCTGCATTCGGAGGTATTGTGAGACCAGGTGACTGCAGTTAGCTCGTCTGCCCATTTGCCTTTGGGTCTGCCTTGCAATTTTTTGGATATGGATTGGAAGATTGTTGCGTTGGCTCTTTCGACTAGGCCGTTGGACTGCGGGTGTCGGACTGAGGCGAAGCATAGAATTGTTCCGATTTGTGCGCAGAACTCTTTGAAAACCTCGCTGTCAAACTGGGTGCCATTGTCGACGGTTAGATGTTGGGGGACTCCGAAGCGACAAACTATCTGCTGCCAGAAAAACCTTTTTACTGCGAGGGATGTTATGGAGGACAGCGGTCTTGTTTCGGTCCATTTGGTGAAATATTCCACGGCTACCACCGCGTAGCGAAGGTTCCCCGGGGCCGTCGGTAATGGGCCCACGAGATCCATTGCCCACCTTTGTAGGGGCCAGGTTGGGCATATGAGGGTTGTGGGGGCCCCTGGGGTGTTTTGGTTTTTTGCTGTCAGTTGACAACCTTCGCACTTCTTGACGATGGTTTCAGCGTCTCTCAGCGCAGTTGGCCAGTAGAAACCTTGCCGGAAAGCCTTTCCAACTAATGCTCTTGGGCCATTGTGTGAACCGCATATACCTTCGTGGATGAGTTTGAGAATGTCGGTACCTTCGGATTGTGACACGCACTTGAGCCAAGGTGAGGTTACCGAAGCTTTGAGCAAGGTGTTATCCATAATCTTGTACCCTCGCACTCTTTGCTTTAGTCTGTTCTCTTCCTCTTTGGAGCTGGGTTCATGGAGTCCTTTGATGTAGGCCATGATAGGTGCTCTCCAATCCTCGCACTGAATTGTGTTGATCAGCTTGATGCTGATCTCGGAAGCTTCGAAGGCTGACCGAGTGGAAACCTCGTAGAACACGTCCGGAGGGAGCTGTAGCTGCTGCGCGGCTGCTTTAGCTAAGCAATCTGCTTCGCTGTTTTCAGTCCTCGATATTGCTTTTACGGTTATGCCGAGGAAAAAGGATTCTAACCTTCGTACATATTGAAAATACTTTTGAAGCTCTGGATCTTTTGCTTTGTAGTTCTTTTCAATGTGCCCCGCAATGACTTGAGAGTCTGTGTTGATGAGTGCCCTTCGGACTGATAATGAACGCAACCTTGAAAGTGCCAGAATCACAGCCTCATATTCAGCGGAGTTGTTTGTGCACTTGAAGTCCAGCCTTCGTGCGTATCTCAGCTTCGACCCGGAGGGCGAGATTAGAATAGCCGAGGCACCGGCTCCAGTTGCGCCCCAGGCCCCGTCGACGTAAACGATCCAAAACTGGTCCTGCTGCAGCTCGCCGGGGCGAGGGTCGGGTGTCCATTCTGCTATGAAATCAGCCAGCACCTGTGATTTGATCGCTGTTCTGCCAACGAAGGTTACAGCATAACTATTAAGCTCGACTGCCCATTTTGCTATTCTTCCAACGGCTTCGTTATTTTTGAAAATGCTCTCGAGAGGGTACGTCGAAGGTACATGTATCTCGTGAGCCTGGAAATAGTGCTTGAGCTTTCTTGATGCCATGACGACGGCGTATGCTATTTTCTCAAGCTCCGAATAGTTTCTCTTTGGGCCTTCGAGGGTTTCTGAAACATAGTAAATTGGGGCTTGTCTGGTTTTGTTGTTTTCGTGGAGCTCCTTAATGAGGACTGCGCTTGCAGCGTGTGGCGAAGCTGCGACGTAGAGTAACAACAAGTCTCCCCTGCTTGGGCTGGTTAGGGCAGTCAAGCTGGTCAGATATTTTTTCAACTCCTCGAAGGCCTTTTGCTGCTGGGGGCCCCAGTGGAAAGGAGCATTGCTTCTGAGTGTTTCGAAAAATGGTAACCCTCGCTCTGCGGATCTTGAGATGAATCTGCTAAGTGCTGCCAAACGACCAGTCAGACGCTGAGCTGCTTTCTTGGTCGTCGGAGGTTCCATGTTCATGATGGCATCAATCTTCTCAGGGTTGGCCTCGATTCCTCTGGCTGAGACGATGCAACCTAGCAACTTGCCTTCGCTTACCCCGAAAACACATTTTTCTGGGTTTAGTTTCAGTCCGGCGTACCGGAGGTTGCTGAATACCCTCGATAGGTCTGGGATGTGGTTCTCTTTTAGTTCGCTTTGAACGACTAGGTCGTCGACATAGGCGGAGACTGCATGCTCATCCTTGAAAACTTCGGAGGTCATGCGAGCGAAGGTTGAGCCTGCATTTTTCAAACCTTCTGCCATTCTTCGGAAGCAAAAAGTGCCCGAGGGTGTGATAAAGCTTGTTTTTTCTTCGTCTTCTTCATTCATCCAGATTTGGTGATAGCCTGAGAAGCAATCGAGGAGGGATAGCATTTGGCAGCCTGCCGCTCTGTCGACCAGGGTGCTTATGTTTGGGAGGGGGAAGTCATCCTTCGGACAGGCTTTGTTCAAGCAAGTGAAATCGACGCACATTCGCCATTTTTTATTCTTCTTTTGGACTAGGACCACATTTGAGAGCCAAGTTGGGTATTTGGCTGGGCGAATGACGCCTGCGTCCAGAAGCCTTTTTACCTCAGCCTTCGCTGCCTCCTTTCTTTCTTCTGACATCTTGCGAAGCTTTTGTTTGATTGGGCGATAACCTGTCTTGATGTTCAGGCTATGCTCGATCATTGATCTGTTGACTCCTTTTAGGTCTTCGGCGGACCAAGCGAAGGTGTCGGAATTTTCTCTGAGGAAGGTGACGAGGTTGCCTTCTAATCGAGGGTCTAGATTGGCTGAGATGATCACCTTTCTTTCTTCATTACCCTCGAAGAGTTGGACTTGTTTGGTTTCGTCCTTTGGCGCCGCCTTCACTCTGTCATTGCAGACCTCGCCTTCGACGCTGATACCGGGGGTTTGAGGTTTTGACAAATTATGTACATTGCGTTGCCCCGGAGCGACGTTCCCTTCAGCTGTCCTTGCAATGTCCTGGTCCCCGAATACCGCGACGACACCCTTCGGCGCGGGAAGTTTCATGCATAGGTAGGCGGGATGGATGACCGCATTGAACGCGTTTGTGACCCCTCGGCCAAAAATGGCATTGTATGGGTAGAACATGTCGACGACATCAAATGTTATGTGTTCCGTCCTGCAGTTGATTTGGTCGCCGAAGGTCACGGGCAGAGAAATTTTCCCGACGGCTCTTACTTGTTGACCACCGAAACCGTATAGGGGGTTGTCGGCCGGTTGCAGAAGATTTCTGTCAAGCTTCATGCTGTCGAAGGTTGAAGCGAACAAGATGTCAGCGGAGCTTCCTGTATCGACCAGTATTTTGGTGACGGTCCACCCAGCGAGGTTGGTTTCGATCACCATGGCATCTGTGTGAGGGTAATCTCTTAGCTTCATGTCACTGGAATCGAAGGTTATGGGGATGTGAGACCAACGACCGAATTTATGTGGTCCTTCGACGGCCACGTGGTGAACGCGTCTGGCATGTTCCTTCCTCTGCCGTTTGTTGCCATGGTCTTCGTTTGAGCCTCCGGTGATAGCTAGAATGACACCGAAGGTCGATGTTGGATTGTTGATGGTTGTTTGGTTCGAGCCTTCGGCTTTCACAGGTTGTGGTGCTGGTAACGCGGGGATCGGCGGTGGTGGTGGCAGAGCGCTGGTGGCTTGGTGGGTTGTTGGAATTTGGTTTTGCGGGGTAGCTGGGTATGTGACTGTGTAAGGTGGGTTTTGGCGTTGTGGGGTGGTGGTTGGCTGATAATGGGTTTGGTTGTAGAGTGGGTGGTGGGTGTAGGGGGGTTGTTGCGGAGGTAGGCCGTAGTTTATGGGGGTATAGTGGTATGTTGGATTTGGTGGGTGGAAGCTTGGTTTCCTTGTGTGGTTTATGGTTCGGGGGTCTGACATGGCAGGTTTCCTGGATTCCTGGAATTCTTTTCCTTTGGCGAAGCATTCGCATTGCTTTGTTGTGTGCCCCTTTCCCATTCCACAGAAGTGACAATACATTTTGGCAGGATCTCGCTGCTGGTAGCGCTGGTTCGGCGGAGGTGGCAAAGCCTGCGGGGTTTGGCTGCTCGGGTGATGAGCGTCCCGTGTTTGATGTTCATAGCTTGTTGCTTTGTTGATCGCACCAACGTTGCTTTGCTCTTGGCGAGGGTTGCTTTCTCTCGGTTGAGGCCTCGGCTGTGGCCTCTGCTGAGACCTCCGAGCGTCGGACTTTGCTCTGAAATCCATATCAGCTCTACAGTATCTTTCCATTGTTTCATGCAACTCCTCGATCGAGTTTGCCGGTTTTCTGGCAAATTTTGAGGAGCATGGTCCTGGGCGCAGACCACTGACTGCAGCGAGGATGACAGCCTCGTCAGATATCCCAGGGGTCCTTGCTCTGATTTGAATGAACCTTCGCCAGTAATCTTGGAGCGGCTCGCGTTCCTCTTGCTTGCAGTTGAATAGCTCGATGGGGTTTAACGGGGCTGGAGTGATGCCCTTGAAGTTTGTACACAGCTTGTCTCTGAGGGAGGCCCAGGAATCCACAGTTCCGGGGCGAAGGTTGCTGTACCAAGTTTGTGCGATGTCTCGCAGAATGATGACAAAGGATTTGGCCATTGTTGATTCGTCACCGCCTGCTGCGGCAACCGCTGCTTCATAGCTCATGATGAACTGGCGAGGGTCGGAAAGTCCATCATAGCGAGGTAGGTTTTGTGGATTATAGCAAGGTGGCCAGGGCTGGGTTTGGAGTGTTTGGGAGAGTGGTGACTTTGGATCGTATGGCATTTGGTGTTGTTGATGCCTTCGCTGAATGCGAAGGTTTTGCTCTCTCTCATCTGGGTAGAGTTGGCGGAGGTTTGGGTGTCTCACAAGATATGGCTCTGGGTGTACTGGTGGTGGTGGGGGTGGTGGGTGGTGACGAAGGTTGTCTTGATTTGGCTCCTCATTCCCCTCTCGCAACGGGGGTATCTCCTCATTGTTCCAGCCCTCGGCTTCGGCTTCTGCCGCGGCGAGGGATTCCTCCATGCGGCGAAGCTGCTCCCTGGCCTCGTCTGCCCTCTGTCTGATTGAGCGCAGTCGGTTGTGCCTCTCAAGCTGTTCCAGGCGCCTCTTCTTCTCTTGCAGCTCAGCCTCGAGCCTTTCAAGGGCCTCGAGGCCCACCTCTTCTTCTTCCCCTTCTCCTTCTCCCGAAGTGTGTGGGTGCGGCTGTGTCGCCCCTCGGGCCTGGGGGCCCAGGGATTGGGGTTCCGGGGTGACATTTTCTCCTCCCGAGGGTTGTGCAATTTCCTCAGCAGGCGGGACCACCGCTGCCGCCTCTCTAGCAACGCGCTGGTCCCTCGCCGAAAGTGCTCTCCTGTTTCCCGCCATTTCAGACTTCGTTCCCCACGGACGGCGCCAAACTGTTGGGAACACACTTGCCCGACCTCCGCACTTGTGCAGGGAGAAGAGCGAAGGTGGCCAAGTGTCTGATGCAGCAGCGAAGGTGAGACGGAAGTGGAAAGTGCTCGAATTCCCAAAAAGATCGTCCTTACACTGTTCATCCCCCTGGTATTTATAGGGAATGCCAAGGGGTACGGGCCAAATTACAAGAGGGTACAGCAAAGATTCCTCACCTCCACGCAGGGAGGAAGGGCAAAAGCGTGAATACACAGCTGAAGCGGAAACCCTAATCGGTCACATCCCAGCGCGCCGCCACCCGGCCCTTGTTCGCCTTCGGGGGGTGGCGCAGCGGTCTTGACCTTCGGCCGCGCTCGCCCTCGGGTCCGCGCACTTCCGCCAACTGCCGGGCCTCCGGCTCTGCTTGCCTCCGGGGAAGAAGGGCGAAGGTTTAACCTTCGGCCGTGCTCGCCGGACCTTCGGCTTCGCCCACCCTTGGGACGACGCACACTTGCCGCTTGCCTGGACCTTCGCTCCGAACGAAGGTGGCGTCGTGGTTCAGCGAAGGTTTCCTGCGGTGCGGTCGCCGCCTTGGACCTGCACGGAAGCACAACAAAGCGACGAGGGTTGACCCTGCATCCGGGGTTAGGGTAACGGTCTCCAATAGGAGAGGGACCTGGCAAGGACACCAGGCGTTGCGCGAGGGCTGACTTCGAGCGCCTGTTCGGGCGGCGCCTCTGCCGAGGGTCCTTTCCCCCAACAATCTTCTCCTGAAGACGGGCTACCTCAGCGTCAAACTCTTCCTGCAGCTTCCTCTTGCTCTGGTAGGTGGCGGTGAGGGTGAAGGACACGCTCTCGAGAGTGCGCTCCAAACTCTCACATACACCTAACAATGCTCTGGTGGCGCTCATCGCAGGCGTCTCGCAGTAGAACCTCTCCTCTGGGCTCCCTGTCAAGACTGACTCCAAAGTCTGCTTCCAGCGCAATGGAAAAAGTGATCCACAGGGGAACACTCCTGCCATAGCACTAGCTAGATCGGCGGGAAAACAGGCGATGATATCCTTCAGCACCAGGTATGCTGCCCTGTTAGCTCCATCCTTGGCACATGTGCCTCTGGTGATCTCTGTCCATCCTGTCCAGTGAGGCTTTGCAGGCAAAGATTTGACTTTGATCTCCACCATGACCAACGAATGCTGCCCGTAGATCTCCTTCTGCCACGAGTACCTGGGCTCCTGTCCCTCCTCATAGCCCACGGCCTGCAGAATCCTCCAAAGGATAGTGGGTAACCCGAAGTAGGTCAAAAACGTCTTCCGGGTCAGCTTGGTGGCCAAACGGTGACGCGGAACTCCTCTTCCTCCGGTGGCCTTGCGAGCGGTCAGCTTAGTCCGGGCCATCTGTAGAAACAAAAAGGGTTTCGAACTCTCGTGAGACGGATATTAAGTTAGCAAATTTTATAGAAAAGAGACGACTTTTTATTAAGGGGAGGTAATGTAAATGCAAGAATTTAAACATGATGCATGATCGTACTTACGTTCTCACTCACTAACATGACTCGTAAGTCCTAACGTTCTAGTCGGTGGCAAGAACGATCTCTCATGCGTTATCTACACGTTTTACTCGATCGCATAGTTAGTGTACCTGCAGAAGATTCATTTCAGCCCAAAGCAAACCCAATGGTAAAACAACTGAGTATTGGCTAATATGCGCAAAATACATAGAAGCCAACACTAAACACTATGCACCAATAGAGAAAATACCCTCAAAGCATTGATACCCTCGTATGTGTCCGCATGGAGCTCGCACATACTTGGTATAAGAACTCTCACCTAGACCGACGATTGGACGGTCATGCTCTCATATCTCACAAAATCATTTTATGCATGTTTTCGCGATCGACGCATTCTCTTTTTCCCGAGAATGGACCAGCAAATAAAGATCCAGCATGAAGCAAAACCCTGAACCCTGTTAGCAGTTAAGCCACCTGATTCCTAGTATAGGATTAAGGACGAGACTGGGCACACTTAGTAATCGAAAATAGTTTTGAAAATAGTTTTGAAATACCCATTTTAGTTCGGAAATAGCTCCTTGCGGATGCAATAACTTGAACCATGCTCTGATACCAGCTGTGGCGGAACCGTCCTGATTATAAGGACTCAAGTACCGTCTTAGTCAATTATGTCTGACATCGACCCGCACTTTAAGCCATATAACCCCGGTAGTCCGGAAATCTCGAAGGATTTCAACATCGTACAACATACAGGATCGCATCGTTCAAGTATTACATTCGAAAGGATACAACACAAATAAACGAAATTCGATTTAAAACATCAGAGTGCGAATTTAAAATCGAGTTATTACAATACCGAATTTAAAGTGCGGAAGCTTAAATAAGTTTTGAAACACGACCACCACACATGTGGTCCAAATAAAACATTGTTTGATAATTCCAACTCAACACAACTCACTCCTCCCTTTTTAAGTAATGTGCCACCAGAAGTCTCAGACCAGCAAAAGAAAAGAGGAAGCTTCTGGACGACCCTGCCATGGGCCTACTCCTCATCACCTTCCACTGGGTAGAGGCAGTGCTTACAATAGCCATAGTAGACCTGGCCATCTGCAACAAACGGGATAAACCCTGAGTACGGGAATGTACTCAGCTAGACTTACCCGTCCAACTGAAAATAAAGACACCAAGGATATGCAAGGCCTTTTTGGTGGAGCTGGGATCTTTAGTTGCGGAAAGCTCACAATTAAGATAAGGAGTATTAATGACATTGATGAGCTGTCAGTTTTTGACCTATCTCTTACTCTAGGTTCGCACCTGAACTATTACACACACTTGAGTCTAACAAGCAATAATATAACCATATCCAGTTGACTTATCCACATTTTAGTTGAACCTTTAAGACATTACGTGGAGTTGCATCGTGGTGAAGCTCGCCATAGTTTCCCACTAACCGGGGGAGACGGCGACTCGAATCGAATTCCAAACCAGCTGGTGAAAGACCTTTAATACCAGCCCACACTTTCCCCGTCGGGTCCATGCATTGGGCAACCGCTCGATGCTTGTTCGTGGTGGTAATCGTCGTGGCTCACAGCACGGACCACCCAATTGGAACTATACGATGGCCATTCCGAGGCAGATCGTGTTTCCATACTAGAGGGTGCGACACGGGTTGAGACCGGCCCGAACAGCGTCTAACCAGCTTTGGGGTCGATGATTACGGCACCGACATATCCCTAAGTAAAAGGGCGCGTTCAAAAATGAACGAGGGCCAACATCGATACAAACCTACACGATCCAACAGACGGACTGCCCCAAGATTCCAAACTTGTGCGTTGCCTTCCAGTTGACCGCATTTCACTACAACTCACGTTCTTTTCCAAGATAGCAAATATAGCCAACCGTGATCCGGTACATACCCACCAGGGGTATTACTGAAACATCCTTAACTACTACTTTTATTTAGCAGACTAAGCAATTCTACGTATAAATAAGTAACAGGATAACAAGATAGGTAATAATCAATAATCAAGGAATGGTAATGCAGCAAGTAGGATTCAATCAACTCCTAACCTAATGCATCACAATTTAAAAAGACTCAAGTAATTTGAATTGCAAAAGATAGGAGGCTTAATATGCTTCGGGGCTTACCTTGAGCGAAGACCGAGGCCTCGTGGGAGGGGCACTCAGGCAAGTTAGTGTCTGCCGCAGGGTCGACTTCCTCGGTTCTTGGCAGCTCCTGGATCTCCTGCTCGACGTTTTCTTCCGGTTCCTGACTGGGCTCCGGAACTGTCGATCCTATTGCATGCAACGAATAATAAATAAATAAATAAGCGGGGTGCGAGATGTGGTGGTATGAAAAAGTAACATTTCTTGCAAACCAACAAAACCAACTTGTTGAACCACTTTTGACATTGAGGTAAATACTTATTTATCTCATAAAACAAAACCATTATTTCCACTATTTCCTATTTAGAATTTCAAAAGAAACTCAAGTTTGAACTGCGAGTGTTTTTTTCTTAAGTCGGAAAAATCCAAAAAAAATTCCAGCAGATAACTGACACTAACTGGACTTCACTGTTCAATTTTCAGCAAGAGATCAATTACAGAACAGCGGCCACAAAAAGATTAAATAAACTGCTCAAAAGATGCTTTGAACTAACTCTTCTCCGAAAAAGTGTCAAACAGCAGGTTTCATAATTTTTCTTGCTTCATCTACACATAAACACTCTCCTGCAGGAAGTGTACTGCCAAAACATAAATATTTCACCCTACACAAAATAAACAAATCTATTCCAAAATAACCCAATTGAACTACAACCCTACTGGAAAAGGGTGCTAAACTCAGTTTCATATTTTTCCCAGATTATACTCCACATTTCATATTTATCAAATAAGTTCCATGAACAGAAACATTATATTATATCCTACATGAATTTCTTAAGAAAAACACAGAAAAGTACATTTATAAAGAAACTTCATTTTTCTTTACATAACCAACCATGCTTACATTTTTCCTAACTAAAACATCATACACAGAGACTGTATGAATTTTCCCATAATTTATTTTAGACCATAAATCACCTTAATATTTATTTCAAGAAAACAGCTAAAAAGGACTTTAAATCATAACAGAAAGTTTTTGCACATAAACAGTGCCTTATATAATCTTCATAGGTACATAACATGATAAGAAACCTACACAAAATTTTCCATGAATTAACTTGACCAGAAAACATATATAACCATTTATCTCAACAAAAGCACATAAGCTGCAATAAATAAAAACAGTAAAATAAACTTTTACCAAAAATACTTTCATATTTTTCCATGATAGATCTACTCATAAACAAGCTAACAAAACTGAAAGTACTTCATTTGGACTTTTAAAACGTGCTACACAAAATAATAAGCTTTTCTGGAAATTAAAAACAAAAAGAAAAACATTTGAATTTCCGGGCCCAACTCGCGTAGACTTGGCCCATAGACCAAGAGTGGCTGACGTGTGGGGCCAGCCAGGTCAATGGGCCCATGTGTCGGTGAAAGCCGAACAGGGGATGAGGGTTGACCGGCGATTGCTCGCCGCCGGTGGGGTTGCCGGCGGTGAGGTTAGGCTCGATGAGTTCGTCTCGACGAGGCGGACCATCGGTGGTGATGGTTTGGCCAGAGGGTGGCCGTAGCTCGCCGGTGATGAGCCACGGCGGACGGTGGCAGCGGTGGTGCTCGGCTTGGACGTTTCCGGTGGTCGCCGGTGAAATTGGTGGAGGCAAAAGCTCAAGTGAACCCTAGGGAGGCTATTCGAAGGGTTGGTTCGGCCGGTGAAGCTCCGATGGAGCTCGACCACGTGCATGGCCATGGCAACGTCCATGGCGCTCGGTTGGGCCAGAGGGGAAGGCTAGAGGGCGGTAGAGTTGAGGCTAGGTGGTGTTCTCACCTTGCCTTGGCGTGGCGAAGCTCGACGGAGAAGAGGGGACTCGGCGGAGGTTTGGTCGGGGACGAACGGTTCCGGGCTCCGAGCGGCGCTGATGGCGACCGCGGCGGCGCTCCTCGGACTCCGGCGTCGGTGAAGCTCGGGAGGTGGTGCTAGCGTGAGCACCGGGTGTCCGGGGTGTAGGCGGAGTGGTGAGCGGGAGGAATCGATCAGAGATGGATGGGTGAGGTTGGAACGACGGGGTGCCCTTGCGGTGTCGAACGGCGGCGGGCAGTGGCGGATGCTTGCGCGTTCGTGGGAGCGGAGAGGGAGAGCGAGAGTGAGTGAGGGAGTGTGCGCGCTTGAGAGAGAGATCGAAGGGTGCTCGGGTCTTTGGCTCGGCCGACGGGCTACCGTGGTCGTGGCGGGGGCCACGGCGGCGCGGCAGGCGAGGCACGGCAGGGCCATGGCGTGCGCGGCGTGCGGGCGCGGCAGGCGAGGCAGAGCGGGAGTGGTCGGGGAGGATTTTGGCGTGATCGGGTGGTGCAAGATCGGGCGAGGAGTGGCGGAGGCGGATCCGCGGCAGGATGCGGCGGCCACGTGGCGGTCGCGGCCGGCGTACGGCGCGGCCGTCAGGCTGACCGGCGCGTCGCGCGGCGCGCGCGCGGCGAGCGCGGGCGGGAGCGGCGCGGTGCGGGCGAGCGCGCGGGCTGGGCCGAAAGGCCAGATGGGCCGGAAGTGGCGCGGGAAGGAAAAAGGTTTTCCTTTTTCTTTTTCCCAAAAACTTTTCAAACTTTGACCATTCAAAACAGTTTCAAAAACTTCAAACTAGGTTTTGACCCAAAAATAAAAGTTGCTGAAAATAATTTTCTCTACAACTTTAATATAAGACACTTTTTCTGAAAACCATTTGTGCAACCTCCACATAAATAAAGCCAATTTTTGAGACATAAATCATTTTTTTTATCTCATTTTTATTTGATGAGTAATTTTGAACTAAATCAAAGTGTCCACATGAAAAGTACTAGCCTCATTATTCTCTATTTTATTAAACTATTTGCCAAGTCAGAAAGTCACTCAAACAACCAAGTCCAATAGAAACCAAAATCCAGACAATAAATCAGAGACAAAAGCACTTTGATGCACATGAAATGATGCAATGCATTGCTTATGCATTTTAGTAGCTAAAAGTAGTTCCTAATGCAGTGCTTGACACTAGGGTGTCACAGGGTCGGCCGACCCCAGCCAATGACAGGTGGGCCCACCACTTTGCTTCTAGAAGGTGCTGATGTCACCAGGCTGAACAGTGTAGCTAGGGCCCACCAAGGGGGGGTCGGCCGACCCCCCTATGACAGGGCTGGCCCACTGTTTTGTCTCCTCTGGTGTCCCCACATGTCATGGAGTAAGGTGTCATATGTTGGTTGCATTTGCTTTCTTGTGTGGGCCCATGGATCCATGTGCTTCTCATCTTTCACCGTTGAATGCAAACACATGTTTGATCTGATGGGGGAAAGTAGCTTGGTGAAGCTTCACTTGGATAGTGCCACGTCACCAAGCCCGAGGAGCTCCCATGGTGGGGTCGGCCGACCCCACCTTGGGTGGGTCCAGGTGTCCATTTCCTTCTTATTCTGTTATACCTGCAAATCAAATACTAAGAGTACAAGTGGAACTTATTAGTGATAAATATGCTCATGATATGCTATACTTCCCTGAAACTGAGGCCTGTTGACAGTATTTTGATAAGGTAAAACATGCTATAACTTCCGTCAACAGCCGGCGCGTCCGCGTGGGTTTGGCCACAGTCGCGGATAGCTAGCGGGGTGCCCAAGACGCCCAATGCATTTCCAGCGCGCGAGGCTTGCGTCCTTAAAGCGAACCGGGCGCCGGGAGGGGGACGATGGGGTAGAAATAGGTCGTGTACTAGCGTTAACGGAAAAATCGGTCGAAAACGGAGGAGGCCGGCGTGTCCACGCGGGTTTGGCCATAGTCGCGGATAGCTAGCGGGGTGCCCAAGACGCCCCATGCATTTCCAGCGCGCGAGGCTTCCGTCCTCGGGGCGAACCGGGCACCGGGAGGGGGACGATGGGGTAGAAATAGGCCGTGTACTAGCGTTAACGGAAAAATCGGCCGAAAACGGAAGAGGCCGGCGCGTCCGCGCGGGTTTGGCCACAGTCGCGGATCGCTAGCGGGGTGTCCAAGATGCCCCATGCGTTTCCAGCGCGCGAGGCTTCCGTCCTTGGGGCGAACCGGGCGCCGGGAGGGGGACGATGGGGTAGAAATAGGCCGTGTACTAGCGTTAACGGAAAAATCGGCCGAAAACGGAGGAGGCCGGCGCGTCCGCGCGGGTTTGGCCACAGTCGCGGATCGCTAGCGGGGTGTCCAAGATGCCCCATGCGTTTCCAGCGCGCGAGGCTTCCGTCCTTGGGGCGAACCGGGCGCCGGGAGGGGGACGATGGGGTAGAAATAGGTCATGTACTAGCGTTAACGGAAAAATCGGCCGAAAACGGGGGAGACCGGCGCGTCCGCGCGGGTTTGGCCACAGTTGCGGATAGCTAGCGGGGTGCCCAAGACGCCCCATGCGTTTCCAGCGCGCGAGGCTTCTATCCTTGGGGCGAACCGGGCGCCGGGAGGGGGACGATGGGGTAGAAATAGGCCGTGTACTAGCGTTAACGGAAAAATCGGCAGAAAACGGAGGAGGCCGGCGCGTCCGCGCGGTTTTGGCCATAGTCGCGGATAGCTATCGGGGTTCCCAAGACGCCCCATGCGTTTCCAGCGCGCGAGGATTCCGTTCTTGGGGCGAACCGGGCGCCGGGAGGGGGACGATGGGGTAGAAATAGGTCGTGTACTTGCGTTAACGGAAAAATCAGCCAAAAACGGAGGAGGCCGGCGCGTCCGCGCGGGTTTGGCCACAGTCGCGGATAGCTAGCGGGGTGCCCAAGATGCCCCATGCGTTTCTAGCGCGCGAGGCTTCCGTCCTTGGGGCGAACCGGGCGCCGGGAAGGGGACGATGGGGTAGAAATAGGCCGTGTACTAGCGTTAACGGAAAAATCGGCCGAAAACGGAGGAGGCCGGCGCATCCGCGCGGGTTTGGCCACAGTCGCGGATAGGTAGCGGGGTGCCCAAGACGCCCCATGCGTTTCCACCACGCGAGGCTTCTGTCCTTGGGGCGAGCCGGGCGCCGGGAGGGGGACGATGGGGTAGAAATAGGCCGTGTACTAGCGTTAACGGAAAAATCGGCCGAAAACGGAGGAGGCCGGCGCGTCCGCGCGGGTTTGGCCACAGTCGCGGATAGCTAGCGGGGTGCCCAAGATGCCACATGCATTTCCAGCGCGCGAGGCTTCCGTCCTTGGGGCGAACCGGGCGCCAGGTGGGGGACGATGGGGTAGAAATAGGCCGTGTACTAGAGTTAACAGAAAAATCAGCCGAAAACGGAGGAGGCCGGCGCGTCCGCGCGGGTTTGGCCACAGTCGCGGATAGCTAGCGGGGTGCCCAAGATGCCCCATGCGTTTCCAGCGCGCGAGGCTTCCGTCCTTGGGGCGAACCGGGCGCCGGGAGGGGGACGATGGGGTAGAAATAGGCTGTGTACTAGCGTTAACGGGAAAATCGGCCGAAAACGGAGGAGGCCGGCGCGTCCGTGCGGGTTTGGCCACAGTCAAGGATAGCTAGCGGGGTGCCCAAGACGCCCCATGCATTTCCAGCGCGCGAGGATTCCGTCCTTGGGGCGAACCGGGCGCCGGGAGGGGGACGATGGGGTAGAAATAAGTCGTGTACTAGCGTTAACGGAAAAATCGTCCGAAAACGGAGGAGGCCGGCGCGTTCGCGCGGTTTTGGCCACAGTCGCGGATAGCTAGCAGGGTGCCCAAGACGCCCCATGTGTTTCCAGCGCGCGAGGCTTCCGTCCTTGGGGCGAACCGGGCGCCGAGAGGGGGACGATGGGGTAGCAATAGGCCGTGTACTAGCGCTAACGGAAAAATCGGCCGAAAACGGAGGAGGCCGGCGCGTCCGCGCGGTTTTGGCCACAGTCGCGGATAGCTAGCGGGTTGCCCAAGACGCCCCATGCATTTCCAGCACGCGAGGCATCTGTCCTTGGGCCGAACCGGGCGCCGGGAGGGGGACGATGGGGTAGAAATAGGCCGTGTACTAGCGTTAACGGAAAAATCGGCCGAAAACGGAGGAGGCCGGCGCGTCCGTGCGGGTTTGGCCACAGTCGCGGATAGCTAGCGGGGTGCCCAAGACGCCCCATGCATTTCCAGCGCGTGAGGCTTCCGTCCTTGGGGCGAACCGGGCGCCGAGAGGGGGACGATGGGGTAGCAATAGGCCGTGTACTAGCGTTAACGGAAAAATCGGCCGAAAACGGAGGAGGCCGGCACGTCCGTGCGGGTTTGGCCACAGTCGCGGATAGCTAGCGGGGTGCCCAAGACGCCCCATGCGTTTCCAGCGCGCGAGGCATCCGTCCTTGGGGCGAACCGGGCGCCGTGAGGGGACGATGGGGTAGAAATAGGCCGTGTACTAGCGTTAACGGAAAAATCGGCCGAAAACGGAGGAGGACGGCGCGTCTGCGCGGGTTTGGCCACAGTCGCGGATAGCTAGCGGGGTGCCCAAGACGCCCCATGCGTTTCCAGCGCGCGAGGCTTCCGTCCTTGGGGGCGAACCGGGCGCCGGGAGGGGGACGATGGGGGTAGAAATAGGCCGTGTACTAGCGTTAACGGAAAAATTGGCCAAAAACGGAGGAGGGCGGCGCGTCCGCGCGGGTTTGGCCACAGTCGCGGAAAGCTAGCGGGGTGCCCAAGACGCCCCATGCGTTTCCAGCGCGCGAGGCTTCCGTCCTTGGGGCGAACCGGGCGGGGGAGGGGGACGATGAGGTAGAAATAGGTCGTGTACTAGCGTTAACAGAAAAATCGGCCGAAAACGGAGGAGGCCAGCGCGTCTGCGCGGGTTTGGCCACAGTCGCGGATAGCTAGCGGGGTGCCCAAGACGCCCCATGCGTTTCCAGCGCACGAGGCTTCCGTCCTTGGGGCGAACCGGACGCCGGGAGGGGGACGATGGGGTAGAAATAGGCCGTGTACTAGCGTTAACGGAAAAATCGGCCAAAAACGGAGCAGGTCGGCGCGTCCTGCGGATACAAGGGTGTATGCCGGGTCTCTGAGTGTTGAGTGATTGTCAACTGGGATGATGCGCATGTTCTTTGGCTTGTGTTGTGCAGGTGTCGAGCACGGATGCAGTGATCGAAGGCAAGGTGAAGGTCAAGTTAAGACGGGTCGTGCCGATGGACCGGGTGCGATGAAGGATGGGCGTGCCGTGCGGCGGACGTGCCATGCCGATGGATCGAGCGGTGAAGGGCGGACGTGAGGCTTGGACTGAGGGACCAGAGTGCCTGAGGATCAGCTGTGGTGGCTGACAGCCTGGGACAGCGACGAGCGAAGACTTACGGGGCACAGTGTTGCTCGGGTCGAGGACCTGGGGACACGTGTCGGTGGACGGGGTGCACGGCCGGTGCATCCCCTCTACGACGTCGGTTTGGTGGTAGAGCCAGGGAAAAACCATCGGATGGACGATTTCCAGGTTTGGGCCTCAAAACCTGGGTGTGGACGGTTTCCGAGTTTGGCCACAAAACTCGAGCTGACGGTTTCCAGGTTTGGGCCTCAAAACCTGGGCACTGAGGGTTTGCTGAGTTTGGCCTCAAAACTCAGATGCTGGTGGGCTGGTTTCCCGGTTTGGGCCTCAAAACCGGGGGTTGGCTGGAAAAGGCTGGTTTCCCGGTTTGGGCCACAAAACCGGGGGTACAGAGCGAGGGCGGCACGTGGCGGCGATCCGGAGGTTGCGTCGAGGCAACGCTTCGGTTTGTGCGGGCGTGGCCGTCGGATACACCTACCACTGAGTTGGTCCAGAATAACCCTAGGGTTTAGCTGGTTCGCTCTGTAATTAGAATAGAGAGGGGTAGAGTAGGAAATAGACTTAGGCTAGTAGTAGGATAAGTAGTCGGGAGACACCCTCCTCCCAAACATCTCAGTCATTTGCTCTTTCGCACTTAGGGTTTCCTACTCTCCCATCCCCTGCTGTAGCTAGCTGAGATCCGCAGAGAGACTTGCCTCTGTGTACTGTTGATTCTGAGGAAGTGAGGCCGTATCCTCACTGTTGTAGCGTGTGGTAGCCACACGGTTGCAGTTCGTGGTTGTGATTCGCATTTCATTCGTGTTCTTCGCGGAATCCTTTTTCTCCACGATTTTCCCATCGCTTGATCTCTTTGCTCGGTTCATCTTTTGCAAAACCGTTTGAACCAAGTTGTTCTAGATCGTGAGGCACCTCTTTCCACCGAAGGAATTCTCCTCTAACCTCACGGTCTAGGAGATCGATCGATTTTCGTTTCGGGTCAAGTTTTCTCCGTTCCCCCGAAATTCCTCGATTCATCGATTTGGAGATAGGTTCGAGCCATGATCTCTTAGGGATAGCTCACTATACTCCTTTTGACTCTTCTCACCAAGTTTGATCCCTAGAGGATTCGTTTTGGGTGAGATAGAGTCGAATCGGTGGACGAACAGGCTGCTGTCGGGGTGACCGGACGCTGTCCTCGCGTTGACCGGACGCGTCCGGTGGTTGAATGTCGCGTGGCGATTTTCTCTAGCTGACCGGACGCTGGGTTTCTTGTTCGACCGGACTCACTCATCGCACTGTTCACTCGGCTTGACTTTTGTGACCGGACGCACAGTTTGTGACCGGACGCTCTGTTCACCAGAGTCCGGTCGGGAACAGTAAGGTCCCAGAACGGATTTCGCACGACCGGACGCGTCCGGTGCTCACTGACCGGACGCTGCCCAGAGTCCGGTCGTGACTGGTTTGCGCGTTTTCGTTCGCCGGTGGTTCGTTCGTTGTCGGATTTGGTTTCCGTCTTTTGCGTTGGCTTTCTAGAGTTGTGTAGTGTCCCGCTGTGCTTCTTGGAAGCATCCACCCTACATCTAGGGTCGTGGACATTAGCAAGCTCTAGGGTTTGTCTTTTGGGGTGATTCTCGGGACAGTGGCTACTAGTTTCCGAAAGGAAATTTTGAAGCTCCCATTCACCCCCCCTCTGGTCGCTTTCTGGTTGCTTCTCGGTCCTTCAATTGGTATCGGAGCGGGTTAAGGATCTTCCACCTTAGCCGGTTCCAGATCCACGGAAGGCGACATGGATCGCGGCGTGGGCAAACCGCCGTTCTTTGATGGAACGAACTATGCGTATTGGAAGATACGCATGTCGGCCTATCTCCAGAGCATGGGCTCTTCTGTTTGGGAGATTTGCAACAGGGCCGATTACGTTGTGCTGGCTGCTCGTGTCTCTCAGCTTCAGATAGATGAGCATGAGGCCAATAGCCGGGCGCGTAACGCCTTGTTCTCCTGTTTGAGCATGTCGGAGTTTGATCGCGTTTCTCACCTCCCCACGGCTCGTGAGATTTGGGACACCCTTATGCGCTTTCATGAGGGCACCTCTCAAGTCAAATCCCGTCTCTACGAGTCGCATAAGCGGGAATATGAGAACTTTCGACATATGCCTGGCGAGAGCATAGAAAGCTTATTCGCTCGCTTTCAGGTGATTGTCAACAAGATGCGAGCTAACAAGGAGCTGTTGCCTTTCGACGATCATGAGAGGGCTTTAAAGCTTTTGCATACTCTCGATCGATCGGTGTGGGACTCAAAGGTCCAGGCGATCATTGAATTGTCTAACTATGAGACTCTCACTTGCGACGAGCTCCTTAGTAAGCTCAAGTCTAGTGAGATTGACGCCATGTCGAGGGCTTCTTATGCGAATCCTTCTGGCCCGACTATGGCTTTGGTTTCTGGCTCTTCTGCTAACCCCTCTGTTGGCTTTGCACTTTCTTCACTCTTTTCTGTCACAGAGGACCAGCTTGAGTCGTTGGGGGATGACGAGTTGGCAATGCTCGCCAACCGGTTCTCGCGGTTCCACAACAACCGCATGAACCGTCGCCGCGGAGGAGGACGCTCAGGATGCTATGAGTGCGGCGACCCCGACCACTTCATCGCCAACTGCCCCAAGAAGAAGCATTCATCTGGGAAGGGCGATCATGGGCACAAGTACGACTCCGGCAAGCGCAAGGAGAAGTACGTCCCCGCGAGGCACAAGCGGAGGGGCGGCTTCGACAAGGAGTACATCAAGAAGAAGTACTTGGAGAAGGCCCAGGCTGAGCAGCGTGCGTTCTTCGCCACGCTCAGCGACGTCGACGGCTTGGATGACGACTCCGCTTGCTCAAGCGATGACGAGTTCGAGAAGAAGAAGAGGATCGAGGACAAGCTGAACGGCCTCTGCTTCTTCGCCGACGACGACGGCTTCTGCACCATGGCGCTTGGTGATGAGGTCGACGGCAAGCTGGAGCACACCCCTCGGGACGACGACGACGACGACACCTCCCAGGTATCCCTCACCCACGACGAGCTTTCTGCTGAGGTTGAGAAGCTTACTGCCGCGCTCCTTAGTCAGGACAAGTTGCTTAGGCGTGCCGCTAGAGAGCGCAAGGAGTTTAGGCAGAAGTGGGAGGACACGGTGAGAGAGCTTGAGTTTGCCAAGTCCACCGTGGTCGTGTCGGAGGAGGTTGAGTGTGAGATGTGCACCACGCACATGACTGACCTTCTCACTTTGAGAGGTAAGTATGCTGCGTTGGTAGGAGAGGTGGATGAGCTGAAGGCTAGACCTTCTCTGTTGGGTGCGTGCAAGACTTGTCCTGTCTTGCAATCTGAGTTGGCAGAGAAGAATGCCAAGATTGTGTCTCTTGAGGAGGCCAACTCAGGTAGCACTTGTGTGGCTAAGTGTGCTTTGTGTGAGGGTTTGGAGATGGAGATTGCCAATGTCAAGCATGGCAAGATGCAAACCGAGGAGGAAAACACATACCTTCGGACCATCTTGTCATGGGTCTCTTGTAGTGAGCCGCAGCTCGGGATGATGATCTCCCAATTTAAGCGAGCTGCTGGAGGTTCTGGTGTAGGTCTTGCTCAGGGTGTTGATCTTTCTGCTTTTGGGAAGATTGGAGAGTCAAGTGGTCTGAATCCTAGTGAGAAGCCCAACTCCACCACTACTCCCAAACTGACCAAGCTTCCACCCAAAGAGCCCGTCAAGCCTACCACCAAGGATGGGGTGTTTGAGGAACCTCCGAGAGCTCCACCCAAGAACCAAGTGTGGCATCCCAAACCCAACCACCTAAAGAACAAGCTGGATACAATGCCACCTATCCAGGAGGAGTTGCCACAGAAGGGCAAAGTGATCCACACCCACAGCCATGAGTACCAACAACCCCCTTTGCGTGCGGTGAGGTATCATTGTTATTTCTGTGGGAGAGATGGACACTTGAGCGAGTTCTGCTTTAGGCGCAAGAGAGAGGCGCGCCGTGCTAGGGAGATGAACAACACGGACATGTACCATCCTTTTCATGATGTACATGTGCCGAATGTTCAGAAGAGAGCTCCGTGGAGAGCAGCTAGGACTAGAGGTCCAGAACCTCATGTTCCCAGGCCTAGGCAGCAGAGAGCTCCGAGGAGAGACGCTAGGCCTAGAGGCACAGTGCCTCAAGTTGCTAGGCCTAGGCCTCGTAGAGAACGTGCCCGGCGGGAGCCTGCAGTTGTAGGCTATGGACCCCGTGGCGGAGGCTTTGTAGTTGAGCGTTTTCCCCCACCGCGTTTTGAGTATCGCGATGGACGCTCCTCCCTTAGCGGACCACGTTTTCCTCTACGTGGTGATCGCTCCTCTCGTAGACGTGCGAGGAATGGTTTTTCTGCTAACCGTTCTTTTGAGCAGCCGGCCCAACACTGGTATTCTTCCTACTTCACTAACCCCAGTGTTGGACCGTATGCTCACCCTATGTCTTTTTATTGATGTAGGTAAAACGGTTGGAGGACATTTGGTTGGTGGATTCCGGTTGCTCGAGGCACATGACCGGAAACGCCAAGTGGTTCTCCAGCCTTAGCTCTGTTGCCGGAAAGGAGTACATAACCTTCGGCGACAATAGCAAAGGTAAGGTATTGTCTCGCGGGTCGGTGCGAGTTAATGAGCACTTTGTGTTGCGCGATGTTGCTCTTGTTTCTAACTTGCATTTTAACCTTCTTTCTGTTTCGCAACTTTTTGACGACGACTATGAGATTCGTTTTAAACCGAATCTCAGTCGTATTTTGGATCCTCAGGGCAATCTTGTGTGTTTGATTTTGCCCTTTGGAAAAGTCTTTCGTGCGAATTTCTCGGAGTCTTTTGGCACTTCTCGTTGTCTTGTGGCTGGACCTTCCTCCTCTAATCTTTGGAAGTGGCATAGGAGACTTGGACATTTGAGCTTCGACTTGCTTGCAAGGCTTAGTTCACTTGGCCTAATCCGAGGATTGCCCAAGTTGCATATGGAGAAGGATCTTGTTTGCCACTCTTGTAGACACGGGAAGATGGTTGCCGCTCCCCACCATCCAGTGACTCAGGTCATGACCAAGCGCCCTGGAGAGCTTTTGCACATGGACCTTGTTGGTCCGGCTCGGGTGAGCTCGGTTGGGGGGAAGTGGTATGTGCTTGTGGTTGTTGATGACTTTTCGAGATATTCATGGGTCTTCTTTTTAGCTGAGAAGACCGAGACTTTCTCCTTTGCTCGCAATCTGATTTTGCGTCTTCATAATGAGTTCCCTTTGAACTCGATGCGAGCAATTCGGAGTGATAATGGTTCCGAATTCAAGAATTCGGATTTTGAGAAGTTTTGTAACTCTTTGGGTTTAGAGCATCAATTTTCTTCCCCCTACACACCCCCTCAGAATGGTGTTGTAGAGAGGAAGAATCGGACCCTTGTTGAGATGGCCAGGACGATGCTCGACGAGCATAGGACTCCTAGGCGATACTGGGCCGAAGCTATGAGCACTGCATGCTACATTTCCAATCGCATTTTTCTCCGAGCTTTTCTGAAAAAGACTTCTTATGAGTTGCGTTTTGGAAAACTGCCCAAGGTGAGTTATTTTCGAGTTTTTGGTTGCCATTGTTTTATACTCAAAAAGGGCAACTTGGACAAGTTTGAGTCTCGTTCTTCTGACGGTGTGTTTTTGGGTTATGGCACTCACACTCGAGCTTATCGTGTACTTAACCTTGACACTAACCGAGTCATGGAGACATCCGATGTCACCTTCGATGAGACCATGGTTTGTCCTTCTTCTCGTTTTGAGCGTGCAGGTGATCATGAGGTTGGTGAGCCTCTTTTTGATGACGAGGACGAGGGTGCTGAAGGTATGGATGATCCAGCACCCCCTCCACCTGCAGTGCCGCTAAGAGCGGCTTCTACGACGACTCACGGCCCCGACACCTCTTCTTCCTGGGGGCCGTGGGATCCGCCACCCCGAGCGGTACCATTTGTACCCGGGGAGGCACCAGCTGCTGTTGAGGGGGAGGCTACTTCAGCTCGGGAGGCGCCACGACACATCCAGCGCCAGCATCCGCCTCAGCAGATGATCGGCAGCATTGACGAATGGGTTACTCGGTCCAGGTCACAGCACATCTCTCACTTCGCTCATTCTGCTTTTGTTGCTAATTTTGAGCCCCGAGATGTTGGACACGCTTTGACGGATCCGGATTGGGTCAATGCCATGCATGAGGAGTTAGAAAATTTTGAGCGAAATCGGGTTTGGGTTCTAGTTCCACCTCCTCCTGAGTGTAAGCCTATTGGGACAAAATGGGTTTTCAAAAACAAGCAAGGAGAGGATGGCCATGTTGTGAGAAACAAGGCCAGACTCGTAGCCCAGGGATATAGTCAGAAGGAGGGGATAGACTATGAGCAGACTTTTGCTCTTGTAGCTCGTTTGGAGGCAATTAGGATACTCCTGGCTTTTGCTGCATCCAAAGGTTTCAAACTTTTTCAAATGGATGTCAAGAGTGCCTTCTTAAACGGCTACATAGAAGAGGAAGTGTATGTTAGACAACCCCCCGGTTTTGAAAATCCCATGTTTCCAAACCATGTCTTTAAACTCCACAAAGCTTTGTATGGTTTGAAACAAGCCCCTAGAGCCTGGTATGATAGGTTGAAAACCTTTTTGCTTGCTAAGGGTTTTAAAATGGGATGTGTAGATAAAACACTCTTTCTCCTCAAGCAAGGCAAAGACACTCTCTTGGTCCAGATTTACGTGGATGATATCATTTTCGGTGGTTCTTCTCACGCTTTGGTTGCCAAGTTTGCAGATACTATGAGCAGGGAGTTCGAGATGAGCATGATGGGCGAGCTGACATTCTTTCTCGGGTTGCAAATTAAGCAATCCCGAGAGGGGACGTTTGTGCACCAGGGCAAGTACACCAAGGACTTGCTGAAGCGGTTCGATATGGGTGAGGCCAAGCCTCTTCCAACACCCATGTCGACGACGACTGCCCTGGATGCGGATGTGGATGGAGAAGCAGTGGACCAGAAGGAGTACCGCAGCATGATCGGGTCGCTCCTCTACCTGACGGCGACACGCCCGGACATCCAGTTCGCGGTGTGTCTGTGTGCGCGCTTTCAGGCGTCGCCGCGCACCTCTCACCGTCAGGCGGTGAAGCGGATTTTCAGGTACCTTCGTTTCACGCCTGAGTTCGGGATTTGGTATTCTGCTTCCTCCACCCTCTCCCTTTGCGGTTATTCGGATGCCGGTTTTGCTGGTTGCCGTATTGAGCGCAAGTCCACTTCTGGGACTTGCCAATTTATTGGTTCTTCTCTTGTTTCATGGTCTTCTCGCAAGCAGTCTAGTGTCGCTCAGTCCACTACAGAGGCTGAATATGTTGTTGCGGCTAGCTGCTGTTCCCAGTTGCTTTGGATGATGGCCACTTTGCGTGATTTTGGTCTGAGCTTTTCTCGCGTGCCTTTGCTTTGTGACAGCACGAGTGCCATTAGCGTTGCTAAGAACCCCGTGCTTCATTCGAAGACCAAACACATTGATGTGCGCTTTCATTTTCTGCGAGACCACCAGGAGAAGGGTGATATCGATCTTCGCCATGTCGATACTCATCATCAACTGGCTGATATTTTCACCAAGCCTTTAGACGAATCAACCTTTAATCGGTTGAGGGGTGAGCTTGGTGTGTGTTTCCCCTTTTAGATGGGGGAAACATTTTGGATCTTGTATATTTGACTGACTCTTTTGTCTTTCTTTTCTTTTTGCATTTCAGCATACGCATTTACATTCTGAGCTTCATGTTTATAATCACTAGAATGTAACTATGCTCTATTTAGTATGCTCCGATGCTTATATGGATGCTTGTAGCTTATGCTCTTCCTGATCACTAGTACATGTTATGAGCTGAGCTATTTTTGGAATGGTGAATTTACTTAATGTATATAAAATCTGAAAATGTTCACCATTGAGATATGCAACTAGCATGTGTAGGATGTGTTGAGTCCATTCATGCTTTTCATATATGCTAGGTTGCTATGTCTCCAGTTATGAGTCATTCACTGGCTTGGTCTGTTCATATCATGTTTAAAGTTTGAACCAAGTTTTAGTGAAATGAAAAGATCGAGATGGGATTGCTTGTCAACACCTCACGGTATCGAGACTGTTTCTCATTGCACTTTGAGTTAAACTTGAGCCGTGTAGTGTATGATCGAAACCGTTGCTTTAAGCTTCTGATTGCATATGCATAGGCTTCGCACGGTTGAAAAGTTAGGCAAAGACAAGCTTTCAACCTCTCGCAATCACATGCTGAAATTAAACTTGTGTAATTTCACCGCTGCAACTCCGATATAAAAAAAAGAAATCACAAGTATATGCTTCATTCCTATGCATGATGATTGAACTTTGCTAGGGGTAGTTCACCTTGTATACATGTTTAGCACTTGTTTGGATTCCTGTCTATACATGTGTAGTGCTATTTTGATGGTGACTATCTTTTTGGCTAAAGACTGCTCACATGCTCATAGGTTCATATTTCGTATGTGTGATCAGTTTGAGCCTTCGCTATTTGAGTGCTTAGTTGAGTCATTGGAGTTATACTGTTTAGAGCATTCTTGCACTCTTTTGATTATATGCCTGAAGCTGCTAACTTGCATTTCTGACTTCATATGCATGTTGGAAGGAGGAGTTTCTTGCCTTGATGACTTTTCTTGATTAGTGCATTTTCAACTAAGGGGAGAAATTGCAAATCATATGTCTCCTGGATGTTCAACTAAAGGGGAGTTTTCGTCAAGGGGGAGAATTTCAAATCAAATCTTTGTGCTCTTCTCATGTTGGACCTAAGGGGGTTTTTCCTAGTTGCTTGCACTTGTCGAGGGGGAGTTTGCTAGTTGTGTTGAGCCTTTGCCTCTGTCTTGAGGAACTAGCAAACATTTTCAGGGCATTTTGTCTTCGATTGGTTCTCTTTTAGTTTGGAGTCATTCCAATTGGTTCGGAGCGTGCTTGGCCGAAAGGCATTGGTTTCGAGCTTTCTTTGCTATTTGTGTTGAGCCTCTGTGCCTCTATCTTGAGGGACTAGCATTTTGCTTCGATTTTCATTCGGCTTAAATTGGTTTGAGCTCTTTTCTCTGGAGTTTCCAATTGCTATCTGCTAGCGGTGTTGAGCCTGTTCTACCTCTTCTTGAGGGCTAGCTTTGCTTTACTTGGTTGCGTCGAGCCGTTGCCCATGTCTTTGGGGACCAAGTTCTTTCGCTCTTTCCACTTGACCTTCTTCGGCTTTGCTATGCTTTTGGGTCATTTGGTTGAGGTTTCTCTTTCTCTTTCCTCCTTCTTCCTTATTCTTCTTTTCATTATGATTTGTTTGAGTAGTTGACAATGCACTCATCAAGGGGGAGATTGCGGATACAAGGGTGTATGCCGGGTCTCTGAGTGTTGAGTGATTGTCAACTGGGATGATGCGCATGTTCTTTGGCTTGTGTTGTGCAGGTGTCGAGCATGGATGCAGTGATCGAAGGCAAGGTGAAGGTCAAGTTAAGACGGGTCGTGCCGATGGACCGGGTGCGATGAAGGATGGGCGTGCCGTGCGGCGGACGTGCCATGCCGATGGATCGAGCGGTGAAGGGCGGACGTGAGGCTTGGACTGAGGGACCAGAGTGCCTGAGGATCAGCTGTGGTGGCTGACAGCCTGGGACAGCGACGAGCGAAGACTTACGGGGCACGGTGTTGCTCGGGTCGAGGACCTGGGGACACGTGTCGGTGGACGGGGTGCACGGGCGGTGCATCCCCTCTACGACGTCGGTTTGGTGGTAGAGCCAGGGAAAAACCATCGGATGGACGATTTCCAGGTTTGGGCCTCAAAACCTGGGTGTGGACGGTTTCCGAGTTTGGCCACAAAACTCGGGCTGACGGTTTCCAGGTTTGGGCCTCAAAACCTGGGCGCTGAGGGTTTGCTGAGTTTGGCCTCAAAACTCAGATGCTGGTGGGCTGGTTTCCCGGTTTGGGCCTCAAAACCGGGGGTTGGCTGGAAAAGGCTGGTTTCCCGGTTTGGGCCACAAAACCGGGGGTACAGAGCGAGGGCGGCACGTGGCGGCGATCCGGAGGTTGCGTCGAGGCAACGCTTCGGTTTGTGCGGGCGTGGCCGTCGGATACACCTACCACTGAGTTGGTCCAGAATAACCCTAGGGTTTAGCTGGTTCTCTCTGTAATTAGAATAGAGAGGGGTAGAGTAGGAAATAGACTTAGGCTAGTAGTAGGATAAGTAGTCGGGAGACACCCTCCTCCCAAACATCTCAGTCATTTGCTCTTTCGCACTTAGGGTTTCCTACTCTCCCATCCCCTGCTGTAGCTAGCTGAGATCCGCAGAGAGACTTGCCTCTGTGTACTGTTGATTCTGAGGAAGTGAGGCCGTATCCTCACTGTTGTAGCGTGTGGTAGCCACACGGTTGCAGTTCGTGGTTGTGATTCGCGTTTCATTCGTGTTCTTCACGGAATCCTTTTTCTCCACGATTTTCCCATCGCTTGATCTCTTTGCTCGGTTCATCTTTTGCAAAACCGTTTGAACCAAGTTGTTCTAGATCGTGAGGCACCTCTTTCCATCGAAGGAATTCTCCTCTAACCTCACGGTCTAGGAGATCGATCGATTTTCGTTTCGGGTCAAGTTTTCTCCCTTCCCCTGAAATTCCTCGATTCATCGATTTGGAGATAGGTTCGAGCCATGATCTCTTAGGGATAGCTCACTATACTCCTTTTGACTCTTCTCACCAAGTTTGATCCCTAGAGGATTCGTTTTGGGTGAGATAGAGTCGAATCGGTGGACGAACAGGCTGCTGTCGGGGTGACCGGACGCTGTCCTCGCGTTGACCGGACGCGTCCGGTGGTTGAATGTCGCGTGGCGATTTTCTCTAGCTGATCGGACGCTGGGTTTCTTGTTCGACCGGACTCACTCATCGCACTGTTCACTCGGCTTGACTTTTGTGACCGGACGCACAGTTTGTGACCGGACGCTCTGTTCACCAGAGTCCGGTCGGGAACAGTAAGGTCCCAGAACGGATTTCGCACGACCGGACGCGTCCGGTGCTCACTGACCGGACGCTGCCCAGAGTCCGGTCGTGACTGGTTTGCGCGTTTTCGTTCGCAGGTGGTTCGTTCGTTGTCGGATTTGGTTTCCATCTTTTGCGTTGGCTTTCTAGAGTTGTGTAGTGTCCCGCTGTGCTTCTTGGAAGCATCCACCCTACATCTAGGGTCGTGGACATTAGCAAGCTCTAGGGTTTGTCTTTTGGGGTGATTCTCGGGACAGTGGCTACTAGTTTCCGAAAGGAAATTTTGAAGCTCCCATTCATCCCCCCTCTGGTCGCTTTCTGGTTGCTTCTCGGTCCTTCACGTCCGGCGGGTTTGGCCACAGTCGCGGATAGCTAGCGGGGTGCCCAAGATGCCCCATGCGTTTCCAACGCGCGAGGCTTCCGTCCTTGGGGCGAACCGGGCACCGGGAGGGGGACGATGGGGGTAGAAATAGGTCGTGTACTAGCGTTAACGGAAAAATCGGCCAAAAACGGAGGAGGCCGGTGCGTCCGCGCGGGTTTGGCCATAGTCGCGGATAGCTAGCGGGGTGCCCAAGATGCCCCATGCGTTTCCAACGCGCGAGGCTTCCATCCTTGGGGCGAACCGGGCGCCGGGAGGGGGACGATGGGGGTAGAAATAGGTCGTGTACTAGCGTTAACGGAAAAATCGGCCGAAAACGGAGGAGGCCGGCGCGTCCGTGCGGGTTTGGCCACAGTCGCGGATAACTAGCGGGGTGCCCAAGACGCCCCATGCATTTCCAGCGCGCGAGGCTTCCGTCCTTGGGGCGAACCGGGCGTTGGGAGGGGGACGATGGGGTAGAAATAGGTCGTGTACTAGCGTTAACGGAAAAATCGGCCGAAAACGAAGGAGGTCGGCGCGTCTGCGCGGGTTTGGCCACAGTCGCGGATAGCTAGCGGGGTGCCCAAGACGCCCCATGCGTTTCCAGCGCGCGAGCCTTCCGTCCTTGGGGCGAACCGGGCGTCGGGAGGCGGACGATGGGGTAGAAATAGGCCGTGTACTAGCGTTAACGGAAAAATTGGCCAAAAACGGAGGAGGCCGGCGCGTCTGCGCGGGTTTGGCCATAGTCGCGGATAGCTAGCGGGGTGCCCAAGACGCCCCATGCATTTCCAGCGTGCGAGGCTTCCGTCCTTGGGGCGAACCGGGCGCCGAGAGGGGGACGATGGGGTAGCAATAGGCCGTGTACTAGCGTTAACGGAAAAATCGGCCGAAAAAGGAGGAGGCCGGCTCGTCCGTGCGGGTATGACCACAGTCGCGGATAGCTAGCGGGGTGTCCAAGACGCCCCATGCGTTTCCAGCGCGCGAGGCATCCGTCCTTGGGGCGAACCGGGCGCCGGGAGGGGGACGATGGGGTAGAAATAGGCCGTGTACTAGCGTTAACGGAAAAATCGGCCAAAAACGGAGGAGGCCGGCGCGTCCGCGCGGGTTTGGCCATAGTCGCGGATAGCTAGCAGGGTGCCCAAGATGCCCCATGCGTTTCCAGCGCGCGAGGCTTCCGTCCTTGGGGCGAACCGGGCGCCGGGAGGGGGACGATGGGGTAGAAATAGGTCGTGTACTAGTGTTAACGGAAAAATCGGCCGGAAACGGAGAAGGGCGGCGCGTCCGCGCGGGTTTGGCCACAGTCGCGGATAGCTAGCGGGGTGCCCAAGACGCCCCATGCGTTTCCAACGCGCGAGGCTTCCGTCCTTGGGGCGAACCGGGCGCCGGGAGGGGGACGATGGGGGTAGAAATAGGTCGTGTACTAGCGTTAACGGAAAAATCGGCCGAAAATGGAGCAGGTCGGCGCGCCCGCGCGGGTTTGGCCACAGTCGCGGATAGCTAGCAGGGTGCCCAAGACGCCCCATGCATTTCCAGCGCTTGAGGCTTCCGTCCTTGGTGCGAACCAGGCGCCGGGAGGGGGACGATGGGGTAGAAATTGGTCGTGTACTAGAGTTAACGGAAGAATCGGCCGAAAACGGAGGAGGCCAGCGCGTCCGCGCGGGTTTGGCCACAGTCGCGGGTAGCTAGCGGGTTGCCCAAGACGCCCCATGTATTTCCAGCGCGTGAGGCTTCCGTCCTTGGGGCGAACCGGGCACCGGGAGGGGGACGATGGGGTAGAAATCGGCCGTGTACTAGCGTCAACGGAAAAATCGGCCAAAAACGGAGGAGGCCGGCGCGTCCGCGCGGGTTTGGCCACAGTCGCGGATAGCTAGCGGGGTGCCCAAGACGCCCCATGCGTTTCCAGCGCGCGAGGCTTCCGTCCTTGGTGCGAACCGGGCGCCGAGAGGGGGACGATGGGGTAGCAATAGGCCGTGTACTAGCGTTAACGGAAAAATTGGCCGAAAACGGAGGAGGCCGGCGCGTCCGTGCGGGTATGGCCACAGTCGCGGATAGCTAGCGGGGTGCCTAAGGCGCCCCATGCATTTCCAGCGCGCGAGGCATCCGTCCTTGGGGTGAACCGGGCGCCGGGAGGGGGACGATGGGGTAGAAATAGGCCGTGTACTAGCGTTAACGGAAAAATCGGCCGAAAACGGAATAGGCCGGCGCGTTCGCACCGGTTTGGCCATAGTCGCGGATAGCTAGCGGGGTGCCCAAGACGCCCCATGCGTTTCCAGCGCGCGAGGCTTCCGTCCTTGGGGCGAACCGGGCGCCGGGAGGGGGACGATGGGGTAGAAATAGGCCGTGTACTAGCGTTAACAGAAAAATCGGCCGGAAACGGAGGAGGGCGGCGCGTCCGCGCGGGTTTGGCCACAGTCGCGGATAGCTAGCGGGGTGCCCAAGACGCCCCATGCGTTTCCAGCGCGCGAGGCTTCCGTTCTTGGGGCGAACCGGGCGCCGGGAGGGGGACGATGGGGTAGAAATAGGCCGTGTACTAGCGTTAACGGCAAAATCGGCCGAAAACGGAGGAGGCCAGCGCGTCCGCGCGGGTTTGGCCACAGTCGCGGATAGCTAGCGGGGTGCCCAAGACGCCCCATGCGTTTCCAGCGCACGAGGCTTCCGTCCTTGGGGCGAACCGGGTGCCAGGAGGGGGACGATGGGGTCAAAATAGGCCGTGTACTAGCGTTAACGGAAAAATCGGCCGAAAACGGAGGAGGCCGGCGCGTCCGCGCGGGTTTGGCCACAGTCACGGATAGCTAGCGGGGTGCCCAAGACGCCCCATGCGTTTCCAGCGCGCGAGGCTTCCGTCCTTGGGGCGAACCGGGCGCCGGGAGGGGGACGATGGGGTAGAAATAAGCCGTGTACTAGCGTTAACGGAAAAATCGGCCGAAAACGGAAGAGGCCGGCGCGTCCGCGCGGTTTTGGCCACAGTCGCGGATAGCTAGCGGGGTGCCCAAGATTCCCCATGCGTTTCCAGCGCGCGAGGCTTCCGTCCTTGGGGCGAACCGGGCGCAGGGAGGGGGACGATGGGGTAGAAATAGGCCGTGTACTAGCGTTAACGGAAAAATCGGCCGAAAATGGAGGAGCCGGCGCGTCCGCCCGGGTTTGGCCACAGTCGCGGATAGCTAGCGGGGTGCCCAAGACGCCCCATGCGTTTCTAGCGCGCGAGGCTTCCGTCCTTGGGGCGAACCGGGCGCCGGGAGGGGGACGATGGGGTAGAAATAGGCCGTGTACTAGCGTTAACGGAAAAATCGGCCGAAAACGGAGGAGGCCGGCGCGTCCGCGCGGGTTTGGCCACAGTCGCGGATAGATAGCGGGGTGCCCAAGACGCCCCATGCATTTCCAGCGCGCGAGGCTTCCGTCCTTGGGGCGAACCGGGCGCCGGGAGGGGGACGATGGGGTAGAAATAGGCCGTGTACTAGCGTTAACGGAAAAATCGGCCGAAAACGGAGGAGGCCGGCACGTCCGCGCGGGTTTGGCCACAGTGGCGGATAGCTAGCGGGGTGCCCAAGACGCCCCATGCGTTTCCAGCGCGCGAGGCTTCCGTCCTTGGGGCGAACCGGGTGCTGGGAGGGGGTCGATGGGGTAGAAATAGGCTGTGTACTATCGTTAACGGAAAAATCGGCTGAAAACGGAGGAGGTCGGCGCGTCCGCGCGGGTTTGGCCATAGTCGCGGATAGCTAGCGGGGTGCCCAAGACGCCCCATGCGTTTCCAGCGCGCGAGGCTTCCGTCCTTGGGGCGAACCGGGCGCCGGGAGGGGGACGATGGGGTAGAAATACGCCGTGTACTAGCGTTAACAGAAAAATCAGCCGAAAACGGAGGAGGCCGGCGCGTCCGCGCGTTTTTGGCCATAGTCACGGATAGCTAGCGGGGTGCCCAAGACGCCCCATGCATTTCCAGCGCGCGAGGCTTCCGTCCTTGGGCGAACCGTGCGTCGGGAGGGGGACGATGGGGTAGAAATAGGACGTGTACTAGCGTTAACGGTAAAATCGGTCGAAAACGGAGCAGGCCGGCGCGTCCGCGGGGGTTTGGCCATAGTCACAGATAGCTAGCGGGGTGCCCAAGATGCCCCATGCGTTTCCAGTGCGCGAGGCTTCCGTCCTTGGGGAGAACCGGGCGCCGTGAGGGGACGATGGGGTAGAAATAGGCCGTGTACTAGCGTTAACGGAAACATCGGTCGAAAACGGAGGAGTCCGGCGCGTCGGCACGGGTTTGGCCACAGTCGCGGATAGCTAGCGGGGTGCCCAAGACGCCCCATGCGTTTTCAGCGCGCGAGGCTTCCGTCCTTGGTGCGAACCGAGCGCCGGGAGGGGGACGATGGGGTAGAAATAGTCCGTGTACTAGCGTTAACGGAAAAATCGGCCGAAAACGGAGGAGGCCGGTGTTGGAAATATGCCCTAGAGGTAATCATAGAGATGATGACATTTCTATTGTATCCATGATTTATTATATGTTCATTGAATATCCATTAAAGACAACTTGTATTGAATGGCAATTATGTGAATTGTCTGTGAAACTCTTTTACTTGTATGGTTATTCGATAGTTGTCCCTGATCGGAGTTCATGTGAGGACACACATGAATATTAGATCAGCACATGTATTAATTCATGACTACGTTTCACAAGTCATAGACATGGAGATGTCAAATTAATAATGTGGGCACATGTATGACATGGGGCTAGACTGACCTAACGTGAGATGTTCTTATTATTTCTTTACACATCATGTACGTTATGTCCTTAGACCTGAGATTGTGGTATGTACTCAAGATATGAATAGACTTACTTAGGGACTATCAAACACTACTTCGTAACAGAGTAGTTATAAAGATAGTCTTCGGGTTTGTCAGGGAATATGCTGTGAGACATAGACGATCAAGATGGGATTTGGCCCTCTCCATGCGAGAGAGATATCACTGGACCACTCAAATGATTGGATCATAAAATGCATGGTCGTGCTTAGGTTAAATGTTAACCTATGAGTTGGACCAAATATTGTGTGGCAAGGGAATTACGTATATGTGATCGTGGTGGTTCGTCAGATATGATCTTTGCGTATACATAGGAGTTGACACGTCTTGCTAGAGGTCGCTGTCAACTATTGGTCGAGTAGGAGTACTCGGGCCGTGTCTATGTGTGCGTGAACCCATAGGGTCGCACGCTTAAGGGGCTGGAAGCCTGATTCGAGTTGGACTCGAGTCAGACCGGGATTAGGGTTTGCTAATGGGCCTCCAGGTCGGTGGGCTCATTAGGGACGCCTATATAAAGAGGGGTGGGGCGACCAGGGTTGGCACCAGGTCAATTGTTGACAGCCGTGGCCCACCCCACGCCCGCGCCTATTGCTCCTCGCAGACCTAGCAGTCTGGAGGCGTGACGCTTCCTCCCTGTACGTGTGGATACCTCGGAGGTGCTGCATCTGGAGCACAAGGACGAACCGCACGTGGAGACGTGAAGGTCGGACGTGAACATCTACACGGCATCGCTGCGACGCGCACATCTACACCGAGACGTCTTCCGTTGCACCTATGCGTCTAGTGGTAATCCCATGATCTATAACTAGCAGTAGTTCCTGGTTTATGGGGTCGGAAATTTTTCGCGTTCGGCTAACACAGCAGAAGCGTTCGGCTAGCACAGCGTTCGGCTAATGTAGTTTTCGGCTAGTGTAGCATCCCCATAACCCTTCAGTGGTATCAGAGCCAGGTTACTGCCTCGTTATAGATTCGGTTGTGTGCATATACAGATATGCATGGTTGTAGATCAGTCTCTGATCTTGATTCGTGATCTTGCTGTGTTGGTCATGTAACGATCTACTCCTACCGGTCGGAATTCCTCCATCGGAGTTAAGTGATACGTGTAAATCCAACCATGGCAAGATGGAGATCAATCAGATTGATCGAATCGAATCTGGATCAAGAGCCGGGTGCATGAGATGTACCGCGGCATCTTCAAAAGAGCGTTGTTCGGTAAAACTGGCGTAACTTTTGCATATGACCTCGGATTGAGATGATCTTTAAATGAAAATCGATCTACAGAAAATTTTACATCCGATTTTCACCTGCTTTAGCCGTTTTTGTTGAATTTAGATTTGCGAAATAAGGCTGGGAAAATTATGTTTTCTGCGATTCAAGATTAGACGTCGGGAACGTTTAACTCTGTTTTGCAGGGATTGATGACTGGTATAGCCCTTATGTGTATGTGATGCATGTATGTAATTGTTTCATGACTTGCATGTCGTGATTATGACAATATGGCTGGAGCCACATATATATTGTCCATTTGATGTAATGGCCTGCGTGCCAAAATTATGATGATCCTACACGCGACTATGTAATTACTTCATTAATTACGCTAGTTGTAGCAATTCGGTGGATTCATCGTTGGAGGACGGCGTGCATTTACCATGTGGATGGAGATCATCATGGTGAACAGATTGGCGGAGATGGAGATCTCCAAATGTTCAATGTGCTATACCAAGTCATATCTGTGTTGATGCTATTCTCTTATTATGTTCTACTTTCACCTGCAATTCATGTTTATTGTCTACATGCGGTAGTGAAAGTGTAGAACGATCCCTCAGTAATGTTCAAGTCATATGCTTCCCCAAACCTTGCACTGTCATATGTCTTGTACAATCGGTGGCGCGCCTATGAAATTAGGGTGTCACTGATTTTCCTTGACCAGGAAGGTTCGTATCGGATACTTACTGCAGAAGGGTTGGTTGCTTGAACAAGGTCATCCTAACGGTTAGGGACCTTGAAGCATAAGGAGTTGAGCACGCATAGAGATGCTGGCCAACAACAAGAGTCATATGTGATATGATTAGCAAAGAGTTGCTTACCGTTCTACCATGTCCACTAGCGGTGATGCTAAAGCTCACTAGTAGACTTGTTAGTTTGGGTCTTGAATCACTTAAATTCAATAGAGGGATATTGATCTTAGTGGGAGTAAATTTTATTAAAGTTTTAATATCATTTACTCTATCTTGGATACATTGTCTTAGTATTTTGCATTTACTTTTGTTGTAGATCAATGGCACCTAGCAATCCACCATTTACTTTATGTTCAATCCTTGAGAAAGATAAATTGAATGGAACAAACTATGCGGATTGGATCCGCAACCTGAGAATTGTTCTCAGGGCTGAGAAAAAGGAAGATATTCTAGACACCCCACTACTAGAGGAACCTGCTGATCATGCACCTGCTACAGAGAAAATCGCTTACAAGAAAGCATGTGATGCTGATCTTGAAGTAGGATGCCTGATGCTTGCTAGCATGGAACCAGATCCACAGATGCAGTTTGATAATAACCATACAACCTACAATATGATCGTAGCGCTAGATGAGATGTTCCAGACTCAGGCTAGAACCGAAAGGTTCAATGTTTCTAAGTCTCTTGCTGAGACTAAGTTAGCAGAGGGTGCAGTAGTTGGACCACATGTGATCAAGATGGTTGGTTACACTCAGAGGTTGGAGAAGCTAGGCTTCCCAATTGGTCCAGAACTGGCTACTGACTTCATCCTCTCTTCTCTCCCACCTAGCTATGGGAACTTCATTTCGAACTACCATATGCATGGTGCAGAGAGGGGCTTGAATGAGCTATGTGGCATGCTTAAGACAGCAGAGGCAGACATTAAGAAAGGTGCTGGCAGCAGCCATGTGATGGCAGTCCAAAACAAGCCTAACTTTAAAAGGAAGGGCAACTTTTGGAAGAATAGGAAGGGCAAGGGCAAGGCCAAAGATGTGATCTCTAAGCCAAACCCTCCGGTGCCTGACGCTGCTGGACCAACTGCTAATTCTGAGTGCTTCCACTGTAAGGGGAAAGGTCACTGGAAAAGGAACTGCAAGGTGTACTTAGCATCCTTGATGAAGGATGGCGGTGGTAAAGGTACTCCCGCTGCTCATACACTTGTTGTTCATGTTACAGATATTTTCCTCGCTAACTCTTATTTTAATTCTTGGGTATTTGATACCGGCTCGGTTGCTCATATTTGCAATACGATGCAGGGAATGATAAGAGGTAGAAACGTTGGAAAAGGGGAGGTTGATTTCCGCGTGGGCAATAATGCAAGAGTTGCTGCGTTGAACGTCGGGACGATGCAACTACACCTCCCATCAGGATTTATTTTGGAGTTGAATAATTGTTATTTTGTTCCAAGTTTAAGTCGAAACATTGTGTCACCTTCATGTTTGATGAAGGATAGGCTATTCATTTGCGAGTAAAGACAATGGTTGTGTAATCTCTAAGAATGATATGTTTGTGGCTTTTGCATCCATTGTGAATGGGTTGTTTATTTTAAATCTTGATGATGCACCTATGTCTATCTGTAATATTACTTGCTAAAAGGCCTCGGCTTAATGAGTTAAGCCCTACCTATATGTGGCATTGTCGTTTGGGTCATATAAGTGAAAACCGCATGAAGAAGCTCCATGCTGATGGATTTCTAACTTCGTTTGATTTTGAATCATACGAGACATGTGAGGCTTGCTTGCTGGGCAAGATGACCAAGTCGCCTTTCACAGGTTTTCCAGAGAGGGCGTCTAACTTATTGGAACTTGTACATACTGATGTATGCGGACCAATGAGTACGATAACTAGAGGCGGATTTCAATACTTCATAACCTTCACTGATGATTTTAGCAGATATGGCTATGTCTATCTGATGAAGCATAAGTCTGAGACATTTGAAAAGTTCAAAGAATTTCAGAATGAGGTAGAGAATCAACGTGGCAAGAAAAATTAAGGCCTTGCGATCTGATTCGTGGAGGTGAATATTTGAGTCCACGAGTTTAGCAATCATCTTAAGAGTTGTGGAATTGTTCCACAGCTTACGCCACCTGGAACGCCTCAGCGAAACGGCGTGTCCGAGCGACGTAATCGAACTTTGTTAGACATGGTTCGGTCTATGATGAGCCAATCGGACCTTCCTTTATCGTTTTGGGGATACGCTCTAGAAACAGCCGCTTTCACATTAAATAGGGTACCGTCTAAGTCCGTAGTTAAGACACCATATGAGATATGGACTGGTAAGAGTCCCTAGTTTGTCTTTTCTAAAGATTTGGGGTTGTGAAGTTTATGTCAAACGACTTATTTCAGATAAACTAACACCCAAGTCGGACAAGTGCTTTTTCGTGGGATACCCAAAGGAAACTTTAGGGTATTACTTCTACAACCGCACAGAGGGCAAAGTGTTTGTCGCTCGAAACTGGTGTTTTCTTAGAGAAAGAGTTTCTCAAAAGAGACAAGAGAGGGCAGAAGGTGTATCTTGAAGAAGTTCAAGATGAGCCAACAGGGATTGACTCCACGAGTGATGCTAATGTAGCAGAACAAGTTGAGCTACCTGTGGCAACAGACACCTCGCCCCAACCACGAAGGTCGGCAAGAATCCGTGAGTTGCGTGGGGATGTGTTATTGTTAGACGATGACGAACCTGCAACTTTTGCCGAGGCAATGATGGACCCTGATTCCGAGAAATGGCATAGTGCCATGAGATCCGAGATAGATTCCATGGGAGCTAATCAAGTTTGGAACTTGGTTGACCCGCCTGATGGGGTAAGACCCATAGAGTGCAAATGGATCTATAAAAAGAAAAGGATATGGATGGAAACGTCCAAGTTTATAAAGCTCGACTTGTCTCAAAAGGTTTTCGGCAAGTTCAAGGAGTTGACTACGATGAGACTTTCTCAACGGTAGCGATGCTTAAATCTATCCGGATCATTCTAGCAATTGCTGCCTATTATGACTATGAGATATGGCAGATGGATGTTAAGACAGCCTTTCTAAATGGAAATTTGGAAGAGGACGTGTATATGATACAACCCGAAGGTTTTGTTGATCCTAGCAATGCTGGAAAAATATGCAAGCTTAAGAAATCTATTTATGGATTAAAGCAAGCATCTCGGAGTTGGAATATTCGTTTTGATGAGGTGGTCAAAGGGTTTGGATTTCGTCAAAGTGAAGAAGAACCTTGTGTTTACAAGAAGGAAAGTGGGAGCGCTTGTTGTGTTTCTAATCTTGTATGTAGATGACATACTGTTGATTGGGAATGACATTCTGATGTTGCAAACCGTAAAGACTTCATTGAATAACAGTTTTTCTATGAAGGATTTAGGAGAAGCAACATATATTCTGGGCATTAAGATCTATAGAGATAGGTCAAAGAGGCTAATAGGATTAAGCCAAGAAACGTACATTGACAAGGTGTTGAAGCGGTTCAACATGGAAGCAGTCCAAGAAAGGGTTCTTGCCTGTGTCACATGGCATGCGCTTTAGCGAGAAACAGTGTCCTTCGACATCTGATGAGCGAGAGCGCATGAGTAAGGTTCCATATGCTTCGGCCATTGGTTCCATCATGTATGCCATGATATGTACGCGCCCGGATGTCTCATATGCTCTAAGTGTTTCGAGCAGATATCAAGCTAATCCAGGTGAGAGTCACTGGACACTTGCTAAAAACATCCTTAAGTACCTTGAGAAGGACTAAAGATGTGTTCCTAATCTATGGAGGTGAGGAGGAGCTCGTTGTAAATGGTTACACCGATGCTAGCTTCCAAACCGACACAGATGATTCACAATCTCAATCAGGTTTTGTGTTCACAATAAATGGTGGTGCAGTCAGTTGGAAAAGTTCCAAGCAGGAGACCGTGTCTGATTCTACAGCAGAAGCCGAGTACATTGCAGCTAGTGGAGCTGCAAAGGAAGGTGTTTGGATGAGGAGGTTCCTCATTGATCTTGGTGTGTTTCCAAATGCGTCTAGCCCATTGTCTTTACATTGTGATAGCAATGGGGCGATCGCGCAGGCTAAGGAGCCAAGGAATCACCTAGAAGAACAAACATGTACTGCGGAAATTTCACCTCATTCGAGACTTCATTAAAAGAGATGAAATTAAGATGTGCAAAATACATACGGATTTGAATATAGCAGATCCTTTGACAAAGGCTCTTCCACAGCCTAAGCATGAGGCGCATGTGAGGTCTATGGGTATTAGATATCTAAAAGATTAACTCTAGTGCAAGTGGGAGACTGTTGGAAATATGCCCTAGAGTAATCATAGAGATGATGATATTTCTATTGTATCCATGATTTATTATATGTTCATTGAATATCCATTAAAGACAACTTGTATTGATTGGCAATTATGTGAATTGTCTGTGAAACTCTTTTACTTGTATGGTTATTCGATAGTTGTCCCTGATCGGAGTTCATGTGAGGACACACATGAATATTAGATCAGCACATGTATTAATTGATGACTATGTTTCACAAGTCATAGACATGGAGATGTCAAATTAATAATGTGGGCACATCTATGACATGGGCTGGACTGACTCAACGTGAGATGTTCTTATTATCTCTTTACACATCATGTACGTTATGTCCTTAGACCTGAGATTGTGGTATGTACTCAAGATATGAATATACTTACTTAGGGACTATCAAACACTACTTCGTAACAGAGTAGTTATAAAGATAGTCTTCGGGTTTGTCAGGAATATGCTGTGAGACATAGACGATCAAGATGGGATTTGCCCCTCTCCATGCGAGAGAGATATCACTGGACCACTCAAATGATTGGATCATAAAATGCATGGCCGTGCTTAGGTTAAATGTTAACCTATGAGTTGGACCAAATATTGTGTGGCAAGGGAATTACGTATATGTGATCGTGGTGGTTCGTCAGATATGATCTTTGCGTATACATAGGAGTTGACACGTCTTGCTAGAGGCCGCTGTCAACTATCGGGCGAGTAGGAGTACTCGAGCCGTGTCTGTGTGCGTGAACCCATAGGGTCGCACGCTTAAGGGGCTGGAAGCCTGATTCGAGTTGGACTCGAGTCAGACCGGGATTAGGGTTTGCTAATGGGCCTCCAGGTCGGTGGGCTCATTAGGGACGCCTATATAAAGAGGGGTGGGGCGACCAGGGTTGGCACCAGGTCAATTGTTGACAGCCGTCGCCCACCCCACGCCCGCGCCTATTGCTCCTCGCAGACCTAGCAGTCTGGAGGCGTGACGCTTCCTCCCTGTACGTGTGGATACCTCGAGGTGCTGCATCTGGAGCACAAGGACGAACCGCATGTGGAGACGTGAAGGTCGGACGTGAACATCTACACGGCATCGCTGCGACGCGCACGTCTACACCGAGACGTCTTCCGCTGCACCTGCGCGTCTAGTGGTAATCCTGTGATCTATAACTAGCAGTAGTTCCTGGTTTATGGGGTCGGAAATTTTTCGCGTTCGGCTAGTGCAGCGTTTGTCTAATGTAGTTTTCGGCTAGTGTAGCATCCCCATAACCCTTCAGCCGGCACATCCGTGCGGGTTTGGCCACAGTCGCGGATAGCTAGCGGGGTGCCCAAGACGCCCCATGCGTTTCCAGCGCGCGAGGCTTCCGTCCTTGGGGCGAACCGGGCGCGGGAGGGGGACGATGGGGTAGAAATAGGCCGTGTACTAGCGTTAACGGAAAAATCGGCCGAAAACGGAGGAGGCCGGCGCGTCCGCACGGGTTTGGCCACAGTCGCGGATAGCTAGCGGGGTGCCCAAGATGCCCCATGTGTTTCCAGCACGCGAGGCTTCCGTCCTTGGGGGAACCGGGCGCCGGGAGGGGGACGATGGGGTAGAAATAGGCCGTGTACTAGCGTTAAAGGAAAATCGGCCGAAAACGGAGGAGGCCGGCGCGTCCGTGCGGGTTTGGCCACAGTCGCGGATAGCTAGCGGGGTGCCCAAGACGCCCATGCGTTTCCAGCGCGCGCGGCTTCCGTCCTTGGGGCGAACCGGGCGCCGGGAGGGGACGATGGGGTAGAAATAGGTCGTGTACTTGCTAACGGAAAAATCGGCCGAAAGGAGGAGCGGCGTGGAGACACAGTCGTGGCGCAAACGTGAGGCGCGAGGCTTCCGTGTTGGGGCGAATAGGCGCCGATAGGGGAGGGAGAAGCTAGGCCTTGTGCTAACGAACGCCAAAAACGGAGGAGGCCGGCGCGTCCGCGCGGTTTGGCCACAGTCGTGGATAGCTAGCGGGGTGCCAAGACCCCCATGCATTTCCAGGCGCGAGGCTTCCGTCCTTGGGGCGAATCGGCGCCGGGAGGGGGACGATGGGGTAGAAATAGGCCGTGTACTTACTAGCGTAACGAAAAAATCGGCCGAAAACGGAGGAGGCCGGCGCGTCCGCGCGGGTTTGGCCACAGTCGCGGACAGCTAGCGGGGTGCCCAAGACGCCCCATGCGTTTCCAGCACGCGAGCTTCCGTCCTTGGGGCGAACCGGCGCCGGGAGGGGGACGATGGGGTAGAAATAGCCGTGTACTAGCGTTAACGGAAAAATCGGCCGAAAATGGAGGAGGCCGGCGCGTCCGCGCGGGTTTGGCCACAGTCGTGGATAGCTAGCGGGGTGCCCAAGACGCCCCATGCATTTCCAGCGCGTGAGGCTTCCGTCCTTGGGGCGAACCGGCGCCGGGAGGGGTCGATGGTGTAGAAATAGGCCGTGTACTAGCGTTAACGGAAAAATCGGCCGAAAAACGGAGGAGGCCGGCGCGCCTCCCCGCGCGTTTTGGCACAGTCGCGGATAGCTAGCGGTGTTCCCAAGACGCCCCATGCATTCCAGCACGCGAGGCTTCCGTCCTTGGGGCGAACCGGGCGCCGGGAGGGGGACGATGGGGTAGAAATAGGCCGTGTACTAGCGTTAACGGAAAAATCGGCCAAAAATGGAGGAGGCCGGCGCGTCCGCGTGGGTTTGGCCACAGCCGCGGATAGCTAGCGGGGTGCCCAAGACGCCCCATGCGTTTCTAGCGCGCGAGGCTTTTGTCCTTGGGGCGAACCGGCGCGGGGGGAGGGGGACGATGGGGTAAAAATAGGCTGTGTACTAGCGTTAACGGAAAAATCGGCCGAAAATGGAGGAGGCCGGCGCGTCCGCGCGGGTTTGGCCACAGTCGCGGATAGCTAGCGGGGTGCCCAAGACGCCCCATGCGTTTCCAGTGCGCGAGGCTTCCGTCCTTGGGGCAAACCGGGCGCCGGGAGGGGGACGATGAGGTAGAAATAGTGTTGACGCAAAAAGTGACGCCTTGCGTCAAGGCACACAGCAAGCCGAACGAGGCTCGCTTCAATCGGGTGCCCGGAGCGTACTGAATCCGGAGACATGCCAGTCGGTTTGACTTGAAAACCAACAAGGGATAAAAGTGTGAGAATACCTTGGAACATGCCGGGTGAGACCAGACAGTTCCATATGTACTGCTTTGAAAGCCAATCACGACGGCACACAGCTATAAAAGCTGTTTGTCGGGACAGATCTATAATGTCATTCGGCAAGTATAAAAGATAAAGCTTGTAAACATATTGAATGTCGAACACATAAGTAACAAGAAGATAAAAGGGTAACATGTAAATATAAATCTATGCAGATAACATATGCATAGGCTAATCCAGCTAGTCTGCCGCACGTCTAGCCTTCAAAAACCCGTCAGGTGTAAACTCAAGCAAAGCTAATCCACCACATGATACCACTTGCTATAAATCTACACCACTCCTTATAATTAGATTAATCCACCGCATGATACAATCTAATTACAAGAAGCTAAAAGCACACGTACATCTGGACACATCTATAAAAACTCATTACTCATATAAGCTTAACCAGAATCGGCAAACTAGCCAAACTGGGGTCCATGAAGAAGAAACATACAAGCCAAGCATGGTTAACTAATCTAAAACTTGCACCTGCCGCACGGCACCCAGCTCTATCAAAGCCTAAACATGATCAACATGTATGAACCCACAACATGTAACAATCTAGATTGGAAGTCAGTTCGGCCATCATGATCTTATAGTTAGCAAGGCACAAACAAGCTCGTGCAACAAAGCCGAACGAAGATCAATCTAGATTGGGCAAAAGGTGTTGTATGAATTAAATGAATAAAACATATAACACATGATAACTTGATGAATCTATTAGATCTGCCAAATCTAACAGAGTCGATAACTATTTTTACTCATGACTCAATCCGCCGCCGTGATACAAGGCATAAGCAAAACTTCCCGTCATAAACTTAAATCCGCCGCACGATACAAGCTTAACGTACGAGACTACTTGCATCATATCTAAATCCACCGCATGATACTAGATATGATAGCAAGGTTGCCGGTACTTACGGAGGTCGACGGATCAATGATTCCTCTCGAAGAACTCGACGACACGACTTAGGGACTCGAAAGGTGGCACGGGGCCGGTTTGTATTGATGTGGTTGTGAACAGATTTACAATGGTCGAGGGCTTATATTTATACCCTGGACGAAGCATAAGTCCTAGACGATTATGACTTACAATAAAATAAGGAAAAATAAATCACATCCCAAAATCTTTCGGCATCTTCCATCTTCATGTATCTTCCCACGTAAGCCGGCCTTACTTGTATCGTCCGTCTCCCGAATGGGGCCACTGCTTCACGAAATAGCCGACCGCACGAGTACTCACCGAAAGTCCTAAGGATCAAACAGCCTCCCGAATGCTTACCGAATCCTTCTCTTTTCTGCTGGCTGGACCCATCTGTCATACTTCTGTGCGTGCGAAAATCTGGTGTTAACACATGCCCCCTAATTTTGGGATAAATGTTTTATTCCAAAATTTCTTTTCCTTTTCGCACTGACATGGAACCTCTAGAAGCATCCGTCTTCTCATGTTATCATTATCATACCTGCCGATTCACTTCCCGATGCACTTGGGGTCTTTTTAACTCCCCTCTTTACTTCACTTTGACTTGTGCTTTCCGAACTCCTCTGATCCAGCCTCAAGACCAGAAAACCCTCCTTTCCTCTGCTACTTTGAATCAGCTAGAAGATGTCTTCCCAAGCGAGTCGCCATAGTCTCGAGCTCGGTGCTTCCAGCACTTCCAAGAGAAGGTTACAACTTTCTTCCCCCCCCCTTCGTATCTAAAAAATAAAGTATCGGCTTCATTTTATTACTTTTGCTTCAGGAGGACTAGCAACGATCCCACCGAGGACTTGACCCAAAAAGTTATAAATCTTTAGCTCGATCTGGAAAGGAAGGATCAGGAAATCACCCGAATTTCCCAAGAGCGTGACATCACTCGAAAAAGAGTCGCCGGTAAATGTTTTCTCATCATTTCTTTCCTTATCCTCTTTTTCTGCTTTTACCGATTTCTTCTCCTCTCAGCCTTGGCGGCCAAACTCCATGCTCTCGAGGCTGCCGCCACCAAGCTTGCCATCACGGCCGACGTAATAGGCACAGCACCCTTGAAGCGGGTAAACGAAGTCAACCGCGTCCTCCCCATCATTTCCAGAGCCGGCATGGGATACGGCGCGACACTCGCTTTTTCCGCCGTGAAGATTCATTCCGGTGCCGACTACCACAGATTTGATGTCTGTGAACAAGATCTAGAGGATAGAGTAGAACGCTCCACAGAAGACATGAAGGTAGCCGGATCAGATCTGGTTGATACCTTCGATCACCTTCTCCCGATTAGGCGTAGGATGGAGTGGACGAACTAAGCCACTGTAATCTTGCATCTTCCATTAGTAAATAAGAAGTTTCCTTGTTCGTCCTTCGTAGTCAATCTGTGATTGATCCTTCGAGATCAATGTGTGCCCCGTTTTTTCCACATTCTGTTTCTTTGTGACAAAACCAGGATAACATTTCTTAAAGATCCTTTCCACCTCCGTCCCTAGCGTCAATTGGCAAAAACGGGCTTCAGATGACTAGTTGAAATCGAAAAGCTTTTAGCCGAACCCCATCAGCTTCCTGATTTTCGGAGTTATGATCTTTCCAGTCGTCAAAAGACCTGGCCTGGCCCAATAACGGCCCATAAGCGGCGTTATGGGTAAAAACTGATTTCTTGCCCTCCTGCAATAATGTCTCTCGCCTGCCTATCCCTGACTCATCATTCATCTTCTTTTAGAATGATGTCTTTCCCTAACCAAACTCGGGATCCTTCAGAAATGGTAAATCCAACAGCTCCTCTTAATCTCTTTCTTAATCTACCAGATCCTGAACTCGATAACTTATTTTAGTAGATCCACTTGAATGTTCTTCGATACCGCGAGGAAAAAGATAAGGCTCAGAAAGAACCGAAAACCGTATCCCATAAGCATAGTATAGAGAAAGCTGAATGGGCAAATCAATGGAAACCGCTCTGCAACATCATCATAGGTTAGCAGAAATCCTCTTCTCCTGGTTGAGCTTGCCATGCTTGACATATTCCTTCCCCTTGCTAGCCCCTTCTGTAGAGAATGACCGTATGAAGGCAGCAGCAAACAAAATCGCTCTCAAGGTGAATGCTCACGATTATTCAGCCGAAACTCGTCTCGATGTTTTGGATGGCCGCATTGACAGGCCGTCATCCAAGGGGTGCATGCTGGGATCTCTTTCTGGTTAGCGGCGATGAACTCCTGGACCAAAGAAGACTATTCCTCCCTACCAGTTGGTTTCGCAGGAGACCCTGGTGAATTTGAAGACCTTGAGATCTATAATAACTAACAGCAGCAGCGCCATTGCCGAGATAATTGACCCACAATCCACTGCGAATAAATTATTTCGAGAGTAGTTTGTATTAGGACAGATCTATAAATGAAGTCTGCAGCAAATGAACTTGCTCTTCTTTGAATAATGTTTATTTTTGACTCTTC